>CM056997.1:181529099-182059099 GCA_029891345.1 Dryococelus australis | reverse complement strand
CAATAGAAAGGAACTCGGTCAGCATCCTGAAATGGTCACCAGGATTCCAGTTTTTCATGTTTCCACTATATCATGCCTGGTGAATAGCAGGATGAGTACCGAATGAAGACAATGGCCAATTTCTTCCTCATTCCTTTATCTGTTGTCTTCTAGATAATTTTTGTAATAACCTGCGCAAATTTTCACTATTTGTTTTCAAAACACGAAGTTTTACCTGAAAAAACTTATCTTCCCATTTGTTTAAATCACATGCGAGACGCCGTCTCACTATCAAATGTTGTTAGAATCGATAGTAACCTTAATCAACAGTGCACGTTATTTTCTTAAAGATCCAAAAGAGGGCATGAATTCAACAAATAAGTGTTTGTACGGCATATATTGATAATTATTTGGATTGATGGCGAACCGAAAGAGAGCAGTACAAGTAATTTGTACGTGTTTTCTAGCAAGAACAAAATATTTCTTGTGTCGTCTTCGGGTATTGCATTCCCAACTGGAATTTATCATTGTTATTGTATTGATTTGGACTGTCTTCAGATTCTCGAATCTTGGTAATGTTTTTTGAAATTAAATTGTGTGTTGCATAAACCCCACAAAATGCTGAGATTTTGTGAATTAAAAATTGTGGAAGGGAGTACAAAAGTGATGGATTTTACATTTTTTATATAAATCACTAAATAATGATATGAAGGTTTTGTAACGTGCGTGTGGACTGGATGCGTAAAAACTAAAAACATGTGTCCAATGAAAAACACAAACAAAACAAAAATTGTCAATCTACATAATATACGAAACAAGTTTCTATTAGTGATCCGCTTCAAAACATAACCAGTTTGCAGAAAAACAAACCAAAATCACTGTGTGATTTTGTGGAAATAATAGTAGCATCCAGCATTCCCCTGGAAAAAGCAGACAATCCCAGCATGACAAACTGGTTAGAAAAATATGTTCAAGCTGAGTTTAGCATAAAATTCCATGCACGTTTTCCACAGCTGTAAATATTTCGCTTTTCAGTGTAGTAGGACTTGTGAATATATAAGCTGCATTGAACATAACCTCAAACAGAAGAAACGAACCTAGTAGCTTTTATTTCTCCCTTTGATGTTTGGTTTTTAGACCTATGTTGCACAACATGTCTGTTTTCCACTACTTGTGTAACATGGTTAGGGCTGAGTTGTAATTATTTGCAAGATGCATTAACATATTACAGCAAGGATATAATTATTTCCTAAGGGACAGAGAAAAATAAACCATTGAGGGCGAGGTAGTGAAAGATAATGAAATTATTTCAAATAATAAATGGGAATTGTGTAAAATTGATATTTGTTTTTAGTGTTTGCCAAGTTACATAATTTTAAGTTTGATATTGAAAATCAACAAGTTTGCAGCAAAAATTAAAACTTTTTTGATAATTTGGGGTCTACTTTCGTGTTTATGCACCGCACCAATTTTTTACTCAGATTTTTGCACTGATTAAGTTCCTCTCAATTTCAATTTTCAAGTGAATATTAAATTAATTTCAATAAGTTCTTTCTAATGACATCTTTAGGCTGTTGGTTTAAATAAACCTGCATTTTGAAGTTATGTATTATATTTCTCAAATCTAAAATCAAAGTCTTTAATGAACTCAGTTTGTAATGAATGCTGTACTGTCTGGTAACAGTTCTTGCTTGACTGTTAAGTCACTTTTTGCCCAGTTAAATAGTCTATCTTATAATTTATTATTAAAATTAATGTTGTATTTCATTTCTATGCTGTACATGCTTAATACAAAATGCTTAAAGTGTTCACAAAACTGAAAACTTCAATTTAAGTACAATAATAAATTTTTTTTTTTATATTGGGAAATATGATTGTACTCGTCAAAACTGGTATCGGCATCGCTGTAATTGGCAGAGTCGGCAACTGAGAATTGGAATCAGTATCAAAATGTGGTATCGCCCCATCCCTAGTTTTTACAGCGCGTAAGTGAATGTCTATCATGCAGAAATGCACCAAAATAAGTTTACAAGAATAGAAAAATAGTTTTCTGTCTCAACATCTTATGAACAATTTCCTGACTAAATGCTCGTGCGTTTCGGAGCTTGTCATTTTATTTACCAGTTTCTGCAATGTGTAACGAGATATTCACAAAACCAACCAACTCCTTCCCTCCCATTTATGTTTGATATTAATGTCCCTATTTGTAGAACATAATTCACTTCACTTGAATAAACAGAGTGAAATGATTGGCTACATAATTCTAAGGAAATTGTGTACATACAAGAATTTTATGAAACCAATAAATAATATTATGTCAAGTGAGGAAGGGGCAAACGTACACTCCACTTGGTGGATGCAGTTCAGTGCTATAGTACTTGGCTTATTTTTTAAGTGATTTTAAAAAATGGACAATGACCTGTTCCAACGATTACGACTTGGATTAATCTCGAAGAAGAAATTTTAAATTATCTTATGATACTTCTTAAATCTGTTTCCTCTGACAAGTTTGTTTTTCAGCAGGAAACATTCAACAAAACAAAAGGAACAGGATGAAATCTAAAAAATTGAGACTGCTGGTCTTCCTCAATAAAAATTTACACATTTTAATTTATGATTATTAAACTGTACTTGCTTACTTAAACATTGTTAAATTGCAGTTCGCTTTACAGTGAGTTATTGCTGATATTGCATGCTTTCTCATACTATATCATCAAATGAACAGTTTTGTTAAAATAAACACACTGTAATACAAATTGCTAACTGAATTGTCTATATTGATTATTGGCCACCTTAATAAATTATTAAACTGTAATAATTGGTGACCAAATCGATATCTGCCAATTACTGACCTCACAATCGGTAATAGGTAAAGTCATATGGTGAACTAGTAATTGTTTTAATTTACACTCCTTAAAAAATTCTTTTTATTTCATATAAATTGGGACAAATACAACACATTGCAAGCAAAAAATGCATATGGGCAAATTCACACATAGTTGAGAGGGAATGAAAGGTCTGATGGTTAAATGGAAGCATTATTTTGTTCCAATTTCTACAATATCATCTAAATCATGTGATGAAAAAATATAATGTCATCTACATAGTACATTTTGAAGGCTAGCATACTCATCTGCTGTTGGTCACATTTGTCATTTTAAGGATTATCATCTCTTACATCACTTAAATAATGATATCCCAAAAATGAACAGTATTTTTATTTTTTTTAAATCTGTTTGTATGCTACTGCTTTGTAATTATGTCAGAAATTTTATCGAAGGAAAAACTGCATGAGTTGCTGCTATAAACTAAAAGATTATTGATGTTATACAGTATGCAGGAAATTAAACCATTAAACCTCATGGAGAAATAGCTGGACCATGAAATAATAATGTTTATATACAAATGTTATAACAAGGTTCTACTGTAAACAAATACATCACACCCCTAAACTATTAGAGAAAACATGATAAAAACATAATATTTAATTGGATGTAAAATAAAATGTAACTTATTCTCAAAAATAAACCTAGTAAGCCTACTTTGCACTTTCAAGCCATGTTCCTTCACAAATTGTACCATATTTACCTTCATATCTTACACCCTCATGTATCTCAAGCATCCTGTATTTCTGCTTCAAAATTCTACGAAAAAATTTTTTCACCACATATCTTAAGCATACAGGAATTTCAACATGTTGCTGTGAGATGAGATGATGGGGTGGAGAGCTATATATATGGATAGCTATTCTCATTCATTGAAAACTCGTTCATGCTTGTATTTCCTTTTAAGTGCATTGTTACTAAACAGTAATTTGCATGGAAGACAAGTGGCTGCTTCGCCTCACATTCACCCACCTTAGGGCTACTGCTCTATTGGCGGCAACATTCCTACCACCCCTTGGCTCACATGCACATGTGCATGCACTATAGAGTGAACAAAAGAGAAACATTCCACTTTCTCAATGGCACGCGCAAGCGTGAGTGTGCACACACATTAGCACATGCACACACACATTAGCACATGCACACATGCACATGCACACACAGACAGAAAGTGAACGAAAACAAAAAAGGGAGAAGAAAAAGTTTTACTTTCAAGCTCTGTCAGGAAAGGCGGAGGGATGAAACAAAGTGGCATGTCAGTGGGAGGTCAATAAGGAGAAATGGCTTTGAATAAAAAGAGTTTTAAAAATTGTGTAGTCATTCATAAGTAAAACTGTTCCTTAGAGAAGGAGCTTGTTACTCTACTCTCAATAGACCAGTTCATAAAAATATTCACAAAAAAAGTTACCACTCCATGACTTCCACAACCCATCTTTTGACACAGAAAATGGGAATAAAAACAATGTACGACACAAGGGTTAATACAGTAATACAGAACCACCAAGTACCACTTTTTTAAGTTACAAACTACCTGTAAATAACGGGTGAAGACAAAACGTAGATATTGAAGTGCAATTTATACTGGATATGTCACTTGCTCTTCTAACTACCCCTTAGCCACTAACTACCTCTTAGCCATACAACCAGTAAGGAAAGAGAACTGACCCCTGTAATAGTGGACGGCTTGTCAGGCCGATGGCCCGGGCCTCGTTCGTCAGTTGAGTCTGCCGAGAGCTTCCTCACACACTGCCTCTTGTTTCTGCGGGATGCCTCCCCACTTTCCTCATAATCATCCTGGTCGACAATAGACACAGTTATGTGTCCTTTCAGCCGCTTCCCTTGCAAGTTGTCTGTAGAAACACACACCAGTATTATGTTATGTCTGTACAGTAACCTAACTACATGACCCTTCATGCTGCTTCAAAAAAAAAAAAAAAAAAAAAAAAACTTTGGTTGCAACTCAAGCAAAATATTAATTGTAACAGTTCTAATAACCAATATCTACACTACAGCACAGCATAAAACATGGTAATTCTCAGTTTTATAGAACTTCAATAAATTTTGACAGACATTGTGACCAATGTATACAGCATGTAAACAGTAAATGCCGTAATTTACTACGAATTGTCAGCTGATGGTTGTTGCCCAGGCTGAGTGCATATTGTTATAATGTCAATCTTCACGATGATTATGAAAGAAAATAGTACTTTGTACCTATATATCAAATTGCAAGTTAGAACTGAGATGGTAGGTATAACATTTAAGGTTTAAGTTATACTTTTAGAATAATGTACAATTTTTTGGGCTATAGAACATGGACTTTAAAAACATTTTAAGAAATTATGGTTGACCCCGGGTGTGTCTGCCCTCATACCCACCAAAACAATTGGAGCCATGACGTACCTCCTCTACCCACAGGACATCGTGCATCAGTCTTGTTTTATGATAACGGGTAATGTTGAAGCTCATTGGATTTAGAGAATTCAATTTTTAAGCCACCCAGTACAAGGAGAGACCTCTCCTTGTACAAGTTAAAGGGGAAAATTTTTTTAAGAACAAAATTGCACCAAAAATTTGTGGTACCCTGTTAGTAAGTTTGGAAGAAATTTTTCATTTTTATAATAATGTGTGGTGATTGTGATATGTTTCGAAAATAATTTAATTAAATAACTTGGATGCAAAATAAAAGAGAATTCGAAAACCTCATTCTCCTACTACTCAACACTTGTGGCTTCATTTTTCTTTTTTTTCCTTTCTCATTTCTCCTTTTAGCAGTGACAGGCCTCTTATTTTTTTGTGGCATGACAGGAAGCCATTAGGGCGAAGAGAAAAAAAAAGGGGGGGGGGGGGATTGTGACCTACACATAACTGAAGGGTCGCTGAGAGATAAAGAGAGAAAAGGAAGAGGAGTGATGTAAGAGCAAGAGATGAGACAACAGATAGTTCTGCCACTTCCCTCAACATCCCCGAAGAATTTATGGTTACCCCTTCCTATTTTTTTCCATGTGTAATGCGCACCCCAGACATTTTTTTTTCTTTTATTTTGGTAAAAAAGGGCATGCTATACAAAAGTAAATAAGGCATTTGTTCTTTTTTTTTTAATGTGCAGCGTATACACACCAAAATACTGTCATTTTTGTGTCTAAAGAAAGTAATAACCTGACTGCATTGCCTATAACCAATACTTTAGTATCAGTTATAGATACCACATCCGATACAGATACGTGGAGAAAAGGCAAAGTATTGGCCGATACCGATAATTAGTATCGGTATCGGAACAACTCTAGTTATATGTATTTAACAAGGAAAACCCGGTAATGATGTGTAAATATTGTACCGTTATTGTGGACTAGAAAAGAAAGGATATTTGTGAGAACTGTAAATTCAGAGCAGCCCACATAGTAAACAAAGAAAAATCAGGAATCAAGCAACAAGTTACTCTAGAAGTCAATATTTCATCAAACAAAAAGGCACAAGATGAAAAAGTGAAATTTGTAAGTGACACAGTCCGTGCATTTGTTGGGGCGAATATACCTACTGAAAAACTTGACCACCTGAGTATGAGAGAATGGCTTAGCAAATACATACAAGGTTAGTCAAACTTTTTTTTTTGTACAACATAAATTAATTCACCTTAGGCCTAACTGCTTACCAGCAAATGTAGTTCACATATGTTGAACAGCATGCTTTAATAAAATATTACTGCTGTTTTAACTCATCCTGAGATAGGCATAATTGTACATATTTTATACTGCACATTTAAATAAATAATGATTACAGTTTTAATTAATTCAGAGTTATGCGAAGCATAATTATTTCAATTGTTCTAGGGTCTGGTAATTTGCCTCATGCCCACACATTGAGCAGCACATTAAAAAAATCTGGGTGATGAGGAAGATCACAAAATAAAGGAGGCCGTTAAGGATCAACATGTAGTGTTATTGTGTGACGAAATAACAAATTGCAAGGGGGAATGTGTTTATATTGAGCTCCTGACACCTAGCAGTGATCATAAATTGTTAGTGGCAGGTGCAACCTTCCTTGCAAATGCTAATTCTGCCGAATGTTCAAGGGCAATTGTAGACATTCTTATTAAATATGACATTAGTTACAAGCAAAGTGAAGAGATTTGGGTGGTTCTTAACAGCGAGGTCTTGAGAGAGCCAATGAGGGTGACTGAAGTGAATATGGAGTGGCACCGGAATTAAGGGGCGGGAAAACACGGGAGATCCCCGAGAAAACTCGCAGACGAGGCGAGCATGCTAATCGCTCAGCCACCGTAGCCCCCAACATTAGTTACAAGAATGTGTGTTCATTTACTTCTGATTCTGCAAGGTATATGAACAAGTGTGCAGAAATGTTGAAAGTGCTAGTGTCAGAAAATGTGTTACACATGCAGTGTTGGGCACCCAAACTTAATTTAGTAGGGAACGTATGGTCATCAGAACTCACCTCACTGAATGAATGTGTCGTGAAAACTGCATGCAAAACTGTTTGATTTGAAGACTGGGTTCAAAGCAGTGAGTGATAAAGTCTTTGCTACAGAAACATCAAATCTTGTAACATCTACAGCTTATCTTAAAGCTGCTACGAGGGCAAAACTTGCAACCACTGGGCAGAAGTTATTTATAAAATTGTCCTCACTTATGACATCTGATCCAGCAAAATTGTTTGTAGAGCACATGGGAAATTTGTACAACCCCCGAGAAATTGTAGCAAGAAATGGAAAAATAGATGCAACATATCTGCAAAGTAGAGTAAAATCTTTGCCATTATTATCTGCCTTGCCATTTCATGTATTCATTGAGGGCTATTCAGCAACATGCCAAGCTATCATGAATGCAAATAATCCCACAGAAATTGTCCTGTTAACAGTTTTACTTTTTCTGAAAAATGACTTTCTTACATATTTTGTTAATGCCATAAAGTGTCTCTTGATACCAGTTTCAAATGTGGACAGTAAACGAGCATTTTCAGTGTACTACAATATTATGACAGACAGACGTACAATACTTTGCGCAAACAATGTTGAGTTGATACTGAAGATGTGTTATAGGGATGGCTCTTAATAAATAAAAATGATTTAAATGAGTCATATTTTTTGCAATAACCCAAAAGGAACTTATTTATAAATGTGTATTTTTAGAGTTGAGTTCAGTGTGGGTGTGTTCTGATATAAGCCATATATATTTAGTTGCAATTGTCAAATACGTATTATAGGCTTATTTACTTTATAGTGGTGTTAACACTGTGTTAATAAGCAACATTTTTGAACGTTTGTTGCAGAAATCAGGAAAATATGTTAAGAATATTTGTAAGCATGTAATGTTGAAAACAATTTAACTTTCACGCGTATTGCCTCTCTGGGTCGAGTGCTTTGAGCGCTGACTGCCCTCCCGAGTCCAGCTGGGAATCTTACTGGGGCGTGTTCTTGCTATTTTGGCCTGGTGGGTCATGGAAGGTTCAACAGAGAGCTGCTTAGTGGGGGGATAACATCTGGGGGGGAGGGGAATCAAACCCCAGAGCGAGCTGAACCGTGAATATCTCCTGTCCTGAGAGTACACTCGTTCTCACTACAAAGACTGCCAATATGCGGGACGCCAGTAGTCCCGGGGTTATGTGCAATGAGAGTTCTGTTTAATAGATAATGGAGGTGGGGATGAATGATCCCGATAGAGTGGTGCATGTTACACGTAGTTGTCTTGTCGATCGGTGGTTAGGGATGTAATTCTCGAGGGAAGAAGATCTTGGGAGTAACATTTGGCGGGAGTCGAACACTGGTAATCTTTCCTGAAGCCAACAGAATGATACACATGTTTTGGACTGCTTTCTTCTCATCAGATTTGGAAGGTGCTACGTTAGGGGGACGTAGAGGTGTCTCCAGCTGAAGATACCTTACGCACTCAAACTCTGGCCACGGCCAACAATCACCTAAATAGGAGTCTAACTCGGACACGTGATCAATTGGAATAAATGCAGAAATGGGCAGCGGTTTAAATTCTAGGTCAGCAGGTAGGGCTATGTCCTCACCCTGGATCTCTGTCTCGGCTTGTAAGACGCTTAACCTTTGTCGTCGAATATAGCTCTTAAGCCCACCTCTCTTAATGGGCATTTGAGATTACACTCTATGATCTAGAACACCACAATAATGAACAGGGAACTACTTGCTATAAAATGAGGTAGTCACGTACTTCAGATTATAAGTAATATTTTATTACTACGTTTGTGAAAACAGTGGAGGGTCCCTGTTTGATTATACACATTGACTAAATTTGATTAAAAGAAATTATTTAAATTATGCAGGCGGAGGTCAGCCTATAATGATAGATCAAAATCAAAAGAAACTCTCTAATTTCACTTTATGCAAATCACAGCCTACCTCCGAAGGGTGGTTTTCCAGAAGGGATGTCACGACGACCTGTTACAGTGGAGTCAAGGGAGTGACTAGGGTAAGGCGTGCAGGATGTGGACATCTTGGATTACCTCTGGAGAGAAGGGGCCGCCCTTGCAGTCGGCTAGTGCAGAGTGTATGAGCCTTCACAAGCTGCAGGAGTGGCGGAGCCTTGACAAGCTGCTGGAGGACTGAAGCCTTCACAAGCTGCTGGAGAGGTTGAAGCCGCTTGCAGGCTGTAGGATAGGAGAGGAGAGAGGTCTCTGTCAGATCCTGGGAGTGCTCGCTGACCTATACGGCCTACGAGCCCGGCGACTCTGGCAAGAGACATGCTCGTGCTTCCTTATATATAGTAGCAAATCCCTGTCTCTGCGATCTTCCACGGGTGCAGGAGGGGGGTGGGGGGTGTTGTAGCCTTTCATCGCAGGGGTAGTTTTATCAGGGGTTGCAGCGGGTGCCGCACATTTCTTATCTCCCCGTTCTGAGGCGATGACAAATTTACCACCTCAGCCCGAGGCTGGCGGGTGTGATGTCATGGGGTAGCAGAGATGCTGCGATCCTGTGGTATCGGCAGAACTTCCTACTCAGCTACCTTGGGATAGTGGCTCGTCAGGTAAAACGATATTGACTCAAGTTGGTGGTGACCGCATATCGGGATCTGGGCGGGCAGTACAATCCATAATTAAATGTATTAAATATTTTTATGTCCGAGGCTGTTCAACATGCCGAGTCGATTTTATCTGCACGTGAAAAGTACTCTGCCACTGTTTGTGACTTGCCCCGAGCTGTTGCTTGCTCGTTGATGAGGTGAAGTCGTCCGTAGAGAGCGTAGTCACGCTGCGCAGCAATGTGGCATGCGTAAACTTAAAAGTATATTTTTCTGTTCTACATACATTTTTCTGTAGTGTCCTGTTTGTGTGCACAAGCATTTTTTAAAATCCAATGACAATTTCCATGTTCGTTCTTAATTTTTTTTTTTATTGTGGTTTGTGCATCAAACGTCATAGTGATGGTTGAACCTTATCGATACAAAATTAAGTGTTCCACAGAAAGTTGTATTAAAATACACTTGTTCCATGCCCAAAAATTTAACTTTCTATTTATAATTTTTAATCATTGTTACTTTATATTCATTTTATTTGAAATTTTTCCAATTATTGTTATTTTTAGTCAAAGTTTGTCTTCAAACTTGCATACTAACATGGTTCCATCAAGTTGTTATGAAAAATAACTTGCTTTAATAAAAAACTGTAATAAATACAAAACATTTTTCACCCTATGAATGTTTTATTCATCTAAATTATATACAGACAAAAATTTTACTTACAGAAATAATTTTCCGAAATGCTTAATTTTATTTAACGAAATCAACAGTTTTTTTTATTATTTACCATTTCTCAGTGGCTCTAACTATTTCTTACTAGCCAATGCCAACACATCCGCTACTCTCACTAATTTGTATTGAATACAAAATAAATATTACAAGTTATAGAAAATACTAAATTAAAGTTTTGTTTATTAAAAAATATAATATTTTAAAGTTAATCACAATGTTTATATATATGCGGTTTAAAAGTTATTTAAAAAACAGCTTGACACTTACTCCTAGGGTGATTTTTTAAAGGTTTGTTTCAAAACATTCAAAGGAATCGTGAATGGACTATATAAATTATTTGGCAACACAGAGGTTTTCTATATGCTCTTCCTGGATATCAATTAATTCAGAAGACAAGCATTTATTAAAATTAATAAATATGGCGGTAACAAATCTTCAGATTTTCTCGCAATAAGCCCTTGAAAATAGACTTTGTGCTAAGTCACTGCACAATATTTTAATTTATACAACAAGGGGAGGTCGAGTGCATGCATCTGGGGTATCATTATATTTTGAAGATGTCCGACTATTCAATTAAATTAATTTTCCATGCCAAAATCATGTCAGTTTTATGCCAGAGACCATTGAATATAAACTTACAATGTTCTGTAAATCCTTGTACTGCTCAATGTTTTAACATTTTGGGAGACAAGTGTAGGCTAAGTATATGCCTCTTGGGTATCATTTTATCTGAAGACATTTGCCTATTAAAATTAATGTATATTTTATTTTTAAAATGTGTCATTTTTGCATTAAAAATGATTGAACATGCAAACGACTGCAAATTTTGACAAACAAGGTTCAGGGTTGGGTCAAAATAGCTCCAAAATATTTATAATGTACATTCCACCATTACAACCTTATTTCTGGAGGCTCTGAGGGTCGTTTTAGAACGGAATATTCTAAGGGAGGTTTTAATGTATAAAGAACAAAAAATACCTCTATCCCTCACAGTGAATCTCTCCTCACACACCAATTGTTCTATGTTTATCCACATACTAGTTACTATATATGATACTTCACCACATTTTGTTTCAATATTTCAACACTATTAATGTTAAACCTTTGCTTATATTTCCCATCAAAAATAATTTTCTACAATTCATGATCACAAACACATTTCTCTAAAATTATTACGGTAAACGGCGTGACTGTTACCTCGGGTATTTTGGATGTTCCTCAAATCAGACTCTGCAACATTCTCGACCGGACGCACACACTTGACCCTGTCAGCAGCCGGCCTCAAGGCCTCCTCACTGCTCTCTGAGCTGTTCTTGCGGTGCACATCAACCTTCAAATCTGAGAGCACAGAAAAAACATTACATTATCTACCGTTCATCTATGAATAACTATAAAACAGTATGTATTCGAAAAAAATTACACACTGCAACTGTTGGAAAATAATTTCAAATACCAAGCTTAAGTCAGAGTGATATATCACAAAGCATACGGTATGTATCAACAAAGCAAAGGAGTACAGTGAAAGAGAATGTGGAGTGGGGAGGTTTGGCGGGCTCTTAATACAGAGCTTTTAGGAGCCTATGAGGGTGAAGCGAGATGAGCATGGAGCAGCGCCGGAATGCAAAGGTGCGGAAAATGGGTACCTGTTAATGCTGCTGGTCAGCAAGTTTTCATGTAAATAACATAGGAGAAGAATTGACATAATGCATATTTGTCTGTATTTCGCGTTCACATTTTCAATTGTATTTCGGTGTTATTTCATTTTATCGTGATTTACCACAAAAATGTGCCTCTAAGGAATGTGCATTAAACAACGTATTACGGTTTATTTAGCATTTATTTGTCAGAGATTCATAGCCTGATGAAATAATTAGTTCCTAATAGTTTTTAGTTTCGTAGTACTTTGTTTTATTACATTTATAAACACTGAAAATAAATTTCCCTTCAGTGCAGGCCGCATCCCTGTTTCTAAGCCAAAATTTTGGCAAAAAATGTGTGGCTTGTAATCGTGGAAATACTGTACTCGCCTTTCAAGGAGAGGTGAAAATATGTTGGGAACTTAGAGCAGGAGACCCTGAGGCAGAGTAAAATGGCAATACGAATATATTTAAATAAAACAAACTAATTAAATAATATTCAATCATAAATTAAAATTGTTTTAAATTTACTAAGCACATTAATCCCATATTTACCAGATAAAGGAAACTTCTAAAACTCTACAAATAAAAGAAAATAGTTGTCAAGCTATAAATTTTACTAAGATTATTCTTTTCCAAAAAAAAACATCAAACAGAAAAAAAATATTAACATCATAACAATGTCTTTCAAGATTTTTTTACAAACATTCAAAAGTAATAATATCAAAAAGAATTTTTACAGTATAAGTTAGTAAATAAGGTTAACATTTCTTCATAAAAATAAATTAGATTCTAATGTCTCAGAAATTTTTCAACCATCAAACAACTCAATAATTAAAATGTCTTAAGAATTTGATACAAATTTAACTGCAAATTCTATGTTTAACTTTTCATATATGAATTTAATCTTTTTTGCAACTGATCACAACTGTCTTCTACTAACTTAAAGATCTTATCACTTACAATGTTTTACATTTTGAAGTTCTTGACTATTGACTCACAAATTTATCGATGGAAGGAAGAGGTCTGTTAACCAAAATAAATCATGACGAATTCACTTGCATTGACGACA
This sequence comes from Dryococelus australis, assembly GCA_029891345.1. NCBI lineage: Eukaryota > Metazoa > Arthropoda > Insecta > Phasmatodea > Phasmatidae > Dryococelus > Dryococelus australis. The sequence goes on along the minus strand of CM056997.1, from coordinate 182,045,799 downwards.
ATAAGGCTTTAATCATACAACCCAACAGAGCTAAACTTATGTCTGTGTCACCTTAAAGCGTCACATAATCAACAAAACAAACAGAAATCAGATCCTCTTTACCGAAGTTACGATAAATTTCAAAGAGATCCCTAAACTTTAACTTGTAAAATAATTCTTAGAAACGTTATGCCACATACTGGAGCCCCTACAAAAAACCACAACTATAAAACAATAAGTATTTATCCTTTTAAAGGCCTACATGTTGTACGGCCAACTCAGGAGCCTCGAGCCTGCCTTCACTCGGACCTGTCTCGACGTCTAAACGTTGACTGACTGACAACTCCCTCCGAATGACCGCCGTGCCAACTCTATGATGACTCTTTACAAACATGACCTCTCAACAGCTGGTTTCCATCAACAACGCAGCGCCTGGTCTCATCTGACAACATCGCTCTAGTCACCCTGATGCAACCAATAGGAACTGTTTGCGCACATGTGCGGCGGCTCGTAAACACATTATATCAGCATCAGACCACTTCCCTTGCCCCTTAGCAACCTACACTCCGTCTGCTGCCCGCACCACGAAACCATCCCGCTTTCTCTGACATCACCCACAAACTTACAGCTGTCAATGCTGAAAAGTCACTGTCAAACTACCAGAACATCCGCAATTAACACAGGGCGACACAAAAGTTTGTGTTAATGATGGCAACTTTACCAACTCAGCAGCAAAGAAAAACATGCACAACTGCGGCCTCTACCAAGGAAAATGCTGTAACTGATCTCAGCTTGTGGCAAGTTTGAAAAACATGTCGAGCACCAACTCTAGAATTTTCTACAGCTAACATAAGAAATATTCCCGAGAAAACAATGTGAATGACATAATAGTCAAATGTTAAAAAAAAATTATTTAAAACCATCTGAACAGAATAAATTTATAAGACCTTAATATAAAAAAAATAAAGGGTCTCCCAAGAAAAAAAATAGAGGGTCTCCCAAGAAAAAAATTAAAGGCCTATGTACAGAACAATAATAATAATTAAAAATTTTAAGTCAGACACTACAAGTTAAAATTCAAACAAAAATATGACTACTAAGTTGAGGTCAAAAATGTCCTAAGTACATGAACACTAAAACAAAAGCGAAACGACTTTCCAAAATTATAACCAAAACCAGAATTAAAAATAAAATTATTAAATCATTACTACAAAAAAGACTCACATCTGAACAAAAAGAGAGGGATAAACCTAACCAAACAAAATAATTAAAAACCCTAAAACCCTAAGAAAAATAATAAAATAATCTAATGTATCATAAAAAAAAGGGCTTCCCAGAGAAATTAAGGGTTCAGAACAAAAAAAATTAACTTGCAAAAATCACTTCGTAACACTGAAATGCAGATTCACAGATGTGCTGCACGTGAATGAAAAAGCTTGTTGCTTATAATTAAGTTGAATTTAGGTTACTGTTATACTGAAACAATAATTTATTGGTAAAGTGCAGCACAATTAAAACTTATTTCAGTTAAGTGTGTTGTCCAAAAAGTAGAGTAATACAGTAACACAACAAACCATGCAAGTTCAAGTGAAGACAAAAAAATATGTTGGTCTATATTTATAAAACATCATGGCTAGCAGTATCCTTATAGCAATTTCATGACATTTCCCTGACTGCAAAGTATCCTTTACATTTCCGTGACCAACTTACGCAGAAAATACTAAGAATAACTTTATGTTTTACCTAAAATAATAAATTACAAATTTTTTATGGGTAAAGAAACACAGCCATTATTTACGGATGCTTTCCTAAGCAAACAAATATGCATTAGAAAAAAACGAGTCAAACGGAAAAATGTGACACACAGGTTAAATACTGGCATTCTCACTAAAAATGTTGGAATAATTATTTTAGTAAAATAAACATTTTACTTGGAAAATCTTACACTTATACCCACAAAAAATTTTCTACAATGCCAATGCTTGCTGCATCAACCTCAAAAAAACCCTAAGAGAGTATGTGTCGTAATAGTTACAATTAAATATAGAACAAAATTGTCCCCAGCCTCAAAAATCTTACTATGAAGGTGGAATAAACTAAGTAACAGTATAATTCATAAGATGACATGTAACAGAAGTGCTAGAATCCAATACTAATTTTCTTATTAAATATATTTTAAGCTATTTTATCTAAATTCCCTGACTTCACACAAATTCCCTGATATTTCCCTGACTTTTCCATACATTTAATATTCCTTGACTTTTCCAGGTTTTCCCTCATGCTAGCCACCCTGTAAAAATACTTATTTGTGAAATCCGAAAACACTAAGCATGCATAAGGTTGTTTTCATGTTTTATTGCTGTTGACAGTCAAGTGATATGCTTGAAATAAAAATGGTGGATTGTTTTTAATTATGCATTGATTCTGAAATAAACAGGATTAATATTACTTGCAAAATATGGACTCTTAGACACAACTCTTTAAAAAACCAAAATGTAGGCCAACTGATTTGTGATTGGGTTAGTATAAAAATATTTGAGTATGAACAGGAAGATTCAAAATTAACGTATGTCTCTGAATTAAATTTCAACATGAAAATGTAACAAATGAACACGTAAATATAATAGAACCTTTTATATAATCAATCTAAAGGGAACAATTTCTTTGCTGACTATATAGGAGAAACTTCATGTGTACACTTGTCTTGAAATATTATACAACATTTATATATCAAATTAACATATTTAGAGAAATATTGAATTAAAAAAATTAGAACATAAACAGCAAGTCCAAACTTAAATACATTTGACACGTGCCCAACTAGAGGGTTCTATTCTATTGGCTGGGGCTATTCACATAAAACTTTAACATATGCCATTGTAGGTTAAGTGAAACACAAATCTTGGTTAAGTGATTTTTGAGAAATGAAGTTTTCATCACGGTCAATTTTACAGTTTTAGTTCGTGATGCCGGAACCATGGGAAACATAAGAGGTGCATTAATGTTTCAAAGGTGCTCAACCTGTATATGAGACTGGTGGCCTGTCTTGTCGGTACAAAGTCTGTAGCCATTTTCACGACCCTGCGAAGAGGCTGGGGTCTTGTTGATCTGCTGAGGTTGCTGCTCCAGATGACGTACAGGCGGCTGGTTGGCGACTTTCTCCTCAGGACGTGCAGAGCTGCTGGGGTTAAAGGTGGCCAAGCAGGGTTGGTGCTGGCTTGAATGCTGGATCCAAAACTACGAGCAAGCTAAGCCCAGGGGCGACTGTTTCTCCCGGCATATTGCCTCTACCAGTGGGCGAGGTTTACCAGAAGTCTTAACCAATGGAGGGAATAGTGGCTGAGGGAGATCTCAGATGAGCAGGCGGTGAGAACTCTGCCCTGTCTAGGTGAAGTGTGAAGTGCATCTGGGGATCGGGATTTCAAGGCAAGCTGGTTTCGGAGGCATAAACTGCCCTTCTTAACTTTCTCTGTGCACCGCCCTCCGGGTGTATGGCCCAGAAAATTAAGGTGCAAAGCCTCGCAAAAGTGGAGCAGGCAACACAATTTCCCTAATGTGCACTTCTAAGAATCGCAATCATACAGACGAGAGTTATACCCCTTGCTCCTTTCGTCCAGCCCCGTAGAGAGCAGTGGACAGAGCGGTGGATTGGCTCAAGCTGCACGACAGGACACTTAGATGTGATATCCACAGAGGGTCAGTTCGTCAAGCTAATTCCAGCTCCCTTCCAGCCTCATAAAGAACGGTGGCGGAGTATGGAATAGTGTGATTGGCTAATTCACCTGGTAGAGGAGTTCTGAGTCATTGAGGCTGTATCGAACTCTACCGAGGGGAAAAGCTCTAATATGTGGTTATTTAGCTTTGAAGCACTTGCTCTGCAAGCTTCACTTTGACATGCTGATAATTACATAGGATATTCACATAGTGACACTCAGAAAATTAGTACACAGAACATAGCTTAGAAAACATATGTTGTATTCAGAGAGAATAAAACACGGCAGTCCTGTACTACCTCCTATACTGATTTGGATTAACACTGAAGTTAAAACTACATTCAGCCAGGCTAGAGAGTTACTACACTGCTCTAACTATTAACCTGTTATCCCGAAGGGACTGTCGACGACCGTTACCAAGGGGAGGTAATGAAGGAGCAGTCTGCACCTTCAGGAGCTCTTGACGGTACAGTCTTCCAGAAGCAGAGGTGTCTGCTGCAGTGCAGAAGTAGCTTCTGGAGAGGTTGTATTCAACTGGTAGCTGATTCCAGCCCTGAAGAGAGCGGTGGAATCTGCAAGTGTATCAGTGAGCGTGAACCGCCGGTGACTTCCTCCGACCCTTACAAGAGTGGTGGAAGAGCAAAGACTGAAGTCTGCTGGTCTCACAGGACAATTTATACAGATTTATTGGACAGGTAGAGGCGAGGAGTGAGGAAAGAGAGAAGCTCCTCCCCGTGTCATCTGCTAGTCGTCTGCTGCGTGGCGACATCACTGATGCAGCGGACTTCATCCCTTATCCCATCAGCAGAGTGCTTTCAGGATGTGTGTTACCCTCCCTTGGCAAGCCATAGAACTACAATGCCTGGAGTGGCAGACTAGTGTCTCTTGGTTCAGCAGCACAATCTCAATTCAGGGGGTGTTCCAATGATGTCTGGATTGGAGATTCGGGTGAACAGTACAAGCTGGACTAACGTGTATGTTATATATCATCCAACCTCGCGCAGGAGTATCCTGTAGGCATGTGTCCAGCCTCTTCAAGAACTGTTTGATTAATGACTTGCCCAGTGGGGTGAACATGCATTCAGATGGGGTGAAGTCGAGTGTATATTAAAGAGGCGCAGAGAATCATGCGTCACACTGTAACCTGAGTGGATAGTTTTCACGGGACCAAAATAAAAAACTTATACATGCTGACAAGTAATGCATGCAGAATTTATCTCCATCCCGACTTAAACATCTGGTTTGTCTTGTTTGTTGAACAGGGGAGCAAACATGAGAGAGTGGCCACTTTACACCCATGCCAACATCTTTTGTTGATGTGTGCAGCTGAGAAAATAGTCAACAGTGCTCTCTATTCCCTACCCCCCTCCAGCATCCTCTTCCAGTCCCCTAAGACACTGACCATTATCAATGTCAAGTTGGTATGTTGTTATCTCAGAGCAGGGTGAAACTTGGGACAAAAATTACAAACTTAGTTTGAAAAACAGTAGAAGTTTAACACCTTCGTTTCATTCGCAAATCAATAGAAAATTACCAGCAGATGATTGGAACAGCAGCAGCAAATTTGGCAGAAGTCAATCAAATGAATAAATTATAGATATTAATTAACTTATGTCCATTGCAGCAGTAAAAAATTCTACAAAAATTTATAATTATCTCATTATCTATGCGCGAGCAGCTTTGCGGCACATCTTAATGTAGGTAGGATGGGCTTAACATCTCAAATCTGATGCATGTTGCACTCCTGCACATTACATATGCACCCCCTACTTTTCGACTTTGTCCCATCATCAAGCAAATACTGTAATTGCATATGGGCAAGTCACACACCAGCAGGCGATGAATCCCGTGCCTACAGGGTTGATCCCAGCACAGCGGATATTTATAGACATGTGAATAAATAATTTAAATTATACTGCCCACTCAAAAGCAGATATGCGGTCGTCCATCCACGCCAGGGAAAGTATTTTAACCACCGAGCCACTGACATACTGGGGCAAGAGAAGCAAGTTGGAAGGGATGCTGCAGGAGGGCAGCATCTTTCACCCGATATCACTCCTGCTCAAGCCTCGTGGAGAGGCGGTAAATATGTCATCAGCCACTAGACAGGGAGATAAGAAATGGTGGTATGGCCCACAACCCGAATTTAAACAACCCCTGTAAGACGAGGCTAGCTATCCCCACACCCCTCGGGCAGCCAACAAGCAAAAAATTTCTGTATATAAGGAGAAGCCAAAATGCAACTCGACAGTTTCCGTTGGCCCTCCAACCTGAACAGTTTCCGTTGGCCCTCCAACCTGAACAAGGTCGAGGAGCTCCAGTATGCATAAAAATCCTCCAGCTGGTGCTCAGTAAAGAAGCCACAACAGGGAAGTGGCTGCTACCCCATTCAAAGAGGCTGTATAAGCTCTCCCACTTGCAGACCAAGAAGCATACGGAGAAAACCCCGCAGAAGAACTGAAGGTCTCTCACAATGCCCAACTCGGTCAGCCGTCAACGACGACTCCAACAACCAGAGGTATCACGACATCCTTACCTGTTCCATTCACCCAGAGTTCAATCCTTCAAACTCAGCGGTAGCAGGTCGTACCATCGTCCCTTTTGGACTGCCACCCATCCAATTGCAAAGCAATTAACATCTTATAAATTTCAGTTTAATTTTATTCTCATCCACAGGTTTGCCTTCATCTACTGTAAATTTTAAGTTCTACGAAATTTAAATTATTTAATTGCACAGAGCTACACATCCCCCTGTGTTTCCAACGTATTAAATAAATACGCTTATGTTAAAACTGAAACTCCCCATTATTCTGTTATTTTATCCTAAGCTCATGATTCGTTAATGGTTCATATAATATTGTTGAGAAAGTTTATTGTGGCTCCCTACTAAAGCGACCGCTCCTAGGTACACACAAGTGGGCCGAACTTGCTTAGGTATCCTGGCACCTGAAGAAGGCTATAGTTTGAATAAGGCGTGGGATCACCAGATTATTGTCCGAAATGCCCGTGCCTCCCAAGAGATCTGCTCTCGACTATCCAGATTTCTAACCGCTCATTACCTCAGTTTGTCTGACAAAGACTAGAGCCAGAGGGGCTTGAGCGACTCTGGGTAAATTGAGTGTGTGCCAATTCGTTTAAGGTTAACAATTTGTAACAGTGAGCTAATTGCATTTTATCTTATATATCAGTTGGAGTAATGCCACGAAAGAGTGGAGGACATAATAGCCAGATTCACTGTCTAGCCCAGCAAGCATTATAAAAGGAATTAAACATAGCTAATACAGTAACTCCCACCACTCTTAACTAATTACCACACAACTCTCATCCTCTTGAACCCACTAGTAAGCCACACAAAGAACCACCTGCAATAATGGAAGATTGCAGTTCGTACCTAGATCATCTGTTAGGAATATATTTGCCTTGGCACATCCAAGAATATTTCGGAAAACTGGAAACAGATCCAAAGCATAGCCCCCCACCTTGGCAGTCTACTGTCCCAAACAAACCAACCAACGCGCAAAATACACACAGCCACCGGGAAGCTGATAGTTGTTCACATCCATCCAAAACCAGCTCATTCATGTAGGGTTGTGACTATTGTCCCAGACTTTGTCATAGTGAGGAAGTCAACTAGGCCCGCCCCTTATAAACACATGGGAAGCACCCAAGACAGTGAATAGTCATAGCCGGGACAAATCCAATCATCCTCATTTCATCGGTTTTAGCATTCTCATTATTCCCATTACTTTGCAACAGCTGGCATCACATTTTGGCAACCTTCATGGTGAGCCGGACCAAACTCCTTGGGAAGGAGGTTTATGTGGTCAAGCTGCCCTGGGATTTGATACCCCTCCTCTAAATAAAACTCCTCCGCCTAGAAAGTGTCTCTCCAGATCTCCCAACGTGGGTAGATCCATGACCCGGCCAAGCAATCCAAATAACGAGTCCGACAACACTTCCGGAGGAAACTCACTCAGTTCATAATCGTGGAGGGAATCAGCGCTCAACCACACCGGACATCATTAATGATAATTTATTACCCAAAATAGGATGATAAAGATCTTCTCTCCTCCTCCTTCTCCTCTAAAGAGAAACACGAGTAGTAGAAGGTAGGAAGTAGGAGCTAAGAGGGAGAGGGAGCGTGTCAAATTTATGTCCGTCATTACAGACTAAACATGTTTTGACAATCAGGAGGAAATAACATGGCTGTGAAAGAATATGTAGCCTGTCAGTTTACTTGTAACTACTTCTACACAATCAGTCAAAAAATGTAATTCTAATATGAAATAGACTATCATCACTGCTGCTATGCATACCGCATTTAGCAACTTATGCACAGATGAGGGTACGTGGTGAACGGGGACGAGCGAGTACAGCATGAGTCACCACTTCTATTCAGGTGATAATGCATTGGACACGATGTCTAACTTACCAGGCACGCACTTCAGATGTCTTTCAACCTAAGTTTTTAATGTTTTTTTCTCCAAAAATTTTTTTTTTGTTTTACTGCTGTGGCCTACCAATTGATGGTAACAGCACAACCTCCAGTATGTTATTGCTGCCTGCTAACAAATGTATTTTTTAATAATCTTAAATTTATTGCGACTTCTTGCATTTTGTATTTTTTCCATGGTTCTCGAGAATGTTGTCATAAAGTCACAATAATCAGATCCATGCTCATAAAATAGGCGTTTTACTGTATGTTGTGCCAACTTTCCCCAATAAAACTGCAGGTTGGCACATGTGACTTTGCATTGATTTTAGTGGTGTTAAAAAAAATTGTTTTGCAATAGAGGTAAAGTTAGCACTGCTAAGATATACTTTAATGTCCATTGGGAACATATCTATGGTGAAACTATGGAAAAAATTAAAAGAAAAAATATATATGCAGTTATCTTTGCAATTCAAAGCCCAAAAACCTTGATAAATTAACAAACTACAAAATAAATGCAGAAAAAATACTGTTTTAAATAAGACATTTTTGTTTGCAAAATAAATTACCAAAATTTGATGACATACTATGCAATTATTACACACTCTAGGTAAGACAAGTTTGTACCTATTGTGCCACTGCCAGGCTTGAAAATGGCATCTTCTAGGGGGTACTCAGATGAGTTGATGCTGTCTGCATCAGTCCCTGCTCTCGTCTCCACAAAGGAGTTCCTCGAACTGCCAATAGGAGGCGTCTCACTGGCTCGCTTCTCACCCAGCACTTGCAGCTCTATACCTTCCTCTTCCCTATAACCAATGTACAAACAAAAGAATTATTGCCATTCACAGTTAAAGTCTTGCATAAGTGAAGTATGAAACGAGAGGATTCAAAAGTTCTGAGCTCAGCCTTGATGACAAGATATGTGATCCTCTTCCAAACTTATCCCATCTGTCTGCTTTTGCAGTATTACTGCAACCAATAAACTTGCACATCACTAACATTAACGAAGATAAAAATGGAAGGCATAGAGCAGCCAAGTCCAAAACCAAGAATTTTCTTTTCTCTCTTCGGCAGATACAAAAAACCTTCAAACTCGCATACACAAACAAAGATGATCTTTTTAAAAAAGTTATCAGGAGACTCTCTTACACAAAGGAGGAAGAGAAAGATGACTAGGATGAGGAAAAAGATGAGGACAGCAAGGAGTAAGAGGACGAGGAGGAGTTGGAGGCTGAGGACAAAGAGGTGGAGGATCATGGGAGGAAGACAAGGAGAATGAGGAATTGGAAGAGAATGACGAGAAGGAGAATGAGGATGAAGAGAATGACAAGGAGGAAGAAAATGGCGAGGAGGGTGACGAGGACGACGAGGATGATAAGGAGGGCAATGACAACAAAAAAGAGGACAAAGACAAAAGAGTAGGAAGATGAAGATGACAAGAAAGTAGGATTGGGATGTGGAGGAGAAAGAGGACGAGGACACAGGAGAAAGAGGACATGGGTGCCAAAGAGAATATTATTAATAGCGTGAAAATGGTGTATATCTATAACTTAGTTAATCAATACTTTCTAGAGGAGCTCCAAATGAATAATTTTGATTTATAAAATGAAACTTTAAATGTTAAAATAAAATAAACAAAATGAGAGAAAAATTGCAAATATGTTTTTTTTAAATCAAGAATACTACCAATGAAGATATTACTTTATTACAGTAATTATATTGATGAACACTAACACATTTAATAAAAAGTAATTATACCAATGAAAAGTAACATATTTAATAATAAGTACTGGAGTGAAATGTTTCATACATTTATACTGCTTGATTTCTACACTTACAAAAATGTTCTAAATGAAACACAAATTAGCAGTATTTTGATCACTTTCAGCTTTGAAACTAAAAATGTATATCAATAAATCAGAGCATGAACTGTTAGGACACAAATTTAGGCCAATATATTATTTCATTTACAAACACTATAAACAACAAACTGCCCAAGGCAAGATAGGTTAGGAGTGAATGTAAGTGCAACCTGAGTATTGGAATTATGATTGTACAAACCGTAAACATCCCATATAATTTGTATTGGTAAGGATTATTAGTTGACAGTGAAACATACTTATTAACAGAGTGATATATTCTTGTTTGCATAATTTATAATTTCAGTTAGAAGTCATGCCCGTGAATGCTGTCTGTTAACATAACTTAAAAGTAAACTAATGGCCCAGGTACAAGTGCTATAAACACATCACCACATAAATTAGACAAGTTCAACCACAATGTAATTCAGTGTTAAATATTTACAATGCCGAACAACTATAGACACACGCCTAATCACTGTGTGCAGCTACGTTCTTTTGTTTAATTCTGAACTTTGCAAATAACAAAGTTTTGGGAATGTTTTGAAGTGGTGTTAATTGCAAAACTCGAAAGAAACCAATTTTGTATTTTAAAAAGTCTCAGTTTAATTGAAAATATTTGTTTTTATTAGAATGAGCAAAGAACGATGCCAACAACTTCTGCAGCACTAAGATAAACACACTAACAGCATAAACTGTTTATTGTGCTTGTCATCATAACAGTACTGATGGATTATAAAAACACAAACAAGAACAAACTATCACAAGAAAAATAAATCTCGAAAAGATCTCCATTTAAAGACTGGACTGGAATTGAACAACACAAGCTGTAACAGGTATGCCAATATAAAAATAAAACAATTCTTGTTTTCGTTCCAATATTTACAAGCTCGCATTTGCAGTGTTGCTACTTTAATGACTCTGGCAGTAGAAGTAGCTATATTTTAATTAATTTTAGCTATGTAACATTGTGACTTTTCTATTGATTAGATAGGGGGTTGGCGACTTTTTAAACTCCCACTAGAAGCAGAAATAAATGTTTCTCTATTGGTAATATAGGAGCCTAGCAAATTTTCCATAAACATGTATTGGCAACACAGTACCTCAGTATTTATTTTGTTCCCTAATAGTGATGTAAACAATTCAAATTTCGCGAACTTTAAAAGAGAAAGTCAATGAGCAATTGTATTTCCACCAATGTCTCCTGTAGTTACAAGAAGCCATTTCTGTTATGGCATTCATCCTGGACATGTGAAGAAATTCTATTACAATTCCTGGTTTTCCCGTGGTGGTGGTGGTGGTGGTGGTGGTGATTGGTGGTGGTGGTTGTTGTTGTAGTAATATATTTTGATGATGATGGATTTAAGTTGCATGCTACACTTTGAACTCAACTCTCTCAAAACCTAAAGGCAATCAGTACACCTACTTTGGGGCAGAAAGTTAAGGGGATCAACCTTACACCAGATTACAATCACATCAATATTGACAATTTGCAAGCTTGGTAGTCCCCTTGTGAGTGTGAAGGTTTCTGAGCCAATGCGTGTCCCAAAGACATAAACTGCATCCTCTTGGAGCTCGTGTCTGATCAAATGTCCTGTCATCTGGATGTGTGTGTGCTGATTGAACACATTTAGTTCTTTGCTATCATACTCCACATACAAATTAGTCCAAACTTAGTAACAGATAATTATGTACGGTTCACTTGAGTCAATGCTTTTGCACTTACATGCAGACAGAATGATCTGAACTTGGCTATAGGCCCCACTATAACTCTATTATTCAGTGATACTTAAAATACTTTTGCATGTACAGTATTATAATTAAATTTATAGTGATAGGTCTGTAAATATTGTGCTACGAAATATTGCATAAACTTATTGTGTCACCATTTAAAATGGGCTGGAAAAAATAACCATTTAATTATGTTAATTATAAACTCTGAATCTGTACTTTTAACATGGTCAAGCTTCACAAAGTGTGAGATGTACCTTTTTGCAGTGTTTCCTTGTGCATGCATTCTACGCTTCTCACTCTCAGGTCGATCGTCATCTACTGCCTCCTGGATGCACTCCGAAGTATCGTACATGTGGTGCAATGCAAAGTTTGCAAGTTTCAGGATAGCAAACAGCACTGCTATGGTAAAGCAGTATGCTCCCCACACATACACCGTCGGGGGGAAGTACTGCCAACATACATATTCACACATTTTTCAAGGCCAGTAACTCAAACAGTAGTACATAAAACATACTTCAGTCGTAACATTTTTTTTTAGAAAAAGTGTCCCTCTCATTACCTTACTTTAACACAACTACACCACAGAAAAAAATAACCTCCCTAGGTATGATATGTCAATTATGTATGTTAACTCCATCTGCAAAATGTTGATCCTTACTACTATATAAATGGGAAAGGGTGTTTGTCCTTCTTTCACGTCAAAAAAGGAGCAATGGATCAATGTGATTTTATGCACAGATAAAGTTGGAGGGCCGGAGAGTGACGTAGGCTACTTTTTATACCGGAAAAATATCTCATTTCCTTCAGGAAAATTCTTTTTGTAATTTTAGTGCATAAAAAAACATAGTTAAAAAAAAGTACCATCATTTCTCCTTTCTTTTTTGTGTATGGACTGTCTTCCATTTCTTCCCATGAGCCATAGTGGCTATAGCTATTCCAAGTGGGGCAGTAGTGGCTTGGTGGATAGAAATAAATCAAGTGGGGTTGCAGTGGCTCAGCAGCTAGAGCGATTCAAAGTGGTGCAGCAATGTCTTAGAGAATAGTAATATATCAAGTGGGGCCACAGTAGCCCAGTGGCTAGAGAACCCAATAGTGGGGCCACAGTAGATCAGTGGCTAGAGAACCCAATAGTAGGGCCGCAGCTGGTCAGAGGATAGAGAACCCAATAGTTGGGGTCACATCTGTTTAAGGGCTAGAGCACAAAATAGTGGGGCTGCAGTAACTCAGTGGGTAGAGAACCCAATAGTGGGGCCGCACAAACTCAGTGGGTAGAGAACCCAATATTGGCTTAGTATCACAAAACTTCATTATTTATCCCTATAAACATGTGCACGAAGTCGTGGGCAAAAGCTAGTAGTATTATAAGTTAGCTACAGAATATTTCTTCAAGTTTTAATTTTGAACACACAAATAATTTAGTTTTCCATCATTAGCAAATACCTTAATCTCAGTCTGCTTTTCTGAGTTTACTACAATCGTCTGAAACAATAATTCATAAACAATGCTAGATAACTACTTTCAAGGCTAGCCACTGCAAGAGTGGCATTTGTAGGGCTAACTGACCTAAGTGTTTTCTTGCAGCTGAAAGAAAAAGAAGTTTAGATTTTTTCATTTACGTGGCAAAGGAAATATGGAAAAAAATTTCCATCACCTAGCAATATAAGTGAGCATTCAAGTACGCATACTTATTACTTCATAATGCATATTTATTACTTCATAAACTGAGAGAAAGTTTCAGGGATAAGACTGTTTCATCAACAATGTTAAAAGATGTAGGTCATAACAATTGTGACTACCTAGTGGCTATTGTGGTCAGTTTAAGAATAAAAATGAAACATTCCATCCCTGTGGGAACTCTGATAACTTTGAGAGCTTACGGTTCCAGCAGGATTTTACCAGGTTTGTGATTCCCTGCTTCAGCAGTCTATGACCATCAAGTTAAGTCAAAACACTTTCCTTAATTTGTGACGCAATGCAATTACCTCATAAATGAAGAACAGCCATTCTTCCTTTATAAGAAACAACTTAAATTTGCCAATATGTTTTAACAATCATTAACCAATAATTGCTTGGCTAGAAAAAATTATGATAAAGTTATAACATAAATTTGATTTCATCAACCGAGGGAAAAGAAAAGAGACTGCACATTATGTTACATTGGTCTGCATTGCTCCCTTTGCCCTGTACTGCTTGAGCAAGCCAATCAGTGTGTCAAGGTCATCACTGACTGGTAAACAGTGGAGAACACAGAGATTTAAAAAGGTGAGCTGCCACATGTGTCACGATTAGCCTACCGGTACTTGCGCGCCCCCATCCTTGAGAGAATTGAATTTCTGGCATTACCATTACAAGAATGTTCTGGTTATCGCCCTAGCCTCTTTCAGCGAGACTCAGTGTTCAGAGAACTTTCTGGATTGGGCCAACCATGAGCCTCCGAGTCTACGTCGAGAGTTTGGAGGATTGTACGACCTTAAGAGTCCAGCGTGCAAAGACAGCGAAGTGATGAGCCAGCGGAGCAATGAGTGGCAGTGACAGTGACTAGCAAGAGTTAAATCTGCACACTGTGAACATTGGTACAGTAGAGAGAGAAAGAGAATGATGGGTGGGAATACTGAACTGGGTGCTTGAGTGACAGAGATTTGGAATTATGGCAATACACAGATTGAATATGTGTAAATAATGAATGTGAGTTAAGTAACTATAATCACTTAAGTTTACAAAACAAAAAAAGGCTTTGGAAAGAAAAAAAAATTGTTTCAGAATCTTGTTGTAATTGGGGTACCCCATGGATAGTCTCATATGATATTTCATTGAAACACTTAACATATACTTTTTTTATTGTTGTTTTAAATTTATTTGATACATTAAAAAAATATTTATGATTAATGGCAAAAGGAACCAGTATTGTAATAGGTAACATCACGAGAATAATTGCATCATGCTTGTTTTAAGGATGAACCTTCAATAAAGTAGTGCTCCCAAAAATTGATTTTTTATTACATGGTCATTAAAATTTCAATATTATTAACTCATGATTTTAATGATATGGGAATGGGAGTTGGAAAAGTATCACTATACCAGTAAGGTGAGTGTATCAACAGTATTCGGTATTAAATATAACCAAATTTACACATGCCTCCGACCATGTTGAGGTAGATAAAACCACCTCACAATGATTGTGATCCCACAAAAAGGACAACAATTTTCAGTTAAAAATACCAGACAGATTCTTTTATAATATCTAAAACAATACAGTTTTTCCCCCTTTGCATGAAACCTTACAAAGTAGTAGAGATTCACACGAGAAAGTCTACTTCTTTCATAGACACAACATACATGGGAGTGCATAAAAGTGAAAATACTCAGAAGATGAACAATCCTTCACATCCTCCCCATGCTGGTCACCCTCCAAAGGTATGACCAGCTGAACTGGGTGACTGATTCTGGTTCCTTGAGGACTGATCAGCACCACTTTTCTTATCACAAATCAATTCTGGCCTTCCGAAAGTACCTCCATTTGAGCTTTCCTTCAGTGCGGCCAAACTGGACATCTTCCTGAAGCAAAACATGTCCTCAACTATAAGCTCAGTCCTGAACTGGTCGGTAATGCAGCGAGTCTGTCTCTAACAAGAAAATAATCCTGTGTGAATACGTTTCCATTATCTTGATGATGGCTTTAGAGTTCAATACGGCTTCTATGGCTGATAATAACAGTGTAAATTCCTACTGTGTCCACACTGATACACCCTTAACACGTTTCTATAGGCTTTTCACGGTAAAGTGAGCACTTTTGAGGCCCTAGTTACTTTTTCCTAACAGCCATTTGTTCATCCTTCCGCCACTTTTTAAAATAAATATTGCCATGCAAGTAATAATCAGAGTGTATATATTTCACTTGACTTGAAAGTTAATATTTAAGGCTACAAGAAAATATATTTGTTAACTATTATTCAAAATGAGAAGGCTTCAGCAAGCGCTAACTTTAACATATAAGGCAAATATTTGTTGGAGCCAACCATTCTGTTCCTCATCCCTCCCACTAAGGTGCACATGGTGTAATAAATTTCCAGGTGATTCCTTGTTATGCAAGAAACTGGCATGTCTTGTTGGCTGACAGTGACTTCCATAGCTGTGTCAGTCCATATTAGCAGTGTGGAAAGTTTGATTATTATCAGTGTAGATTGTGTGGGGAATACCATGTCTTCCTATGAATATACCTAATGCTTAAGAAATCTTCCTGTTGACTGCTCTGGACAGAATTCCAGGTATTGTTCTTGTAGTAGCACTAGTGACCCGGACAATATGATTTTCACGAGACCATACATTTATGGTATTCAAGATTATTTAAATGTATATAGATAATTATTACAATGGTTCTCTGAAATAATTCCAGGCCTGTGTAGGTAATGGTGTCACCCCACACTGGTTCAATATATAAGCTCCTGACAGCACATTAAAAAATATAATGTTTGATTGTGAATATTCTATAACTACCTGCATCACTTGTAAAATTAAGGTGCATACCAGATGTCTTCAACCTTTTGTTGACATTAACTACATATTTAATACACAAACACAATTCATTTTCACATTCAATTTCAATCATACCATATATAGATTATACATATACATTAGAAAATTATTTAAATTTACTGGACAAATTCTGCCTCCAGATGCTATATAAGTTATTGTGATCTGATACCAAACATAGGTAGAAATACCACCACCATCTTGGCAACTTACAGTTACGCTCTGAGCAACTACAGTATATCATGAGGTCTTAACGTAGCATTGGTGGACACCACTTTAATAAAAATGAACACACAACTCAGTGTGGTCATAGACATTAGTTAAATGAGTATACACATCTGCCACAAAGTAAACAAAAATGTTTGCAATCTACTGTTCCACTGTAAAAATTAACAACACAAATATAACACAACAATGTTGCATGTGGCATATAGCAGATAAAATGATGTGTGTAGAAAAAAATGCAAATAAATTATGTTGAAATTTAAAAAAATTTACAGCAATCGAGAGTTGTGAAATTCTAGTATTATAATGAGCCATTTTAGCCATTTTATACTGACTCTGTCCACTATAAGCTGGGTTTTACACATTATGCTCTATATTGTAGAAGATACAAAAGTGTACATTCCCTTACAATGTAGACAAAAATACTGCGGTAAATTCTTCTTGCTCTCATGCATCCAATTTAGTAACTTTTTTGGGACTTTGTGACTATGCTTTAAAACTTGCTACTTAACAGGCTTTGGCATCAGCCGTCTTCATTACAAGCCAAATAGCAACAGTACATGTGGTGATCATGACTGAAAGTTAACACTCAATCCCAAGCTTGCTGAAAATCCATCTAGCCAGATGGCAACAAACTATATTACTCAGAAAGCTTTAAAATTGATGACAATAATATCTCAAATATTGTGTTGGTACACTAAGAGAAAAAAATGAGTGGTCTGTAATCATTCAGAAGATTGAGACAAAGACACTTGATCCTAAAAAATTGAGAATACAAGAAAAAGATTAATGTTCTGAGGATACAAAATATTTTATTTAAAAAGCAGAGTTTTCAGAACTCAGTAGGGACAAAGAATGCCCCTGTAGCATCTGACATGTACAAGAATAGTTCGTTCATATTTACTAAAAGGTTTATTTTTTCACTCAATATTTTTCATCTGTATGTAAATATGTGACGTGTGCCATTTTTGCATTGAGATGCAAAACATGGCAGCATACAAGCAAACATTCAAATGGCTGAATTTACTGTGAAAGAAGGTTGCAATCACTCAAGATATTAAAAAATGTTACTATGTCCTTTGAGTAATTTTTATTCGAAATACATCTGTTTTAATTTTTTGAAGCATTTGCAATAAGTTAGTTTTCATCAGTTAATTTATTTATAAATTGAATATTTAAGAAAATGTTGTATTCATTAGAGAATGTTAATACATACTTTAAGAGATTTTCAACGTTTCCTTGGTGGTGTTCCCTGGCAAGCATATAAATTGAGCTTACAGTTTTACATTTATATAACTCAATCACAGAATGTTTGAATGCACATTCATTACCCACCTACAGCAGGGATGTTGGCCAAGTGCTGACTCAATATTTTCTGAAAATTTAATAGGGATTTCGCAGGGACAGTCCAACCATGCAGGCATTAATGTAAGAGGTCCAAATATGGCAATTGGAAGGTTTTATGTACAAAAGGAGAAGAGAGGAGAAATGAAACCACAGACTGGAAATGCACAGTGTCTCTCTCCATGGCACGAAGGGTGAGAGACAGAAAGAACACCAGACCACAAATAATTGGAAAAGAGAGATAAGCGAGAAGGCGAGTGCAGGAAAGCAACCCTGACCTATCCCACTTAGTGAATGCCTACACGTGTGCCAGCAAAATGAGCAAGGTACAATCTGGGTGCATCTGGATGTAAACAACGATGAATTAAAATTGTTGGCGCTACCTGCAATACAAGAATTGTTGCTCCAACATTATTACACTGTGGATTCACAAGTTAAAGAGATCACAGGAATTTTGCAGGGAGTTTCACAAAGGTACTAGTGGGCAGAAATATAACTGGATGTAAGAAAATACATCAGAAAACATTAAATGTATCGCACCACAAACAGGCCTTCCCAGTCTGAGATTCACCACACATGCCCAGTAATTCCAAATGCTGCGACAGGATATCTTGGATATCATGGAGCCATTACCCTACCTCCCAAAAGAACAAGTTACAAACCACCACTGATTTTTAAAAAAAGCAGCCCACTGGGTTTTATTGGGGTCTTTTTTTTTTTTTTTTTTCAGGAGCCACTGGGTTTTTCAGATTTACTGCAGCATTCAAGTTTAAATATATCTTTACACTGATTGGCTAAGCAGCTTTTATATAAGCAAGTAATCTCTGCAGCATTGGAACTGATTGCTCATGCTGTTTATACACTGAAAAGGATTCCCCTATAACCACATAGGTGAATGGTTTACTTAAATTCAGCATCAAGGCAATTACTTATAGTTGCTATTCAAGTATCACACATTAAGAGTAAATTTACAGCATTCTGTTATGATATTTTGTTCTGTGTACAACAGTACAGTGTGTGGTTTTAGGTCTTGGCTTGTGCAATGAAGTGGTAGGTGAAAAAGTTTAATGTCAACTAAACAAATTCCATGACATTGTGTTTGCCAATGATACTTTATGAGAGCTGTGATTAGGAAGAAATTCAGAAATGCCAAAAGTGTAAGGAGGTGGCTGAAAGTTGGCAAGTGAGTGTGGAGAAGTGAAAAATTGATGGTGGCTAAAAATACAAACACAAACATTGTGGATCAACATGGTTGCAAAATAGAAAGGATAAGAGCTAATCCAAATAAACATTCATTCAGTGGCACCTCTAGAGATCCATTAAGGAGTTATTACTGAGTGTTGGTGCATTGTGCATTACATTCAACCACATGCTTAACAGTAAGTATTTAGTGAAATGCTATATATAAATGTCAGTACTCATTGGATATGCTTTGATAATCTTCTATTATTATACTAAGTAGTATGTAATAATATTACAATATCAATAATACACTTTGTTTCATTTTTCCCAGCATAAAATAAGTATCAAGGGAGCGGCTCTAGCCTCCCATGGATCTGCCACTGCAATTCATCCAGAAGAGTGCAAGGTAGCGAATGTGGAATATATCCAAATATCTAACAGAGTCCACATTTTCTAATACCAGTGGATCTACAGGTATTTCCATATTACCCAGAGCCAGTCCAGTCCCTAATGCCCATGTGCAACATTCAAGAACTGATTATGTTCAAGATAAATGAAAAGCAAAAATAAACATTTACAAGGTGATATCAATATTTTTCTATGGTGCAAATGCATCATTCAATGTTGCTGAACTGGATGCCTTCCAATATATGATACAGGTTTATAGACCTGGATAAAAACCATCAGCAAAAGACATCAGTGGGAATCTTTCAGATGTTGCAGCTGAACAAACATATCTACCGCTTATAGACAAAGAACAAATTGGTAGTTCAACTCTAACATTGGGTGCGTTATCCCATTCAAGCTGTCCCTTACAGTTGTAGAAGTAGCAACTAAAGAATGCCAAGAAAAGTTACAAAGTACAATCTTTGCAGTGGTGATTGATAATGAGAATAAAATGGGTAAAATGTGGGATATTTTACAAAGCAAATGCCTAGATCTAATCATCTCCGAGTGTTCAGCACAGATTTAAAATTTAATTGAGAGAGATGTTTCTCTTCAGATAAGTCCACAATGCACTGCTATAGGATATCAAGAGTGGCAACCAGAGTGCTTTCATATAACAACATTGGTAGAAATCAACGGGATTTAGGTCAGGCGATTTGGCAGGCCATGGAATTAGTCTGAAATGCACAATTTTGTATACTTATTTATGTAGTAGAAGAGCAAGATGGCGGATGAAGAAACAGCTGCATGTGTCACTGTTTGTAATTTATTAGTTGATGAAACAAGTAAAGTCTTTCAATGTGAAGATTCTTGTACTATATGGCTCAATATTCAGTGTGTAAATATTTCTACTAAGGAATATGACATAGTAAAAATATTTAAAAAAAACAAGGTGGTTTTGTGAGGAATATTCTGCCAACTTACCGGTTAGGCTTAGTAATAACAAACTGAAAGATGACACAAAGGAACTTAATGGTAATGTTTTGAATGTAGTAAATAACATTGCTGAAACTATAAGCCAGAACTAACAAGGATTTTAATAATAAACTTGATGAACTGAAAACTTTTTCTAATTAAGAAATTTGACTCTTTGGTAAGAGGTGTTATTGATCCAGTTAGTCCCCGGCTATGCAACTGATATATAGAATCAAAGGTTAAAATTCGCTCCATGCATGTGCCACAGTTTTCTACATGCAATATTCGTAGAGGTCTCATTTGCTTCAGTTTTACAACAGTAATATTTTTTCAGGGGCAAAATGCCATTTTCTTGAACGCAACGCACTTTTTTTTAACAATTTTAAAATTTAAAAACTTGCGCGTAGTACAGGTTATTATACATACACAAGTTTTGGGCATGTCATGTTTTACATTAATTGATGATGATTAAAAAAGTCAGTGGTGTCATAGACATAACTTTACTACAAAAACAGATACATAGCAACGCACATTTTTGGCTATTGTTCCCAGCTTCAAGATGGCTCACATATGCCGATTTTACATGTAAAAGCACGCCTTTAAACACAGT
Source organism: Dryococelus australis (assembly GCA_029891345.1). NCBI lineage: Eukaryota > Metazoa > Arthropoda > Insecta > Phasmatodea > Phasmatidae > Dryococelus > Dryococelus australis. The sequence goes on along the minus strand of CM056997.1, from coordinate 182,024,829 downwards.
GTTGCTATTTTTCTGCCTGCCAGAACTGGGTCACTCTGTTCAGTATTTGTATTCTTTTTTGCGGTGTGAAGTTATGTACTCCAGGAATAAAGATGCCTAAGAAGAACACATATCTTACATATGTAATAACTTTGGTAAAGTCTCAATCTAGATGCCCAGGATGTCACTTTGTGTTACTGTCTTAGCTTTCCGCTTACGTCCACTGACCTTCACTTCTCAAGTCTTATTTTTCACTGTCAACACAATGCTGTTGCACCATTTATCACCAGTTATCTTGCATGCTACTAAACGCCGTAATACACACGAAAAATGACATTGCAACGAGCCTGAATTAAACTGTGTTGTATCCGGTTTATGAGGGTAGTTGTGTACAGAAACTGCAAATGCGATGGGGCATCCTGAATAGTGGGTGCTCCGAACCACTTGGTAATGCTGGCAGGTTTGAGAACATATTGATGATTTTACTTTTTCGCTATATGAGCATAATGTTGCGAACATGCCACCGAAGATCTCAAATGACATTAAGAAAAGGCTAGATACTGAAAAACAAAATACCAGATTAACAATGATTTATAATAACGAAAGTGGTATGAATATATTTGTATTTTCCCTACTTAAAAACAAATAAACAGATTTTAAATGCATCATTGAACTTAATCCGTAGGTGTAAAGTTTACATTTTTATGCTTACAGCTCAATAAATTTCTTAACTACAATTTGCAGTAGCAAACTACCAGATAACACAAGCAGAATTTTAACACTTTTTCAAAGTTAGAATGCGTCTCTTAATCAAAAGAATTTTTTAACATATAACCTTGACATTATTTTCATGTGAAGTAAACACTCAAAACATATCATAATCAGTTGTTACAGTAAGTCATGTAGCAACAATGTAGTCTGCCACCAGACCAGTCAACTTGACCATTCTGCTCAGCCGCAACGATACAAAGCTTCCCAATTTCAAAGCTCGAGATAAAATTCAGCTAACAAATAGAAATTTTGTCAAATAAAAAAAAACTTTGTCTGCAAAAAAATAGAAATAACCAAAGACATTACCCTTTATCATCCAATAAACAGATGACAATATTTTTGTGATGAAATTTATTGATACAGGCTTACAGTTTAAATATTTACCAATTTGCTGCAAAACTACATGCTAAAGCAATACGTATATTTCTTTCATATTTGAAATTTTCTTTTGATGTTGTTTGCTGAAACTGCTACTTATGAAATATTACATAATTCCAGTTTTTAAAATGGTGAAGCATGTGGTGAAATATGGTGAAATACCAGCACTCCTACTTTCTGACCATTTTAGTTATTTTTCTGTAGATAAACAGATAAGGTATGTAATTGATTAGTTTTCTGAATATTTAATGATTTAGGTTTTCAACCCTGGGTAATGAACTCGTTACTGGTTTAGATGGATGTTGTTGCCAGTATGCAATTAAACTTATCTGCATAAACACCATAACAGATAACATTTTGATTAAAAATGTAGTGCAAAATAATATTACTTCTAAAATATATAATGGTGTAATCACATTGTTATGAGTTGTGATCAGGTCTTAGCTGAGTGGCCTGCCTGATCACACCTTCACATATTTATCCAGGAGACGGGCTGTGATTACTGAAATTAGTTATGAAATCAGGACCCACAGAAACCCTCTCCACCGGCCAGTAAACGGGGAAAACACAGCCGACATAGACCAGTGTAGCCCGTGGGCAGTGTCTTTTGTCGTAGGGCCATTGGAACGAGAAGACCACTATGGGGTCCAGATGTCGACTTCCGCCATTCTAATAAGCCTTTGGAATCATGAACAAGGTGGGCATCTCCAATAAGACTTTACTCAGAACGTGGCTAGTTAAATCTTTATAATTTAATATAAATTAATATTTCAGTATATTTATATAGCTCCCCCAGTGCATATTAACTCATGTTTATATTGAAATAATATTGTAAAATCATAATGTTAAATAAACCCCTTTTATAAAGTGTTCATTACATCATAACTCTTATCAATAACCCTATGGTATGATATATATATATATATATATATATATATATATATATATATATATATATATATATATATGTGTGTGTGTGTGTGTGTGTGTGTGTGTGTGTGTGTGTGTGTGTGTGTGTGTGTGTGTTTTCTTCCCAGAAATTTAGAAGAAAATGTATCACAATGCTGGTCGCAATGCTACTGATCTACTGATCTTTCTCCATTAACTGTGGATACAGAAAAAAACTGAAAGCATTATTAATGGCAGCCTAATTGTTGATATTGAGCATACAATCAAGTAGCTAATGGAATTGGGAGAATATCCCTGATTCTAAACGTTGGGGTCATATAAACTGCACAAAGAAATACACAGTTGATAATTCTTTACTTTATATTCCTTCTGTGACAACTGCGACTCCCATAAATACGTGACATCTGACCAAGAAGTAAATGATGCTGTGGTGTGGGGCTCTGTTTCTGTGGGTATTAGATACACACACGTTGAGGAACTTATGTCAGTATTCAACATTCCCATGATAGCATGAGAAACATTTCACAGACGTGAAACTTCTATGAGACAAGTAAGTATTTCTAAGAGATGTTTCATGTCATTCCTAACCCTTCCAGCCCCTCGCATGTTTGCAACTGCGGGTGTTGCAAATATCTAGTATTTCTGTATGAACACTACTTACCCGCTTCTCGCGGTCAATGAACTGCATGACTGGTTAACAAATCAGACGAGTAACCAGATAAACCTCGGAGAAGAAACCAGCTGTACCGGGTAATGATGATTCTTATATTTGGCCTGATAGTAAATTTTGTTCTTATGCGACAAAGTAAGATTTATTTGGCGATGAGGTGTAACTGACATTGTCTGTGTGTTTCAGTAAAAGTGGTGCTTCACTTTACCCTGGTCCTTGAAAGATGTCTACACCTACCCTATTAGCCAGCTGCTAATACCTTATGCTTTATGTGCCGAATATTGGGTACAACCAACCTATTAGCACGTATGCTGGGAATGCCAGAAACCGTACAGGAGAAAAAACAGTCTGATAGTAGTGTATGTGAATGTTTTTGTAATTTAGTCATAAAGAACATTAATGCTAACTGAGCAGTGCATGGTCTAGACTACAGGAAAACCAATGAACATTAATGCTAACTGAGCAGTGCATGGTCTAGACTACAGGAAAACCAATGCGAATGAAAATAAAATTTATGACGACACTATTAAAAATACAAAATTAGAAAAACAGTAAGCGATTAATAAACAAAAATAAATTTTCAAGACTTTTCACATTATTGATTGTTGTTATTTGTAGTTATTACTAAATTTTTCAACTGCTACAATATAAAATACCTTCTAAAATACGTAAGAAGAGTCTTTACTTCCGTACACGTTGGAATTGTTTTTAATAGCATTAAGAGACTGTTCAATTAATCTTTTGAACGTTCAGTTAGTTATTTTGTCAGCGGCAGGGATCCAGTTGTTACGCTTCACTCCTCGCTTGAGGTAGCAGGTTCTATGGAGGAAAATCTATACTAATATTATAAAGAGGTAATGTGAATTTGTTTATATGTAAAAGATAATCTTGAAAACTACAGGGCAGATTCTTATAATTATTTCACTATTAGGAAGCTACATTCTTCCAGATGGACATAGGCTATGTTTAATCAAATAAATTTCTTGAGAAATTTCAAAATTTGTAAACCAAGTTGGAGAAAAATTAGCTACTTGGCTACTTTCTAAGCATGTGTTAACAAAACCATTATTAAGGTTGCAGGTAGTCACGGGTAGTTGCAAATTGTCAAAATGAAAATAGTTTGAGATAATCATTGATTTTTTATACATCATAGAAAAAGGTACATTACTTTATGGAAAAACATACTAGAAATACAGCTTACCAAAAAACTAACACTAACACTAGAATAAAACTATTTCCGATAATAAAGTAAAAATCTTAAAAACCATATACAAGTATGTATTTTAATAACTCCATAAAACCTGAGCAAAGCGATGGCAGGCTGCTAGTTGTAGACAAATTGAATTAACAGAGTCTTTGATTTGCTTTGGGGAAGTACCTTGTCTGTTTAAAATTAAGTGGTAATAAATATGTGGTATGAGAATATAGTATATTCATTTTGTTTACATATAGTTTATTTGAGGCAAGATGATGATTGATTTGAAATTATACCAGTGAGTAACATTTCTTTTATTGCAGTCTCTGGCTCAGCTATAACGTACAAATGTTTATGTCAGAAGAAAACTAAATAGTTATGATTTGTTTGTAATTTGCCAGATCCATAGAGTTCCACCCCTGAGGTCCTGAAATTATCTTAATAACTAGATGTGGCGAAATGAAATTAATTTTGAGCAGTAGTAATTCAAACAATTAATTCTAGTGAACATTGCAATAAAATAATAAAAATTACAATGTGACGATAAAAATAACGAGGAACGCATAATAATTATTATTTGCATCTATTTAAAAATTAACATTTTTAATATTTCTTCAATTAATTATACAATGCAAATGTACTTCTAAATTTCTGAAATAAACATTTTTTGGTAGCTGGTTATGGTAATTTTGAAAATGTTATTTTGGATAAAATTATTTTATTTTATTAACTGTATTTAATTATATACTGTCAAGATCTGTTTAAGAGGTAATACTGAAGATAAATAATTCTCAGGAAATAAAATAATAATGATGTGACTAAAGCTACCACGTTTTTAAATTTCACATAATTGTCAAACTGGCAAATGTGAACAAGTTGCCCCAATGTGTATCAAACTAAGTGTAAAATTATTTTCACAAATGATTCTGAACATATGGAATTGCTGGGCTTGCACGTGGAAGTAGATTAAAAATTCAACATATTATACACATATAGCCAAGATTATATGTTGTCAAGAATCACAATTCCATTGAAGAAAACAAGTACTGTACTTCAAAAAGAAAGAGACAAGCTACATGACTAGTAGACTGCTTAATTCCTCAATTAGTGTTTTTAATAATTTCAAACTACTCTCCAAGAATATGATAGAAAATGGAAAGAAAAGAGTGGAGTGGTGAATTTGAGAAAATCGTTTTATATTTTTTCTTTTTACTTTTGTTTATATTTAGTTTATCCATCCTTATTTGTTACACAAAAAGCTTTTTCTAACAATCGTAAGAATTAAGAAACACCCAAAAATCTGAAATTTAGAAGTATGCTAAAAAGTTTAATGTTTCAGGGCACGAAATTTCCTTGATTGTGGAAAATTGTAGAAAATAGCTTTGTTATAGAACATGCACCTGACAAAACCAACGTATTTTTATTAGTTAAATTAATCTTATTCAAATATTTTTTTTACAGTAATATAGGGGACAGTATTTTTGGTCCTGAAATCATTCAAAAATTTGTAAACTGTGCAACAAAACGTAAATATCATCACAATATTAGCACCCCTTTAAGAAGAGCTTACTTTCTTTTTTTACATGACATAATCACTAGCCAGTTTACAAATGACCAGGTACTGTTTCAAAGAATTTATCATAAACAATGTAGTTTATAATTATTGTAATTAGTGATGGGACAATTTGATTATAGATTCCTCCGATTCTTGCCTGAATCAAAGAATCTACGAGTTCCAATTTTATGCATGCTAAAGTTTGATTTTATTTTGTAAAATTTTCTTACTGGGTAGCATATTCTGCAACCCTGGTGGTGCTGTAAAAACCATTCAAATAGCTTGTGTGTGTTTGTAGTCATGTTTAATCGGGCATAATTAGAGGCACGATTTTCTGGTAAATCACGATAAAACGAAATAACAACAAAATATAAGTTAAAATGTGAAATAACATGAAATACAGACAAATGCACAATATTTCATGAAATTAGCTTTTTCCATGAGAAATGGACCTTCACCCATGTTATATACACTAATTTACTTCGGCACTATACAAATAAAAAAAACTAAAGTTGTGCGAGTTCTAGGCAATATCGAGAAATACTCTAGATGAAAAAGTTTTAGATTTTGCCCCGGACATCCAACCCATTGACACAATTATGTTAAAATTTTTTTCTTGCATAACAAAATGTAAACAAACATATTCCAAAGATTACACAAGCAGTAATGTGTGCAGTAATCTATGGCCGCAGAACTGAATCAAATGTTTGTTTACATTGACAGTTGCGCATTAAATTTCGTGAAACGAAAGTGCAATATCTAAATTGATACATTAAACAGACTGTTTTCATAAAATATATAGTCTCATAAATTATGGGAGATGCTGCAGCTGTTGTAAAAGACTGTAAAATGTCTATCAATTGAACATTGTTTGTGCTAATGTGCGTATATAACCTCCAATGCACTGCAATTGATTTGTTTTGTTTACATTCAGCGGTATTATAAAATGCCGCCAGGCACAATAAAATCAAAAGTTAAAGTCACACTGAAAAATTTACAAAAAGAATATACATATGCACAACTTGCCTTAATGTTTACCGTATATCCTCCTTGAAATTATATTGTTTTGGGAAATGTGCAGTATTCTTGAAATCACACGATGTTTTACCTGGCAGGGCCATTTATACATGACAAAATTGTAATTTTCTTTCACAAAGTACTGGATGAAATAGTTAATGCCACTAGATTTGCTAATTTAACTAAGAAAAATTATTTTCTCTCGCTCTCTTTATTGTAAACCCCACTGTAAGTTGTGTGAATTGTAGAACTGTACAACGTATACAAAATGTTGCAATGTATTTAACATTTGTTAATAATCAAATTGAGTCCAGAAGCGAGAATCCAAATAAAATTTTTGGAATTGAATAGAGAATCGGAAACGACAGAAACCTAAAATTGTCCCGTCACTAATTGTAATTTTAAAAGATAAAATTAGAAATGCTGTAGGCTTAGGTAAAATATATGAATAGTAATTAACTTAAGAACAATAAATACAATGTTCTGTATATGAAATTCAGTTAAGTGACTAAAATAAAGCAAATCTTATTTATATAGTTACAACTGCATTAGCGGTAACAGCTTTAACCTACCTTAACCAACCATGGTAAATTTTTCATTTTCAAGACTAAATAGAATAGAAAGTCAAACAAATTGTTATTTGCCTGCTTCTGTTGGTGTGAATAATTCATATTTGTTTTTGAAAACTTTATGACGATTTGCCTACTCTAAACAGTAGCATCACTATTATATAATATTTTGCAGTCTACATTAAGTATATTGTTTTCGTAAGTGATTGACTTAAGCCTGTCTATACTGAAAGAAAACAACTAGCATGCATTCTGAATAGTTAGTAGCCTGGAAGCCAGTGTTTCATTCAAGCAAATGAAGAGTCAGCTGCATTAACTGACTTTCAGTAACATTAATATAGCACATAATGTGTGTGATGGAGATATAATTTTTTTGTATAGAAATTTTTTTTGGCTAAATATTCTTCGTAATATCCTAACTGCTTTGTATTTCTACAAAAGGCTGCCACATTTTTATGCACAGTAGTTACAGGTGAATTGTGGGAATTCACTATTAGTGGCAGTTTTACCACTATTAAAGTCAAATGGGAAGATAGATTCTCGTATATTTGACAACCATTAACTACAGTAAACTTACAGAGTAAATATGCCCTGCTGAAATATAAAATTTGGCGATAAAAATCACACTTCGATTAATGGTCTTACACACACACAAATTTCAACAAGTGTACTTTCTTCCGAAGGCTTACATCACTGGAGCTGAAACTGACCAACGGCTGTACCTGTGAGTGAAAGGGAAATTTTGATCAATGTGTGGATTTGCAAAAACTATTGATACAAAAGTCAAGGAACATGATTGCTTTAAGAAATACAGTTGACCCAGTACTGGCATGAGACAGCTCACAATCGTAGAAGGATTCTGCATGAGCATCACAACAGCATGGGTTGAAGTACAAATTCTATATTGATGATGAGGACTCAAGTGTTTATTTGAGAATCAAGCAGAGAGTTCCGTACTGTAGCGTTCTCTCTTCTCCTACCTCTCACAGCTGGTTGCAACTTCTACCTTTACTGTTAATACTAGATTCAATATAAGTTATTTGATTATGGTAAGAAGGGATTCTGCTCATTGGAGCGTAGACTTACTGAATAGAAATTAGTTAAACAGGGAATTCACAAAACACTTTATTTTAACATCAATTACATAGACGTGGAATACACAAGATACATGAATGGACAGATAAACGTTACTCTTCTGATCTCTAGACACAAGTTTGCATTCATTAACAATATGCTACAAGCTCAGAATACCTGCCTAACCTTGCCAGTGATTAATAGCTTAAGTTCTCTGGATAACAGTGTCCCGATAAATAGCTTTGCGCCTACTGCCTATCCATATTATGCTCACCATATTTTGAAGTACAGTAGATTGGCCAAGGGCTCCTCTAGGCCTGGATGACAATGTTGCCCTTGTCTTCAGCATCGTCGGTTCCGACAGCAGTACGTTGTAACACTGATCACTGGTCCGCCTGGAGGGGTGGCACGACTTATATACCTCACAGTCAGTGGGTCACGAGGATTGTGTTTTATAAATAATCACCTCGCTCTTGGTGCTATACCCTGTAGCACTTTAGGCTAACCGTGTGCGACCCTATGTGGCTGCTATACTGACCCCCCCTCGTCAAAAATGCAGCCGCCCCAGCTGCAGTAGTGGAAGAATGGAGCAAGAACCCTCCTGGTTACAGTTGTTGGACACAAGAAACGGCCGAGGAGCTCATGGGCTGGAGCGAAGAGCGTAGAACGAATGGTGGCATACACAATTTGACTTACTAGCAGATTGAAGACACAAGACTAAGTCTGAAACAACGTTTTACAATGGAGTTAAGACTCTGAATGGAAAATAATAGTGTGGATTTCTCATTACTGGCAAGGTAGGAAAAAATGTACGATAATCATTGGTTCTAGAAAATTTGACATGGTAATTAGGTGAACATATATATATATATATAAAACGAATAAAACAATACGGTTGACCTGTGAATATAGTACCTCCGCACGTTGTGTAGCGGACTACGGGATAGAAGGAAGTAGGTCCAGCGCCACATTTAACTTGCAATTTAAAAATATTAGGAAAAACCCCCAAAACTAGGCGGTGGACATGGGTAAGAGGATGTTTGAAAAGTGAGCGCGTGTAGTACTACGTCGCTCTATAATGTGCCAGGAAAGTTAACGTTAAAGAAATTACAATTGGTATGCCTGCAGGCTAAATACCTATCGTTAAAATAATAATTAAAAAATGAATGTAAGTAGCAAGTTTTACAGAGATTATGGCAAGGGAACATACAAAGTTAATGACATTACTGAATCTCTAGGGAATTCTATCACCTGTATGAAAGGTATAAAAGGCTACGTTGTTCGTAGCACTGAATACTCGTGCCTTCTTTGTCAGCAGTGGCACGTTGAATAGCACTTACATGGCTGGTATACAGCCAAAGTGCAAGTGACTTGTGTGACATATAGATGAACAAACTTCTTTTTCTTTTCTTACATACACTGATAAATAAAAATTGTACATAAAATGCTGTAACTCATTTCATAATTTACAGTGGTCAGTTAGTTGTGATGTAGGTCATGGCGTATGCCATATGGGAGTAGACACATACATTTAACAATATTATCATACAAGGAGACACATTTTTAAAATTATAAAGCTATCTTAAACCTAATATGAGGAAATGAGTATTTAGTTGCAATAATAGAACTTTCCCGTAGGACTTACATAAAGAGGTGCTATCAACATACATATTTATTGTGTGTTTTACACATTTACAATTTGCCTTTGGCATTGAAAAGGTTTCAGATTAGTACGTAGACTGTTCATGTACTCAGTATTTTCAGCACTGTCTCTCACGCACATTTTCACAGTTCACTAAAAATGTTCAAGATATTTGGCCCACTGGTTTTGTGTAGTAGCATCCATAATATGAATTGCTTATTCTCAATAGGAGTGTTTTTACACTGAAGCACACTTTCACACGCTGCTAAAAAGTATAGTTCATTAGTGCGCAGCTTGATTAGATAAACAGATAATGTCTCTTGATTTCACTTTCATAAAAGTTGAGTGGATATTTATATAATCTTACACGGTAAACACACAAAACGTATTAAATTACTATAAAAATGGTAAGAACATTTCAATAACATGGTTTTGATCATGTGCAAATACAATAAAACCTTTTTCTAATAATAGAATAAATAAAGTTGAAGTATTTCTTATGTTACATTACACGTGAGAAGTTTCACTTCATGATAAAATATATAAAAAACAAACATTGAATACTGATCTCTCTATCCCCTTACTGTTTAATAAACATAATTATGAAAATGGAGACCATGCTTATTTGCTATTACTCACTGGGAAATATTTTATTCATATCTCATGAACCTAAAATGTTTATTGAAATAAATTACACCTGAGAAAAAGTGTAGGACACTTTTTTTTATTATTTTTTTATTACTGGGGGTATACAATCAAGATAAGATTACATTCTTGTGCCATATATCTATATATCTATAAATGTTGACACTATTCTATTAGATTCATAACAGATACAACTGTGCTTAATGTTTTCATCATTAATAATACGTGTAATAATTGGGCTTGAAGGAGCCAGTACTTAAATGTAATTCAAGTTGAAAAGAAAATGATAAATGCCAAGGTGCATTAACTGCAATCAAAGTAACAATATTTGTTCTGCACCATAAATACATATCTGTTCGTTATTAAATAAAGCAATTAATTCCCCTAATAGGGTCCGAGCTACTGGTCCCTTCCTCAGGGACTGAAAGCTGTGCCCTTGCTTGCCTAAGAAAATTGATTAATTCTATCCAAGGTGCTTATAATTCAATGTTAAGAACCTCAAACGTACATATAGATACTTACACAGTTTTATGTCTGTGTCGAATGCACTTGAAGTAGTATAAGGTTTAAATTAATATATTCGCAAACAGCTCAGCGAATAAAATTTCATGTAATTGACATACTTACTGAGGCGTGTTCATTCTTGAGAGCATGATAGAGAGCTTAATGATGTTGTAGAAATGTATGCCAACATTTATTTGCAATTGAATTAAGTCAAAAGATTTCTGGTTCAACCAATGGATAGGTAGCACTGTCTGTTGTAAGGGTATAGTAGGCGCACGTATATCACACAGATGCGTGGCCTCAACAATAATTTGATTTGGTGTAGCAATTTGGCAACCACATGCCATAAAGAATTCAACACTACCTAATTTGTGGTTTGTTGCTTTAAAATTTAGGGAGGTACTTATAAACCGCAAGAATATTCCATCAGGAGGATTGAATAACACATATTGATGTGGCAAAATACTGTGGATGGAAAATGAGGTGTCGTGAGAGCAATGAAATTTACACGCAGAAAACAAATCAGTGGCATGTGGTAGGCGGATAGCTTCTTTTACACATTTAGAAACATCACTTATCAGTGATTCTTTGGAGATGAGTACAACATCCGCTGGCATGTCCGGAGAGGGTGAAATGGCTTTAACCGTGATCGTGGGCGGATCTATGGCGATGGTATGCGAATGATGCATGACTGGTTGGTGAAATTATATGGCACAGGGATAATATTGTAACACTTGCCATTTGAAACAAACTCTGGAGATGGGTATTAGCAACTTTATTACCATTTGAGGTGTCATGAAGGAACATTTCGTAAACTCATTAATGTAGTACTTAATGATATCAGTGATGCCAATACTTATAGTGTTAGATTGATTTTAAGCAGCTCTTCATTCAATTTAGTAAGGTCGTTACTAAGCTGCATTTCATTAACTGCAATAAGATGGAGTTTGTTGAGCTGACAGGAATGGATGTAACTTTGAAGCAATTCCTCAAGGATTGCATTATTAATCAGTTGCAGGAGGCTGGTGGATAGCAATTGTAATGTAATTGAAACTAAATATTATCTAATTTGCTGACAGCTGCATTTTTTTTTTGTAAAACTTGGGAGATTCCATTAATTGTTGCTGCCAGTGAATTTATTTTACCTTCCACCTGGTGTTGGATGTCATTAATGATTATAAATGTCACATTAAGAGCGTTGTTTGTATATTACTTGCAAGCGTGTTTATCTGGGCGTCAAGTTGTGCACCATTATCAAGCAATGCACGTAGATGCTTATTCGTGAGTACATTACAACACCATGTACTAACGTCACCTAGGAATTGAATGCCGCGCCTGGGGCGGAAATGCGTACTCCCATCATCTAGGAATTCTCTGTGTATTCCGCGTTCTAAGACTTTTATATACTCGCAAATCAGTTTTCCATTCTTACATGAGTCTGAAGTGTGATCTGCACATGCTACATGTAAATATTGAGCAAGTGCTGCAGGCAGTGTAGGAAGTGTAGTGGGATAGTATAAACAATGGGGATGCTATCCTCGTACACAAAGCTTACGTCGGCAGGGGTCCAGTAGACCCCTGCATGGGTCCAGCAGACCCCTGCATGGGTATGGAATGTGGCTGGCACTGCGAGAAAGACTGGTAAAACGATACACAGTGCAGCCACAACTTTGGCTGCATTACATGCGGGACAGGCTCCCCACTCCACTTCTCTAGCTCTGTCAACTATTTGTCTCCCCATGGCGATGGCGTGGCGCATGCGCAGAGCATGCCTCGCACCCATACAATGCTACCAACGGCACCTAGCAGTGGAAGCAGCATATTTTTGCTGCTGCGGTGGTGCAGCACTTGTTCACGGGTTGACGGCAGTGGTACCCCATCTCCACGTCCCCCATGGCAGAGCAGTTGTCTCACAGTGAGACGATAGGCAGGAAGACTGGGCTGGCACCTTGCACTGCCTGATTCCTGCTGTAGCAAACATGTGTTGTGGGCAGAGCATGGTCAGCATGTCCCAACTGTGACATGTACAAACTGCATGGACAGCGGGGTGAACGGCTTCCACAGTGGCTCACATTTTCCATTCTCAGTTTGACACTTAATGTAACACATTTTCCCACATACATAAAACACTGAACAAATATGCATTTACAATTAAATAACTTTATAAGGAACTCTGGATTAGTGGATGAAAGTAGGCTTAGTATGACGAGTACAGACTGTGTCATACTTAGGTGTGCCCATCTTGTTTAACTGTATATGTATTGTTGAGTCACCCAGGACATCTATTACCTTGAAAGGGCCTCGGTAACGTTGTGTAAGGGCCTTTTGTCTGCCTCGGTTACACACCCATATGTAATTGTTGATTCATAGTGTACATGGCTTGTGTGTTTTATCGACTTGTGCTTTCTACTGTTGCAGAGTATGTAACAGATTAACTTTAGCATTCTTGCAGTCTTTCAACAATTTATCACACCAGTCACTGGCACGGTCGGAATATCGTGCAACTATCATCTGTGCTGGTAGTGCCGCCTCGACACCATGTAGAAGATAAAAAGGTGTACTTCGTAGTGGTGTTGACGCTTGTGTTGTAATTAAATATAATAAATTCTACGTAAAGATCCCAGTTGGCTTGATCGGTATTGGCACATGAGGTTAGCTGCTCACCTACAATACGGTTTGTGGCTTCCATCAACCCATTGCATCTAGGGGTATATGCAGTGGTAGTTAATGTTTTTATGCCTAATGACTGTAGTAATTGACTAATCAATTCTTACTGGAAGCTAGTACCGCGATCTGTAAGAAGTTGCTCCGGACAACCAAATTGTAAAATTACATGCTTTATACATTCCACACAAGTAGTTGCGTCTATGGATGGGACTGCATTTGCAACAAGATAGTGACTGAGATACTCGGTCATAACCAAAATGTATTTATTACTACGCGTAGTGGTGGGAAGGGGACCTTTGGCATCAAGCGCCCATGTCTTTAATAGTGGTTGAGGTGGAATAGATGTAATTTGGCCTGCAGGCTTGGTATTTGGCGCTTTTGTTTTTTGGCAAATCGGACAAGCACAGACATAGTTTTTCACACCAGCAGACATAGTATCCCAGTAATAGGTTTGTTTAATTTTATCAAGCGTTTTAAATGCACCAAAGTGTCAACCTCCAAATGTGGTATCATGATGCGCTTGTATTATTTCAGATACATATACTTGTGGTACTGGAGTAAGTTTCTTGGTCCCTTGTAGTGTGTTGATCTTAAGGTAAATCTCACCGTTTGCCACCATGCCATAACGGCGACTAAGGTGACAGTATTTAGTGTCAGCATTTTGTGGTTTTTCTAATGCACTTTTTAATCTTTTAACATGCGGATCACGCTCATATTTACCTGTAAAGGGAGAAGAGTTAACGGCAATAGGACACAGATGCAGGATACAATTATAGTCAATCATTTTATATACTCCTGCTCATGATTGTAGGTAGGTAAGAAGTGTGGTGTCCCATTTTTTATTCAAGATAATAATTGTACAATTTAAAAGTGGATTGATACAATGAGTTTCAATTTTATTAGGGCAGTTTTCCATGATGACGTATAGAATGACTTGGTATAATGTAGTGATGATTTTACAAATGGCGTGAAGGAAAAATTCTCATCAGCTATTGCTTCCATATCTTTGGTTTTGTCTTGTGACTGAAAGTCATGTTTGAAAACGTGTTTAATGTCATCCCAATTGTTGACTGTTTACTTGACAATACTTGATTTGATATCCTTGTGTTTATCAGGGTTTTTGAATGTAACTCACTGGACGTGGGCATGGTGCTGTGCGTTTGCTCGTGTTTTTGAGTTTTTTGCAATTGCTCTTTCAATATATTTATTTCCTCTTGTAGTTTGACATGTTGTGGACTGAGGGAGGTGTGTTCAATCATCTGGTTGTATCTATATAGTCCAAGCTCAATGTTTTTGATGTTGTGTAGTAGCTGATTTAGTGCGTTGTTTTCTAATGGTACAAGTTTGTCGGTAAGGGGTGGTGACAGAGTTCCAAATTATTTTAACAAATTCTCGCTCTGGCAACTGTGGTACACACTTAATCTTATGGAAAGTTAAGTTTTCAATGTGAGCCTGACAACTTTCGCCTGGGTGTTGTTTTGTTGTGTGTAGCAGCTGTCTGTAATGGTCTGTTGTATCAAGCTTTGTGAACGCGTTTAATAGTTTGCGTTCAATGTGTTCCCAAGAAATGTGCTCTGCATTGGCGTAATAAACATTCTCATAAGCCCTCTTTGCTGTGCCTTGCAGGTAAAACTTTAGACGCCGTCATTTCTCCAAGTTCTGACCAACCATTACCTTTGCTTGCAGCATTGAATATGTCTAAAAATTCCTCTACGTTCTGATTATTCTCTCCTGTGAATGTGGGAATGGGTTGTGGGTATTGTAAAATAATGTGACTTGGATTTGGAATGTTGGGTGGTTGTGCGATCGGAACTGTGTCGTTTGTGGCGTTGACAGACTGGTGTTCTGTAATGTCAGTATTCGTACTTGGAATGGAAATTAAAAATGGATCTGTTGTCTGAAATGTGTGGAGTGGGCATTGCCTGAGATATCCGCTTGTACCAGCCTTGGTAAATGTTGATTGGTGTGGTTGTTGAAAAGTATGTTCAAGTGGTGTGATCTGCTCTGTGTGTGGGGTGTGTACTACTGCGCTCAATTCTGCGTTTTCACTGTTTAACTGGGTCCTTAATTGTTTGTGTATTTCAACTGCACGTTTAGTGTTACTTAAGTCAATTAATAGTGTTTTGGCCAATTTCCTTATTGTTTTTGTGGTGGTTTTGTGTTCTGTACTTATGTCGACATGTTAGAAGAAAGTTATTTAGTGTAAACGTTATATGAATATGTGAGTTGTTGTTGCAGTGCACCTTGTGTAACTTAAAACTATTTCTAAATACAAAAGAGAAGGGATGGGAAAGATCTCCCAAACACACACAAAACAAATTGAGATTTTCTGGCTTACAAAGGAACAGGTGTTCCAACATGCAGAAACAAGTGATAATTATGCACTAGTAAAGAGAAGCAGAATTAAGCTATGTTAAGGCTGCTGGGTGGGGCGACGTGACATCAAGCTGCTAGACTGGCAAGGCCTGCTGCACGAGCTGTTTACTTACGCACGTGGCAAACTAACCATCCTCACTATAGCTTACTGAGCACGCCCTGACTGCGTGGGAGGGAAACCGCTGTCATGTATGCTGGCGTGAATTCATTACTGATACAGACAATTAAACATACAAACTGGTACACTAAAACAATTCTGAACGTTATACTCACTGTTACAATGAGGCTACTTGAATACAGAAATAATGAAGGAATACTTGAACTATTGCTGGATTACTACACATAAGCATGCTGTGGTGTGCATGAAGCACAGCCACGCTTTTCTCACCTGCCATTCTGGTTTCCTGTAACGTGTAATAATACATCGTGAAGCACAAGCTAAGAGACAATTGCAAGTTAAGCCTACATGCAGAAAAGCGAGGTGGAACTATTGGCCACTCTACCAGTGTAAAGTTCTCATTTCTCCTACCGCTCACAGCTGGTTGCAACTTCTACCTTTACTGTTAATACTAGATTCATTATAAGTTATTTGATTATGGTAAGAAGGGATTCCACATAGGGGCGTAGACTGACTGAACAGAAATTAGTTAAACATGGAATTCACTAAACACAAAACACTTTATTTTAACATCAATTACATAGATGTGGAATACACAACATACATGAACGGATAGATAAACGTTACTCTTCTGATCTCTAGACACAAGTTCACATTCATTAACAATATGGTACAAGTTAAGATTACCTGCCTAACCTTGCCAGTGATTAGTAGCTTAGGTTCTCTGGATAACGGGGTCCCGATATATAGCCTTGCGCCTACTGCCTATCCGGATTATGCTCACCATATATTGAAGAACAGTAGAATGGCCTGGATGACGATGTTGCCCTCGTCCTCAGTGTTATCAGCTCTGATAGCAATACGTTGAGACACTCTAATCACTCTGGTGCACCTGGGAGGTGGTGCGATGAGATCAACTTATATACCTCACAGTCAGTGAGTCATGAGGATTGTGTTTTATAAATAATTGCCTCACTCTTGGTGCTATACCCTTTAGCACCTCAGGCTAACCGTGTGCGGCCCCTTGGTGGCCGCTACAGTTTGGAAGGGAAGTCGCCAAAGTTGAGTGTACAAACCACACTGTTAAAAACTATCAAAACCATTCACATAAGATCTCAAAAAATTTTGTCATTTCCACTTCCTCTGTGATGCCTGCTTGAATCACAGATAGTAAGGCTGAAATCTGGTGCCAGAAAAGTAATTGGAAGTGCTGGAAAGTCAACTGAAAGTAGAGCTGTTGTTCAATTGAAGCAGGACATTAGAAATGGTCCTTATCATGTATTTATTTGATTGCCACGAACAGTACTGCAAATGGAAAGGTACAATTGACGAAAATTTTGTGCCATTATAGAAAGAGTCAAGGATAATGGAAGCTACTATTCAGAAGGCACTTGATCCAATGGTCATGAATGCTGACAGACTAGTCATGAATAAAACTACAAATCAGGCTGAGCGGTACATGAGTATGGTAGCTAAACTTACAGGCCGGAAAAGAGTAAACATTGCTAAAAAAGGCTCTTACTATGCAAGCTACATGGGAGCTGGGGTGGTGCATATTAGTGGTCCAAGCTGGCATTTTTGTTAGTGGAAGAACAAATCTGGTCAAAGTCCAGGAAAGTATTTCAAATCTGCTTTAAAAGGAAGAGAAAAACAGTTCAGCTCATCTTCAGTACGAAGAAGGGCCTTCAGAAAGAAAAGAAAAAGACCAGAAAAGATAGCCTCATTCCACGATGTTTGAGGCCCGCAAACAAACTACATAATAGAAGCTCAAGAAAAACTAATAAAAACAGTTATATTAAAAAAAACTTTTATTAAGTCATGTTTGGGTAGAATGTTTTGTGCATTTGTGTTATTTTTATCACAACTAGTATGTCCTAATGCTCAAAAGAGAAAATGTACAGTGTAGGTACATATTGATTAAAACTACATAACTGATTACTGAGTATAGGCCGTTTACGGTAAAGTGAGCACTTTTGAAGGTCTAGTTACTTTTTTTTCTTTCAGCTAATTTATATCCTTCCATCACTTACTAATGAAAACCCTGCCTTGTGAGCAATAAACACAGTGTACACATCCACCATACCCAAAACCAAAGTTCAAGGCCACAATGAAATGTAATTATTGGTTATTATGTCTGATGAAATAGCTTCAAAAAGTGTTCACTTTACCATGAACGGCCTATAAATATCTTATGTTATACATACTTATGGTCTTGTTTACGTGACTATCATTTTATTAGTTTTGCTAGGTTAAGAATTACTTATGTCAAGACAGTGTACACCTGTGTTTGCAACATGTGTACATATTTTTTTTAACTATACACCCAACAGTTTTGAACAGCCAAAAGAAAAAAATGTATATAGTGTACAGTTATGTAAATTAAAATGATACCTTGGATTGCTATGTAAATATTGAATAAACAGCAAATTTGTACTTGTGTTTTGTTGGCAGTTTTCATTAATATTGCTGTGATAAAATTGAAAACTGTACCGCATTTATAGTGTAGACAATTGCACTCTATACTATAAATATTCAATTCTGTGATGAGTATGTTGGTTTTGTATTTACTGACAGTGACGTTCCAAATTGCATTTTCATTTCTCTTTTTATTCTTATAAAACTGTCATTTTTTTTATTTTTTCACTAATAGTTGCAATGATCCTCAGAAATTATGACTGATAATGTTGTGCATATCAGTGAAAACTTTCTGTAAATAACCAATAATACATTTTTTATAATCAACATTTTGTGGGGATTTCAATCCCAATAGAAAGAGATTTATAGGAATTATTAACCATACTACACAATTTTCTAACATATTATTCACTCATAAATTCAATTGTGATTGAAAGTGTTTAAAAATAATAGTGGATTCAATCAGATTCATTCAAGCAGAGAAACACCTTCAAAAGACATTTTAAGTACAGTTAATGTATTTTAAAACGTGGACTATTGAACATACTGACATGAACGAACTAAAGCAGAGGAGCTGCAAACACAATAGTAGTTACATACAAATTAATAATTAAAGTTACTTCACGATACTAACAATTATTGAAAAAGTGGCTTGGCCAGTTATTCTTGCTGCATTACATTGGAAACTACTAATTGCCTGATTGTCTTTGCTAACTATTTGAAATGTAAAACTACAAGAAATTCATAAGATATAATTTGTACATTAACATATCACGCAGTTAATGGTGTATTTTGGAACAACGTTGGGTTGAAATGATGAACTGGCTGGCTAACTGCCGGGAGGGTGCGCACTTACCACATTTCCCCATGGCCATCCCTGCTCTGACCAGGCAGACTGATGAGATGGCAACGCTGCGCGGAGATGGCGAGTCACCCGAGACCAGCACTCCAGATTCGCTACTACAATGCTCTCTGCTGGACATCAGCAGCATGAGAGAGTTGATGCAATAGTATTGGATGGTATAAACGACCATTATATTCCGGTTCTAGAAATTGGGATTGGCAGGATGAAAGAAGTGCAAATGGCAGAAAGGTTGGTGTGGCAGTATGGGAGAGGAGACAAGAAGGGGGCAGGAATATTCCTGAGAGACAGGTTTAAAAAATGTTATATGGAGAAGGGTGTAGAGGGGTTGGGGAGGGAGTTTAGAAGATTAATGTAGGTTATGTTGGAGAAATTTGTGACAATGAAAAGGTTACGGACTGGGGGAAATCCCCCATATTATGGACAGGAGATTTTGAAAATGAAGAAGAAGTGCAGAAAATTACATGCCAAGTGGAGAAATGAAGGGATGATAAGATCTAAAGAATTGATGAAACAAATGGGTAGGGAGGTTAAAAGGAAGATCAAACAGGCAAAGAATGTATTTCTGGGGAACATGGTGGAAGAAGGAAAAGGCAAGGAATGGGGGAAATTGTTTAGGTATGTTAGGCGGTTAAGGGGAGAAGAGGAAGGGATCCCTCTGCTAACAGAAAGGGATGGTAGGTATGCGACAAATGACCAAGAAAAATCAGAGACGCTGCAAGGACAGTACTTGTCAGTGTTTGAGGCAAAGGAGGGTTGGAATAGGGGGGACAAACAGGGTTCAGGGGGTGTATAGTGAATTTAAGAAAAGGGAGTGGGGGATAGAAAAGGTAATTAGGGGTTTGGAGAGCAGTAAGGCAGGGGGACCAGATGGGATAGGAAACGCAGCACTAAAGTTTGGTGGCAAGGAGTTAGCGAAATATTTAGAAGTGCTGTTTAAAAAGTCCTTACGAGAGTGTAAGTTACCACAAGATTGGAAAGATGCTATGATGGTATTTATACACAAGCAGGGAGAGGATAGGGGGAGGCCTGGCAGCTACAGACCAGTGAGTCTCACATCAAGTACAGGAAAAGTAATGAAGAGGCTGGTGGTGCAGTTAGGGTTAGGAACAATAGGAATTGGTTGGAGGAGTCCCAGCATGGTTTCAGGAGGATATACTCATGTGAGACTCAGCTGACTGGGTTATTAGAGGATCTGGTAGAGGTAGTTGATGAGGGGAAGCAGGTGGATGCATGCTTCATAGATTTTGAGAAGACATTTGATAAGGTGCCCCATGGGACATTGATGAGGAAAGTGAAGGCGCTGATACTGGACAGGAGGGTAGTGGAATGGATAGGGGACTTCCTCAGGGGCGAAGGCAGAGGGTGAAAGTGGGGGAGGCAATATCGGAGGAAGAGGAGGTTTCGTCAAGGGTACCACAGGGAAGTGTGCTGGGTCCTTTGTTATTTACCATAATGGTAAATGACATGGGTTTGGGGATTAGAGGAAAAATCAGATTGTTTGCATATGATTGTGTTGTATATGCTGAGGTGGGAGAGGGGGGCGGAAATTTGCAGGCGCACATTGATAAGATATGGTTGTGGACCCGAAAAAATAAAATGAAGATAAATGTAAGAAAAACTAAGATAGTGAGGTTTACAAGGAAACAGGTGATAAGCAGGGACATGTAGAGATGGGAGGGACTAGAGATAGATGAAGCAGCAGAATATAAGTATCTAGGGATTGTACTGCGAGACCTCAGATGGAAAAAACAGGTAGAGAGGGTGGTTGCAAAGGGAAGAAGGGCTCTGGGTATGCTGGGAAGGGTGCTGAAGGGAGTCAGTTGTGAGGCGAAGGAGAAGGCGTATGACATAATGGTACGGCCAATGTTAGAATATGCTGCAGCAGTATGGGACCCATATGCGAAGGTGGAGGTGCGAGAACTGGAAAAGGTGCAGAGAAGTGCAGCAAGATGGTAGAAGGGTAGGTGGAGAAGGCAGGGGCAGGATGACGAGGAAGAAGGGAACTATAGGCCATCAGTGATGATGAAAGAAATGTGGTGTAAATCATTGAAGGACAGGAGGAAAGCTGAATGGCTAGTCAGGATGTACAGGGTGGTGAATAAAGAGGGAGGATGGGGAGTGCTACACTGCAAGCTAAGTAAGGGGGTATTTAGAGGAAGAGGAAACAACAGTGAGAAGCTTCAGAGGGTGTGGAGGAGAATGGAGCGGAGTACGCTGTCCATGCTTGTGAGGTCTGTTAAGGAGTGGAATGTGTTGAGGGAGGAATTGGTATCTGTGAGAGGGGTTGGTAAGTTCAGGAAGGGAGTGGAAAAGGAGTTCAAATTTCTTCTAAACTCCCTCCACAACCCCTCTACACCCTCCACCATAGACCATTTTTTAAACCTGTCTCTCAGGAAGATTTCTGCCCCCTCCTTGTCACCTCTCCCATACTGCCACACCAACCTTTCTGCCATTTGCACTTCTCTCATCCTGCCAATCCCAATTTCTACAACCGGAATATGATGGTCGCTTATACCATCCAATACTATTGCACCAACTACAGCATTCCTAGGTCTGACCAACACCACATCCAGCACTGACCCAACATCCTCCTCATTCCATCTCGTAGGTGTTTCTACTATCAGGACTAATCCTCTGTTGACTAACTATGCTGCCATTCTCTGCATTATGCTACCCATTTCACCCCTGGCATATTCAAATCCCCTGCTACAACAACCCACTGCCTGTCCTTTGGTCTATCGACCCTTTCCTTGATCATCTCAATTGCCTGCCATCCCTGTCCAGGTGGTCTATACGCTGCCAGCAAAGTAATACTCATATTTCTACTACCATTCAATTTAATTTCCATTACCTCGACATCCTCACTAACCCATTCTACAGCCCCTTTTAGCCCTTTCTTACACACACCATTATTCCTCCTCCTCTCCCATCCCTGTCTCTTGTGAAGATGGTGAACTCATCCTGCCTACACTCTATGTCCAGTACTTCCTCAGTCAACCAAGTCTCCACAGCTACCACTATATCCGCCCCGTATCCTTCAACCTTTCCCCAGAAGCCCTCCAGCTTGTTGTACACACTCCTACAGTTCACCACCATTACCTTTATACTAGTACTCTGCTTTACCATCCTACATTGCTTATCTCCTATCTCCACCCCTGCGGCCTCATCAATGCTATCCTCTCCATTTCTCTCCCCTTCCGTTTCCTTGCTTCTAACTGATTGCTATTTCAACAACTGCTGCTCTGCCCTGACCCTCTCCATGCAGCCAGCTACTTCTCTACCTAGAATCCTCTTTCCCTATTCTGTCAGGTGAACCTGGTCCCTCCCTACACTTTCCCAGCCTACCCATTTCCTACTATCTATAAATGTAGCCCCCAAATCCCTACACACCCTCTCATATACCTCACTCGCAGCCACTGCCTTCCTATAGGATACTCCTTTCCTAACCAGCACACCACTGACTACTGCCCTAGCTCCAGGAAACTTCTCCCGCACTTTCCTCAGCAACCCCCTGAGGTCCCGTTCTACCTCCTGCCCCACCTCCCTATGAGCCAAGTCATTTCCCCTTACATGAATGAGAACGAAATTTGCCACCCTGCTACCTTTCATACCACTAACCCTTTCCTCCAAATCCCTGGTATTTGCCCCCCCCCCCCCCCCAAAAGCTGCTTTATATGTAATTTCCTTTCTGATATTCCTCAGCTCCACCCCCTTTACAATAGAGCTGCCTAGAAAAATTACCTCTGGCTCCCTTCCTACAACCTTTTCCTGCTTTGTGGCTCTTTCAACCACCTGCCTATCCTTGTCTCCGGCCTCCTGCAGCACCCTTGTTTCCCTCCCTTTGGCCAGCCCTCCTCTCCCCCCTCTGGCCCTGAACTGTCTACTTTGTCCTGCTTGCTGGTCTTTGCTATTCACACACTTGCAAGCCTCAGCATACTGCTTCCTACCTTCTACCAATGTCTGTTCCCTGCTTTCTGATTCCCGTTCCTCTATTCCTGATTGCTTCCTGCCTACTACTATCACCTTATCCCTTGCTACTATTTCTTGCTCCTTTATCCTTATTTGCTGTCTTATGTCTCCTACTGTCTTATCCCTTTCTACTGCCTCCAACTCATCTATCCTCCTCAATCTTACCACCTCTATCTCTGCCTCCCTCCTCCTCTGCCTTTCCTCCAGCAGTTCCTTTTGCAGCCCTACTTGCATTCTGCCTAACTCTTCCTCTCTACTCAGCTTTTCCTCCTGTGGACTGGCTTTCATTTTCCTTAGCACCCCCTTTACATCTTCCAACTCCTCCTCTAACTTATCCACCCTCATTTCTACTCTACTCTTACCCATCTCATTCCTGACCTTTTCCTCCGTCCTCTCAATCCTATGCATCATATCCCTCTCTTTCCTGCTCATCAAATCTACCATCTCCCCTTTCCACCTCTCCTCCTTAGCCCCTTCCATTGGCACTGGCACACCTTCTACAAAGTTTCCCCTCAGCATATCCCAAATCCAGTTTCCACCTTCTCCACTTATTTGCGTTTCCCTTCTCTACCCTCAATTTGTTTCCTACCACTGCCACTAAACCCTTTCCCTCAGCACATTCCTCACACTTCCACTCATGTTCCTGTAGTGAGTCCAGTTCCTCCTCCCTGATCCCTATACAGCCAACATGGTACCAGCCGCCACACTGGTCGCACTGCACACCACTATCTAACCTTCTCCACACCTTTCCACAGCCCCTACACTTACACCTCCCTACCATTTTTTTATTTTTTACCCTTTCTCTTAAAAAAAAAAAAAGTTTAACTAACTTAAAACTAAAACTACTCTCCCTTATAACATACACCAAATATCTACGTATACACACACTTTCTTAACTAGCCTAACTTACACGGTACACCCTTTACCCTCGTACAATAACAAAGGCCTCGGCCTCATGCCGATTTACGTTTATGTAAATCAAATTAAGGTTTCTTGAATTCCGCACAATTATTCTACAATTTTGACAGAGTACAGCAATTTATTTATTTTACCACAAACACTTATGAGTCTAGTTACTATTCCAAATATTTGATAAAATTACGTGCTAATCTCGGATTATATACACTCAATAACTCAGGTCAACCAACTAAGAGGATGATACATTTGTCCTACCCAAGTCACTTAATTTGAAATAGGAATAATGCAGTTAGTAGTAGAGAACTTTTGCTAAGAAGTTTGTACACGCTTTAAAAACTGAGTCGTAATTCAAACATGAGACAAGATGGTACAATGAATTGATAATGCTACCAGGATGTCTACATTTCCAAGGACCGATGATGATGCAATCTGAGATCAATGGAGCAGTTTATTACAGAGGTTGATGGGACTACTCTGTAAGCATCGGAATTTCTGCCTGGATGTCTGTCAGGTTGGTTTGCAGCAATCTCCATCACTGATATGCAAGTAAGGTCTCTTGACTAAAATCGCCTATTAAAATGTCGCATCCTACCGTAGTGTGTTAAAACTTATGAAAACATTGCGGCCAATCTTCAGTGCATATTGAAATGTTAAAATCTATGAGTTTGACAAACTGACTGTTATGGATAGTAAAAGTCACTCGCACAGTGACCGTAGCATCATTCAATACTCTTAAAAATTGAAGCAATTTCATACTTTTAAATTATAGCACATTCAAACACCAGTGATCTAATAAAAAAAGAGTCAAAATAATGTTTCTACCCATGAGCTAATCCAGTCATGAAAATTACGAATGAATTAACAAGATGTGCAGAACTGCTACTCAATGTTTTATGCACTCGTTCTTGCTGTTGAGTCAAGTGATATTTGTTCGGAGACAGATTAGGTTCAGTCACCAATCTTCAATTTTATCTAAATTGTGCACTGACAGCAGGAAGTAAAATATGGTTAAGTATTTGTGTTTTCATGAGAGTAAAATATGTTGAATTATTTGTATGTTTTAAGTTGTCTCGCCTTACATAATTTGATTTAATTAAATATTTTTAAAGTGATTTTATGTGTAATCCTGTTGTATAGATAATTATGTCTTCTTATATTATCTGCTCATCTCAAAGTATTTGCATATCCACTTTTAATTCAACACATATATCATGTTGAATTTCCAACGGCAAAAAGCTTTATATTGCAGGAATGTTTTTCTTGTAAAGTGTCTGTCCAACTCCTACACTAACTACAAGTTGTGTCCACGTAATTTTCTCTTATTGTTGCCACAATTTACTTTGAATATTTATGATTTTATAATTTAGTCAGTTTGAGGCTATTTTATATTGCAGTATAATAAGAAATTTACAACGAACTAGAACTTCTATATTTCAAGTTTTAGTGGTTTCTATTTAAATATATTATTTAAAGAGAAGGCAGCCAACATTACATTTACACAATATCTCATTGGTATCATATCAACCAAAGGACACAACTACAAAATCCCCATTCCCTCACTATCTTTATAGACATTTGGTGCCCAATTACGCTAACCATCCTTCTTTATATAGACTGTTGACTTTAAAATAAGCACTTTTGAAAGCCCTACTTAAGATCTACTTGTATGCACGATGTGTATTCTTCCACCCTTACGTAAAATTTGTACTGCAGTGGGCCTCGTCACTTTATTCATGTGTCATTCATGTGAAACTGTGAAATTATTAGAAAAGTAAACATTTTATAAATCTGCTAATTTTTACACACTGATGCATTGGAAAAACAGAAAGTGAAATAAATAATTTAAATTACCAGAAATGGTTATCTAACACTTTTTATTCGACGTTACGATATGGAATTACTTTCCATCTATCATTACCAACTTTACCAAGTGCATGTCACCCATTGGAAGTATATGCAGGTACGGGCAGTGACTATTCTCTAAGGTTGATTTCAAAAGTGTGCACTTTATCGTGAACAGTCTTTAATGTTGAAAACATTGTAATTTTAAAGAATAGGGACTTTTTCGAAAATGAGAAAAATTATACCTGGATATGTTATATATAATTATTAGTAATCATAATTACTAGGGATTTTGGAGGAGGCTTCAAGAAGTTTTCTGCAAAAAAAAAAAAAATTATAAGGAGGAGGGTGATCAATATTGCTGTATTTATGCTATAAAATATGTGTAATTTATGTACAATATATTTATATAGGGTTGCAGAATTATTTAAATGTAAAAATACCATTTGTAACTAATATTTAATAAATAAAACATCATTTACATGGTATATTTATAACGCAGCACTGAGGTTATACAGGTAAACAACACAGATATGGAGCAGTGTCGGGACATTATGTAATTCTGGTGAATTAATCAATGCTTACTTGAGGATAAAATGTATTACTAGTAGAATAAATATAAATATCATAGATGATACAGAGCCCCATTCACAGACAATGTTTTTATCTTTGGAGGCGATATATAAAGCCATGTTATTTTCAATACACTGCGCGTCCATGTTGGTTGACGTCAGGTGGAATGTGGGAAACTGCTGGACGTTGGTTTGATTTGTGTACTGCTGGAGGTTTCGGATTCACGAGTGAATAAACGCACGTTTTATTGCAATTCATGCTGTTTGAAGTGTTAAATCTAACAATTGTGTGGAATTACGAGTGTTTCTATGCTATTATAGCAAGGAAAAAGGTAAATTATAATATATGTGCAGTGATTAGTGTGTGTGTGTAGTGTGGTCAAATGAACAGACGTTGTGGTGTATTCATATACGCTGTATGAATGGCGAGTGATTCGGTGAGTATTAAATAAATTAAACAAATTTTTTGGAAAAAAATCTCGGAAAGTGGTATAATTCCATTCTACTAATTACACAGAACAATAATTTAATAGGCACATCAACATTTGACCAATAGAAACCCCAAAAACGATAGTGGGAAGGGTTCAGGGATATTGTGCGGTAAAACAAGTGAAACATATGTAATATTTATTCACAAAAATATGTTAAATTGCAAAAATACTGTACAAGCGTAGTCAAACATTATGCACTGAGCCAGAGTCCCAGCACCAGCAGGGGAGTAAGTCCCCAAAACAGTGATTCAAGGGCAACTTTTTTTAAGGTGGTGACACCAAGAATCATGCATCAGCGAAACTTGGGGTTTTACAAAAATGATTGTCATGTGTGGTCTATTTACAGTAAGAAATAATGCGTGTGTGTTTTGCAATTTAACATATTTTTGTACTATTTGCAATATTGTCTCATGAAAACATGTTTAGTTGCAAAAAGATCGAACTGAACATTACTTACATTGACAATGTTACCAATACAATTTAGAAATACGATAGTGGCGAGGGCTATGAACTGGAGGAAAATTGAGGTGTAAAAGTTTATTATGAAAATGTACACAATTTGTATTTTTTTTTACTCCACAATTTCCCTGAACTTCTTAGCCCTCCCCACTATCGTTTTTGGGGTTTCTATTGGTCAAATGTTGATGCCCCTAGTAAATTTGTTTTCTGTGTAATTAGTAGAGTGGAATTATACCACTTTCCAAGATTTTTTTCCTTCAGAAAAGCCCCTACTCTTAAGAATTAAGGCCGGGCTACAGTTGCTGTATAAGCACATCACTAACACAAAACAGTGATATACACGAGTCAAAATGCTTGTTTTCAATTAGAGTGGCTACAATCACGCATAGCGATAAGCACTTACTTAAGCACAGTTATAGTAACATGGCGAGTTCAATTTGCTTTAACTTTCCTTGTTAGGTACTATCGCTGTGCATCAATACTCAGCCAATCAGAAGCCCTGATATTTGTACTACGCTATCAAATGAAAAACTTATTTACGAATCAAGAAAGTGTGTATTTTGACTTAACTTTGAGGAAGTTTCCTTTTATTTATTTCTGGATAATCACAACAACAGAAGTTTTGTAAAGTTTTTAGGCAACATTAACAGTAAAAATTGAAATGAAAATGGTTTATAATTTTAAAACCATCTTAGATCTCTCAAAAGATTAATTTTGACAAAAAACCACTACCAACTATAGACAACTTAATTTCTTCGCTACAAAGTAGTAACATAAACAAACTAATATTACTGTTATATTAACTGTAGCTAAGCCACTATGCTTGTGTTGTGTTTTGAATGTGCTTATCACTATAACTGTGAATGTGTTAGGTATATGCCAATTATAGTCCGGCCTTTACCGAAAACACTTCTTGTAGTCAACCCAATTTGCTGTATTTTTTCTTATTATTTCACTAAACAAACGAGTGTGTTATTTTTGAGAACAATCCTATTGGGCTCATGCGAACCATCAATATTATTAATGAAATATATAATAAAAATATTGTTTGTAAAAAGCCTGTATCAAGAAGGATACTAATACTGGAAGTTGTAGGTCCTAGATCTCCATCAACACCGCATATTCCACCCATTACAACTGCAAATAACGGTCCCAAAATCTGAGATTACATTTCTTTTCCGGCGGTTATAAAAACTAAAACAGCCTTTTGTTTTGTTTGCAACAATTTCAAACAAGGAACTGTACATATGCAAACAGTTAAGGTTGCAACGATTGACTACTCGTATTCAGACAAAAACATTCAAAACGCAACTCCGCCCATCCCAAACATTTCCAACGTTTCTTCGTCCTCATAAACCACTATCCTCAAAAAAAAGAAAGAAAACGTCCAAAATGTAACAAACCACCAGGCATGATTTCACAACGCTTAATTAATGTTCACACCTGTAACAACAACATAGAGAATACTAAAATTCAACAAAGTAAAAGTTCACGATACTCACCAAGTAAATCGTGAAAGGAAAACATAACAGAAACAGCCAAACATAGAGATGAAACGTGTTACAAAATATATCTTGATGTGGGTCATAAAACCAGCCACCTGTGAGCGAAGCCCAAACACCTTGCCGCAAAATTTCAAGCGTTTGCGATCCCATGGTTATGTCTTCTCATTTTCAACAACATTGTTTTGCCTCAGACCTTATAACCTTAACAGTTTCACGTAAAATACTGTAGAAACAACACAATCGATGACAGCAGAGGTAGCCATCTTGAAAACGCTAGATAACACTATTCAAAATATTTCACTAGATATACTAAAATTACTATGCGAAATACTACTTACACCAGAAATAACTATTAGCTAGCATAACTGAATTACATATAATACGGCGAGTTACTAAAAGATGCCATTTATTTACATGATGTAAATTATAATACTTTGGATAATTTATCAACGTTGATATTGGCACGTAATTAGTAATAGCAGTAGGTTTAAATATCATAAGATTTAAGGGCCTGTTGACGTGTTGCATGAGCTCCCACCCCTAAGACAGTTTGTCCAGCCGTAGCCTTATTGTCACAGCAGCAGGGCTGCGCGCTCTGCTCCGTGTAGATTGTGCGTCCGGTTGCTGGATCGATCAGGTGCAGAAAATTGCAAGGGCACGCCGGTGCAGAGAAGCCGGTGGTTTCCATGGTAAATATAGATGCCACCGTGAATTTTTTTTATTCATTTTTTCTTTACTGCTGGTTCCCATGAGTCCAGTATGACTCCTTCTTGGGAACAGTACAAAACATATTGGCGACATTTCAAATACTCATTACAAAAATCAAACAGAACACACTAGAAGTTCAAGTCATAGTCGTCTCATATTATGAATATTGCATAATGGTTCATAATCAGTGCATGCATACACTTAAAAGTTGTTTCAATAATTAAATGAAGTCCATGGAAGCCCATTGCTATAGGCGTACTGGCTACAATCGCGGCCAAATACCATGAAGTAAGCGATTGATTTTGGTGCCCAATAGTGGGTGTATTTAGCTACTGGGACTAGACTTAGTGGGAAAATAAAGGGGTAGATTTCAGTCTATATTTCCAGCACTGAGCTCTGCCAGTACTAGAAGGTCGTAAGGGCGCCTCACATTGCAGTTGACATCAAGTGCTTGGCCTTGGCTTCCCTACCAGGCACCAGCTAGGGCTACACACTGCACCCCCTCTCCCGGCCGACGTAGAAACATTTAAATATAAGGAGATGTAAACTCAAGCCTCAGAAAAATGTTTGCATCACCTCCGAAATTTTCCATTTCTGACCATCCTACCCTGCCTCTCCCCTGCGAATCTAGGGAGATGCAGACATTGATGTAGGACAAAGAATTTCATCTTCAGCACCTGACCACTCATTTCGGCCAACTCTCAGCAGTTGTCAAATTTTATCATCAGTTCAACTTTACCAACTTCACAAATTTTTCGTTCTCCAACATATCAGTCCCACCAACCTGATCACTCCAGATCTCGAGTACAGCCACTCTTTCCCACCTGCCAAGCAAAATTTCTACTCGTGGCCTCACAACTCATACCAAAAGTCAACATCTGATCACCTCAACTAACCATGTTCTGTTCATCGCATTAACATGAAATTTGGTACACTCACTTCTCATCTGTCTTCTTTCATGCGACCACAAGTTATCACCGAATTTTCGATTTTTATCTCTAAAATCAGCGAATTCAGTGGAAATATTAGGAAAGAAGTGATTGCATCTGGTCGTAATAGTGACCACTGCATTCCTTGGACTCGAATCGTCTTCACCACAGCTGTTCATCTCCATCATTCAACTAGATCACCATATTGATAGATACAAAAGATTTCGGTAAACATTCAGAAGTTTTACTTTCCTCCGATTCCTCTTCCAGGCCACTACCAAAAACACCTCCACAGTTCATGGCAGTGGACGCAACTGGCCAACTCCTGAAATGAGACAGCCGAAACCTAAATCCAAGAAATTCAAACATCAAAAATCTCCTGGTGACTAAGATAACTTACCATCTACAGACGACTCTGATCGACCAATGTTGATCCATCTCTGCACACAATCGGAATAACCATCATTTCTCTGCATTGTCTTCCCTCTCCTGCTTTCTCTGCGATCAAAGGAATATTTTCATTGTAAAACCCGCCAACATCTAACCCTTTGGATGCACCTATCTCTCAAGAATTCCAAGATTTTTTGTAAGCCTTGAAAATTGCCCCACCAGCCTCCAACATTGCTGTAAGACCAGCATTACTAAATAAACTGCTCCTTGCACAGAAAGCTAACATTTCTATAGAATCTGTCATTACAAATCATTTGCATGAAGACCCTTTCAAATTCAGTTTCATTCAATCACCTGCCTCTCAATCATCCAATACAACTTCAAACATCATGACTACAACTACTGTTACAAACTCTGTCTCAAACTCATCCACTTTAACAAAAACTGATATCAATACCTCTTCCAATATCCCGATTCTTCCACTGCAAAAACCTTCATCAACAGCTGACAACACGGAAGTAATTGAAGGTCATATAGGCAAATGCCCTGCCACAAACGACTCGCTTGCTCAGGATTGGAGTGATGACAAAGACGAGTGGACTACTGGCACACACTTCAAATCCAAATCATCCTCCCAGATCTCACAGATGACAGCACCTAAGCAGCAAAGACCATCCACACTAAAATGCCAGATCAGACATAATGTTGAGAAACAAGTAGATAACAGCATTGATGAAGACTCCACTTACCACAATCGTCACCTTTTTTGATGGTAAATTCATTTTACACAATTCTACCAGATGCAGATGTGTAGTTCTCCGTGATAATCGGGATCGCACACTCCGGCATAAAGTTGAAGTCCTAGTTTTCCAGTCGATGTACGAGGAATCATGTACCCAAAATAACCAATTGGGATACAGTAATCGAAGACCCAAAGGTAGTACATGTCGTTCTCCCAGAGCTAACATGATATCTGCAATGGTGTATAAATCACAAGCTACTGATCCCAGAGTTGAATATATTGGAGCTCTTGCTTCTCGATGAATCTTATCATAACAGAGAAGAGGATCATTGAAGGTAATGCTTGGATCAGTAGTTTATCTATACTGAATAAACATAGTTACTCGACTTATTATTTTATATACAAATTTATAGTCTTGCTTTTTTCATTTTTTTATTTGTTTATATTCATTGGCTTTTTTTTTTGTTTTGGTCGACCAAACTTTGCTCGATTTTGTTAGCCAAATAATGAGCCAGATTCATGGAAATGTTGTGAATACAAGCATCGACGAAATTGATCAACTCTGTGTCTGTGATACAACACCATCTTCTAGATCGAGCAACAACACATGTGTGTTGCCCCCTAATATCAAATTTGCTACAGTGACTTTTTAAATGATTAAGCTTCGATCTTAGTTTATCCTTGATGATGTTGGTGATATTGATGCTACTCTTCTTGTTGTCGTACACCTTCAACTTCTGCAAGAAAAGGCTTTTTTTTTTGCTTAATTTTCTTGGGTTTTTTGTATCTGTCGATTTGATGCTGCATGAAATTACAACTGGTAACGACTCTTTTTATCAAAAAATCGACATGTTTTTGTTTTGTTTTTAATTTTTGAACTTGGTCATTCTTAAGGTCGATTTGAGCACGTCTTTTGCCTCCTGTTTACTATTGTTATGGTACATACCGATACAATTCAGCTTACATGGAGCACTGAGACATGGTAAAATCAACAGAGACACCATTTCGATCAACATTCTGTTGTTGGTGTGTAAAATGTTGGCAATCATGCATTCTCATTAATGAGCACATTGACGTTCCTGTTCTACTTTGTTTTTTAAAGTTCGAGTGTGAGTAATCATTCCTGTTCTGCTTTCCGATGTTACTGTTTGGCCTTTATTCCTTATTACAAAGGTATGTGTCGAAAATAACAATATATTAAAAAAATAATTTTTAGCTTGTAAAAATATGTTTTTTTTTATTGTCATAGTAGGGTTGTGTGACATCATAACCCAAGTCGATGGGTATAGGATTAATCCTATGAATGAGTGTAACATCATAACTCAAGTCGATGAATGAGTGCGATGTAACGATACAATTAGGCATCGAAAATGTGTGATGCCTAAAAGGACGAACAAATGCAATATCATAACCAAAGGTTGCACAAATGCAGCCTTTGTGTGATGTCATAACCCAAGTCGACAAACAAATGTAACATCAAAACCCAAGTCGACAAAACAAAGCGGGAATATTTTATGCTGATTAGTAGGTCGAAAATCTCGAAGTTAAAAAGAAATTCAAGCAACATTTGTAGATTATATGTTACTAATATACGGGACAAATTGAAAAGAATTACATAGAGTAGATAACTCAATCACACTTTGTTGCCAAAATAAAAAAACAGCAACAATCTATCAGAATGGCGAACCAACACATTCAAAACCAGTCATTGATGCATTCGCACCCAGCCAACGATGCATTCACATCCAGCCATCGACACAGTCATACCCAGCCATCGACACATTCACACTCAGCTATCGTTGTATTCTCACCCAGCCATCGCCATATTAACATAAACCAGATTGCAGTGTTTCGGATTCCCATCCCTTCCACACCTTTCAGTTTGCCTCTATAGGAGCAAAATCTGGAAAAAAAAAAAGACAAATTATAACCAGACACACATGGGCAAATTTATTTTTCTCGGAGCAAAACATAATTTCCTACAATTTAAATGGGAATATGAACTAGTGTAATTCGATTGGTTGTTGAATAAAGTGGTAGGGGGAATCAAAAACCAATCAGAGTATACTATTTAATTTCCCCTCCCTCCCCTCTTCAAAGTTTGCCTATATGGCAGAGAAATCTGGAAAAAGTACTTCAGTCGATGGCAAGAGCTGGACAGAGAAACATCAACCTTCATCCACTCTAGAGCAGAAGGATTAAGGCAAGTATAATAATAGTAAATATATCATATAAGTAGTATTTATGAATATATACTATCTATATATATTAGGTATATTTATTAATTTACTTACGTTTTTGTTCTTACTTTATTTGTCTTCTGTTCTGGACAGGAGAAAGATTGATGTTATTCTGTCCAGCTCTTGCCATCGACTGATGCCTTTTCTCCAGATTTCTCTGCCATATAGGCAAACTGAAGGTGGGCAGGGAGGGGAAATTAAATGCTGTAATGTGATAGGTTGTTGACATTTGGAGTGGGGGAATTCTACTTAATTTTTCTCACAAGGAGTGGAGGACAGTTTAAAGTTTATACAAGCCTGTTTTTGTTTGTAGAAAACTTGCAAGTGTGCGTCTGGTCCCTATACAAGTAATTAATATTCAAAATTCATCTTGTAAATGCGAAGTGAATAATAATGTAACTTTGGGCGAGTTATGTTACCCTTGTTTAGTTGTGCGAGACTTTACCAGAGTGTGTCGAAATTAGGAGATAGTGTTTTTTTTGGGGGGGGGGCGCCCCATTGTCGATGATGACACACACTAACAAAATTTTGTGGAACTAAAAAATAAAAAATGAATTTTTCTTCAATTATTTTTTAAATTTAATACACATGTTCATTTGTTAATTTTTAATGCAAATAAATTTTGTAATGAATGTCAAATTCCATTCATCATTGACATCTCCATCAAGATCATTACTATCATTGTCGATAGTACCAACATCATTTTGGTATCATTGCCATAACAACCAAGTCACTTTATGAAGAATGATGATTGTAGAGAACTCGAATGTTTCCTCTACCTATAAAAAAACCAAGGCATTATTAAAAAAAGATATTTTTTTGATAGTGCAAAACTAAAAAAAAACGAAACTATCAATACCCAAACTCAGATTCTTATTATATCCAGTTCGAGTAGTCTGTTGATGATTTGCACTGCCGAATATGCATGGGTGTTATATCATCAAACAAGTAATCAATTTCACATATGTTGGAATTTAGTACTTTTAACAGAGTCGAGGGTTTAAGGTTTAAATTTTTTTCTCAAAACTTTGTCCCTTTTATTTAACATCAATTTCTACTACCTGAGTCATGTTGGTTTTTTTTAAATTTTCTATTGGGAGTAGAATTGCTAGTTTCCCATTTTAATTCACCATCATTGTGATGTAGGGTAAAATGAGCACATATCGCACATCTTCCAACTTGGTCCATTAGATACACCGTACAAAAGAAAAATTGTGTATAAATTCCATCAAGTCTCGAAACATTATGATTTCTTTATTCCTCTTATCATGTATCCAATCAATATAATTGAAAATGATCGCTGTGGTTTTTCGTGTTTGTCGATGGATGTTTTAGTGTTGCAGACATTGAAAAAAAATTCGATAAATAGCATTGGGTGGTTGCCAACTTGAATTTACACATGACTTCTTTACCTGCAGCAACACAATAAACATCACATACATTTTACATGATTATTGCACATTAAAAAACAAATTTTGTGGGAAAATTATATACTTGGTCGACTTTTCGGAACCATTTTTTAAACTAGAGTGCCGTCCGAGGCAATAGCCAGTCCTTTCACAAGTGACCTTGAAGAATTTGCATCCAAAATCAGCTGGATGTTTATCAATTGAGTTATGCTTCCATAACGGCACTCTAGTTTAAAAAATGGTTCCGAAAAGTCGACCAAGTATATAATTTTCCCACAAAATTTGTTTTTTAATGTGCAATAATCATGTAAAATGTATGTGATGTTTATTGTGTTGCTGCAGGTAAAGAAGTCATGTGTAAATTCAAGTTGGCAACCACCCAATGCTATTTATCGATTTTTTTTTCAATGTCTGCAACACTAAAACATCCATCGACGAACACGAAAAACCACAGCGATCATTTTCAATTATATTGATTGGATACATGATAAGAGGAATAAAGAAATCATAATGTTTCGAGACTTGATGGAATTTATACACAATTTTTCTTTTGTACGGTGTATCTAATGGACCAAGTTGGAAGATGTGCGATATGTGCTCATTTTACCCTACATCACAATGATGGTGAATTAAAATGGGAAACTAGCAATTCTACTCCCAATAGAAAATTTAAAAAAAACCAACATGACTCAGGTAGTAGAAATTGATGTTAAATAAAAGGGACAAAGTTTTGAGAAAAAAATTTAAACCTTAAACCCTCGACTCTGTTAAAAGTACTAAATTCCAACATATGTGAAATTGATTACTTGTTTGATGATATAACACCCATGCATATTCGGCAGTGCAAATCATCAACAGACTACTCGAACTGGATATAATAAGAATCTGAGTTTGGGTATTGATAGTTTCGTTTTTTTTTTAGTTTTGCACTATCAAAAAAATATCTTTTTTTAATAATGCCTTGGTTTTTTTATAGGTAGAGGAAACATTCGAGTTCTCTACAATCATCATTCTTCATAAAGTGACTTGGTTGTTATGGCAATGATACCAAAATGATGTTGGTACTATCGACAATGATAGTAATGATCTTGATGGAGATGTCAATGATGAATGGAATTTGACATTCATTACAAAATTTATTTGCATTAAAAATTAACAAATGAACATGTGTATTAAATTTAAAAAATAATTGAAGAAAAATTCATTTTTTATTTTTTAGTTCCACAAAATTTTGTTAGTGTGTGTCATCATCGACAATGGGGCGCCCCCCCCCCCCCAAAAAAAAAACACTATCTCCTAATTTCGACACACTCTGGTAAAGTCTCGCACAACTAAACAAGGGTAACATAACTCGCCCAAAGTTACATTATTATTCACTTCGCATTTACAAGATGAATTTTGAATATTAATTACTTGTATAGGGACCAGACGCACACTTGCAAGTTTTCTACAAACAAAAACAGGCTTGTATAAACTTTAAACTGTCCTCCACTCCTTGTGAGAAAAATTAAGTAGAATTCCCCCACTCCAAATGTCAACAACCTATCACATTACAGCATTTAATTTCCCCTCCCTGCCCACCTTCAGTTTGCCTATATGGCAGAGAAATCTGGAGAAAAGGCATCAGTCGATGGCAAGAGCTGGACAGAATAACATCAATCTTTCTCCTGTCCAGAACAGAAGACAAATAAAGTAAGAACAAAAACGTAAGTAAATTAATAAATATACCTAATATATATAGATAGTATATATTCATAAATACTACTTATATGATATATTTACTATTATTATACTTGCCTTAATCCTTCTGCTCTAGAGTGGATGAAGGTTGATGTTTCTCTGTCCAGCTCTTGCCATCGACTGAAGTACTTTTTCCAGATTTCTCTGCCATATAGGCAAACTTTGAAGAGGGGAGGGAGGGGAAATTAAATAGTATACTCTGATTGGTTTTTGATTCCCCCTACCACTTTATTCAACAACCAATCGAATTACACTAGTTCATATTCCCATTTAAATTGTAGGAAATTATGTTTTGCTCCGAGAAAAATAAATTTGCCCATGTGTGTCTGGTTATAATTTGTCTTTTTTTTTTTCCAGATTTTGCTCCTATAGAGGCAAACTGAAAGGTGTGGAAGGGATGGGAATCCGAAACACTGCAATCTGGTTTATGTTAATATGGCGATGGCTGGGTGAGAATACAACGATAGCTGAGTGTGAATGTGTCGATGGCTGGGTATGACTGTGTCGATGGCTGGATGTGAATGCATCGTTGGCTGGGTGCGAATGCATCAATGACTGGTTTTGAATGTGTTGGTTCGCCATTCTGATAGATTGTTGCTGTTTTTTTATTTTGGCAACAAAGTGTGATTGAGTTATCTACTCTATGTAATTCTTTTCAATTTGTCCCGTATATTAGTAACATATAATCTACAAATGTTGCTTGAATTTCTTTTTAACTTCGAGATTTTCGACCTACTAATCAGCATAAAATATTCCCGCTTTGTTTTGTCGACTTGGGTTTTGATGTTACATTTGTTTGTCGACTTGGGTTATGACATCACACAAAGGCTGCATTTGTGCAACCTTTGGTTATGATATTGCATTTGTTCGTCCTTTTAGGCATCACACATTTTCGATGCCTAATTGTATCGTTACATCGCACTCATTCATCGACTTGAGTTATGATGTTACACTCATTCATAGGATTAATCCTATACCCATCGACTTGGGTTATGATGTCACACAACCCTACTATGACAATAAAAAAAACATATTTTTACAAGCTAAAAATTATTTTTTTAATATATTGTTATTTTCGACACATACCTTTGTAATAAGGAATAAAGGCCAAACAGTAACATCGGAAAGCAGAACAGGAATGATTACTCACACTCGAACTTTAAAAAACAAAGTAGAACAGGAACGTCAATGTGCTCATTAATGAGAATGCATGATTGCCAACATTTTACACACCAACAACAGAATGTTGATCGAAATGGTGTCTCTGTTGATTTTACCATGTCTCAGTGCTCCATGTAAGCTGAATTGTATCGGTATGTACCATAACAATAGTAAACAGGAGGCAAAAGATGTGCTCAAATCGACCTTAAGAATGACCAAGTTCAAAAATTAAAAACAAAACAAAAACATGTCGATTTTTTGATAAAAAGAGTCGTTACCAGTTGTAATTTCATGCAGCATCAAATCGACAGATACAAAAAACCCAAGAAAATTAAGCAAAAAAAAAAGCCTTTTCTTGCAGAAGTTGAAGGTGTACGACAACAAGAAGAGTAGCATCAATATCACCAACATCATCAAGGATAAACTAAGATCGAAGCTTAATCATTTAAAAAGTCACTGTAGCAAATTTGATATTAGGGGGCAACACACATGTGTTGTTGCTCGATCTAGAAGATGGTGTTGTATCACAGACACAGAGTTGATCAATTTCGTCGATGCTTGTATTCACAACATTTCCATGAATCTGGCTCATTATTTGGCTAACAAAATCGAGCAAAGTTTGGTCGACCAAAACAAAAAAAAAAGCCAATGAATATAAACAAATAAAAAAATGAAAAAAGCAAGACTATAAATTTGTATATAAAATAATAAGTCGAGTAACTATGTTTATTCAGTATAGATAAACTACTGATCCAAGCATTACCTTCAATGATCCTCTTCTCTGTTATGATAAGATTCATCGAGAAGCAAGAGCTCCAATATATTCAACTCTGGGATCAGTAGCTTGTGATTTATACACCATTGCAGATATCATGTTAGCTCTGGGAGAACGACATGTACTACCTTTGGGTCTTCGATTACTGTATCCCAATTGGTTATTTTGGGTACATGATTCCTCGTACATCGACTGGAAAACTAGGACTTCAACTTTATGCCGGAGTGTGCGATCCCGATTATCACGGAGAACTACACATCTGCATCTGGAATGTTGTGACATATGAATTGACCATAAAAAATGCTGACAGCATCATGCAATTATTAATTCTTCCACATACATGGCCTGTTATTTTTGAAAGTTGCGAATTAGCCTTGACTCCAAATGAACATGGTGAAGGACATTTTGGAACTACTGGATGATAAATCTCACTGTCAAGCTCTCAACTCGCAAACCCATAGGAAAATGTCGGGTAGAAATTTATTTTTGTTTGATTATATAATTGTTAAACTTGTATAGGATACCAATTATGATGTAATGGTATGTTTCAGACCTACAGTGTATACTTATTACGATGAAATTGAATGTTTTGGACCAAGGTTACACATAGGAGTGATGATTTCGAAAATTGTATGAAAATTTTGGATATGAAATATGTTTTGAATTCTGGTTCTATTATAATCAGCTATAACCATTTTCTCAACGATCTATGTTTGGAATTTAAAAAAAAATGGAGCAGTGGTGGCTGTGTAAATACACAGTACAAAGAAATTTCGATATTCCCAAGTAAAGTAATGTGTTTGTTGAAGAAAAGAATATTATCGACTTTAGCTATCTGTATTTTTTTGTTTGTTTATGGGGATACACAAGTATGAAAATGGGATACCCACCTGAAGAAACAATAACCAAAATGCAATAATTTTATTTGCAACTATAATTGAATTATTATCATTTCCTACAGTAAGAGAAGGTATTGCCAAAAAAAAACAAACAAGAGATAGAAGATAACCTGGATAAAGATAGAAAACCAAAATTGGCCAAGGCCATAAACAATATTATTGTGTCCCAACTCGAAATGTTCATTACACATGTTGATTCCAAGATTGCTGCGATGACTGTCGAGAGTGAAGGTATATACACTCGAAGAAAGCATGTCCTACCATTAGTTATGAGTGTGATAAATGTTTACTGACTGTACTTAAAATATTTTGTAAAAATTTTTTTTAATCACTGTCTATTTTTATAAGGTGTGAAAATTGTCAATGTAAATAATATGATAAAATAAAATGATACAAAAATCGAGCATTGGTAAAAATAAGAAACAAACACTTGTAAAAAAAATTAAAAACTATAAATTGCTGCAATATAAAAGTCGAGTAACCAATATTCTTCAATGCAACTAAAAAACCGATCCAAGTAGTGTCAAAAGTCGGGATTTAGTTTTGGCTCCAAGCAAACAAGGTAAAGGACATTTTGGATATACTGAATGGAAAATCTCACTCTCAAGCTCTCGACTCGCAAACCTATAGGAAAATGTCAGGTCTAGATTAATTCTGTTTGGTTATATAAGTGTTAAACTTACAGAGGATAGAGATTATGATGTAATAGTATATTTTGGATAGTGATTGTAAACATAAACTTACTGATGCCATAAATGATATTTTTGTGTTCAAATTTCAATGATTTGTTCCACATGTAGCTTCCAAAATTGCTGTGATGACCATCGAGATCGAAAGAAAAACACTCCACTGACATGTAAATACATCTACAATTGGGAAAGATTTAAATTTAGTTAAGTGTTTACTGTATTTGAAATGTTTTGTAACAAAATAAAATAAATATATATTTTCAACTATTGGAATGGTTTAGATATGTGTTTACTGTATTTGAATATTTTTGAAATAAAATTTAAAAAAGGATTTTTCAGTTGTTGTTTATTTTATTATTATAAGTTGCAAACCTGATCTCAGCATCAGTCTAATGTGATGGCAGCCTAAAACAATGTGAAGTTAATTATGTCAGCATCAATATAATTCGATTATAACATACAATGACATGACAGTGGCCTTAAATGATGTGAAGTTGGCCTAAAATGACAAAGAAGATGATGCCATAACACAAGTCACGATTAAGTGTAATGTCGTAACCTAAGTTGATGAACAAGGGTGATATCCAAGACGGCATAAAAGCCACCTTGTTTGACGTCATAACCAAAGACAACATTAGAGTGTGTCATTATAACTAAAGTCGACAAATAAGTGTGACAAAATAACAAAAATGAGTGGAAGGGAGAGGAAATGAAATTGTGTATTCTGATTGATTTTTGAATAAAGAAGGGGGGAGGGATTATTGTAACACAAATTGGTAAGTTTTTTCCTCAGAACCAAAAAAACCTGCCCATTATTGAAATTGCTTGCTTATTTTACATTATATTCCCCTCACCACTATATTCAACAACTGATCAGAATGTTCCAAACTCGATATTCCTACCCCCCTCCCACATCAACTTTCAACAACCAATCAGAGAACACTTTCATTTCCCCTCCCTTACCCTCCTTTCAGTTTGCCTATATGGTGGAGAAATCTGTAAAAAAAAAGACGTTAGTCGATGGCGAGAGATGGACAGAGAAACATCAAGCTTCCTCCTCTCCCAGAACAGAA
Organism: Dryococelus australis; assembly: GCA_029891345.1. NCBI lineage: Eukaryota > Metazoa > Arthropoda > Insecta > Phasmatodea > Phasmatidae > Dryococelus > Dryococelus australis. Next base: position 181,982,969 of record CM056997.1, on the reverse strand, counting down.
GAGAGATAAGGTAAGAATAAATTGGTAAGTTATTTAATAAATATACCTTACATATATAAGATACATTTTCTATTATTATACATACCTTATTGCTTTTGCTGTGGAGTGGAGGAAGGTTGATGTTTCTCTGTTCATCTCTTGCCGTCGACTAACTTTTTTTCCAGGTTTCTCCAACATATAGACAAACCAAAAGGAGGGGAAGGGAGGGGAATGAAATAGTGTTCTCTAATTGGTTGTTGAAGGTTGGTGTGGGGAATGTTGTAATCGCTATGATGCAGTTCCGAGATAACATGCAGGTGTGTGTTACAATCACTGTGTGTTGCAATTACGTCAGTGTAGTTCCGAGAAAACCTACAAATATGTGTTGTAATCACATCGGTCCAGTTCCGAGAAGACCTACAAGTGTGAATTACATTTGCTTTGCTGTCATTCCGGGAAGAACTTGCAGGTCTGTGTAGTAATTGCTTTGATGGTATTCCGAGAAAACTTGCAGTGTGTGTTTTGCAATCGACATGCCCCCTTCCTAACTTCAACAACCAAACAAGTTAAAACATTTCACGTCCCCTCATTTCCTCTCTTACAGTTTAGCCTATATGGCTGCATGATCTAGAAAAATAAGTCAGACAACTGCAAGAGATGGACAGAGATACATCAACATATATTATATATTTAATGTATATATATTATATACTATATAAAATATATAATATTAATATTTTATAAGGTATAGTTACTATTATTATACTTGCTTTATTCCTTCTGCTCTGGGGGAAGGTTGATGTTTCTCTGTCCATCTCTCGCCATCGACTAATGTTTTTTTTTTCAGATTTCTAAGCCATATAGGCAAATTGAAATGGCAGAGAGGGGAGAGGAGGAGAAGTGATAGTTTTAACAACCAATCACATTGCAACATTTCACTTCCCCTCCCATCACTCCTTTCAGTTTAGTATATATGGCATAAATTTCCATAAATGCGAATGCAAACAAGAAGTCCACTACCACAGTTGAAAAAAAAAACAATGAAACATTTTGTTAAAAGTCAACTGCATTATGTTTGTTGATTATCAAATAAATTAACAAATGTTAAAAAGTGTTTTAGGTGCCATTTCCCTATTTTTCTCAATTATTCACCTTCTTGGTTTTAATGCTTGAGCTCTTTGTATTTTGTTCATCAAACCAACAAGTTTCTCATTAAACACATTTTCCCTTGTGAGCTGAAATTTACTCATGCCATACCAAGAAGATGCTCTATTAATTCGATTGTTATGCATCATATTTATAACTTGATCTAAAGATCCCATGTACGATTGTTGGCAGGAGGGCGTAGATAATAAAATATTAATGGCTTCCCCAAATCCTGGTAATGTATTTACAATTACGTTTTTTTTGTGTCCTTTTTGCTCCAGTTTGTCACCATTACCATTTATGAGCGAATCTATGAAATTAATGCAATAATTTGCAGCTACATATTTTAATTGAAACGAGTTTGTCTGTCTAATTGTGAAATGATTCAAATTGTTTACCAAATTATTTAGAATTTTAAGCATTTGTTGCAAAGTCTGTAACAGATTGACACTTTTTTTTTACATAATCTATATTTTGTATAGTTTTATTAATCATCTTGCATAAAATTATAAAATTAGTAGACTTGCCAAAAGCATCACTATTTTTGTATTCATTAAAAAAAAGTGATTACTGTTTCCATTAACCCTTATATTTCTTATCCCTTAACTCATAAGATGTTGTGAAATGGAAAAGGAAACTCTTTTTTTCCAAGTCTTATTTGTATTGGTATACCTTACCATTTTGAAAATATTGACCAATACAATTATAAATGAACGACTAACATACAAAAAATATATATAGATTATAACAAATTGCATGCAAATTCTATCTATTAACAAAAATGGTAACCTTCGCCGATGCAGCTTCTTTCGCTCCCAACGATTCACCAACTTTGAAAACTCAGTTTGGTTTTTCGCAAGATGCTCCTGAAGAGTGTTTGAATATGAAACAAGAAAACAATGTGGTGGAAACATACAATGATTTGACTAGAATGATTTCAATCATATACAATTCGCCAAAGGCCTCAGTGACTAATTTGTGGGACTGTTTCTTCTGCATCGATCAGCAAAACATTCTAAACAGCATCTCTGACAATTTTTTGTCAATTACAAAAATATTTCATGAGGAATATAAACGCATTAGTAAAATCTTACATCATCGTCGAAGGGTATATAATGAGCGGATTTGTAATTGTGCTTTATTTGAACAACCAGAATTTTTAGTGTTGAACATTGAACGGGGCTGTGCAGTTATTGCGTAGTTTTCTCACTTGCTTCGCTCTCATCCAACTGAAAATCTCCATCCACCATTAGTGGGACACATCTTTGTCCCAAGGCGATCTTTTCGAGCTGAATTGTAAAATCCAAATGGTCGAACGAAAACCATGACGAGATACTATAAAATATAATTCCTATAATCTATTTAATCTACAAGAATTTGGATCATCTGTGTTGCAGCAGCAGTATTTTAAACGAAACACCGTCTTGGGCAAATCTCCCAACAACATTCGAAATAACATTGGCGACATTTGGACGAATAAGACCAACCACATACACCTGTTCCTGTTAACTCCAACATACTTGATTATAAATACGGTATTCAATCTCCTCTACATGGATTTTACAAGCGACTCGCAAGATTTGTGCATCCCGAAACTCTTTGTGAAACAGAATGGTCCTGATGCAAGGATAAATAACCGGCCCAATATCGGAATATCTATGAAAATATGAACATCACGCCCAAAGTCTTAAAATTGGGTAAAACCTCCTCCTATCATGTCTCACCTTCCTGTGGTAAAAAGGCATGTAGTTTTGCAAAGAGTGTAAATGCAAAGAAAAATATGACAATCATGGAATGCTGCTCCAAATGGAAACCCATTACCGGTATAAAGGGGCGTTTGATTTTTTAATCAGTTTTTAAACTCTGATGTTTCAAATTAACCTGATATCTGCAATGGCGATAGGGCCGATTCGGATGATGATGATGAGAGTAATGACTACATTTAATCTCTATCAGTGGGGAACCCCATTTACAAAGAAACTATACAACAACTGATGAATAATTTCAACATGTTTCACAGGTTCATATGTGATTCGTACACAGACACCATACATTCATCGGCAATTGCCAATTCGTTACGAAAATGGTGGAGTTCGTGTCCGAACCAGGTAAACAAATGTATCACAATAAAAAAATTAAAACAATTAAACAATATATATGACCTTTTTGTTGATCAAAGAGCTGAAGAAATGTGTCTATTTTGTAGATAACGATAATATTAGAGATTTCGATCGAAAATATGGCAATTTTATTACTTCTGTAATGATACTAGGCTATATTTGGTCAAATAAACATTTCTTGCTGGTGAAAATAATTCATCCACTCTTTAAACAAGAGTATGATAGTCTACCTGAAAACATTGCTCATCAACTGATAAAAATGTATCCCTTTACAATCATTGTATGATAAGAATGTTGATCAATTCGAATACATTAATTTTTTTCAGTACTTGCAAAAGAAAACGTAAACGATGCATCAGATCCAGTTTAAAGTACATGAATTTCATGAAAAATGGCGGTAGTTTGGCAGATTTCCAAGATTTAGTTACTTATTTCATTTGAGGGTATTTACCAAAAACTAGAACATACCGCACATCTGTTTGCAACACGTTGCCGAGTGACTGAAACATCCAGATCCCTTCAACCAAAAATCTTTTTTAATGTTAATGATCAATTCGGCTTATCGGCGAACAGCTAAACTGAACAGATCTTGTATTTAAGTGACGTAAGTCCCATCACCATCGAAGGAAAAAAGAATAACAGTCTACAAATTGACCAAAGTCCAAAAGTCTTGTCTCGGAATAACAAAAAAGAAAATACACAACTATGTGGAAAATGCACATACCAAGTTTCTAAATGATTTGAATGCTCCCTACTGATAAGAAGTGGAATTGATGCTTTTAATTGATTTCCTGTACAAGATGGGTAGACGAAAAAACGAAATTTGGTCCATGGTGATGAGACAAGTTAACGAGCTGTTTGAAAGTGAAAAAAACTGAAATTAAAACAAAAACAACAATGATATGTATTCCTTTTCAGTTTACAGATATGTTGAATGCATTTGTGGATCATCCATTGCGTTCTATTTACAAAAACTTGAATAGACTCTTTTTCACACGATATGAAAGCTCAGCTTGATTTAATTACCTTGTATAAAAAAATAACGGGAGTGAGGCCTGATCGGGGAGTGTTGTTTCATGCCTGGCGAAATAATTTGTCGTGTGTGCAAGTGTGGTCGATCCGAAATTAGCTCAAAATGCACTTGGTCACTGGAAAAAATGCCCACATTGAATTACACAAATAAACAAATGTTGAACGATACCAACCTTCAGCAAATTTTTCACTCAGCCAACTCATGTACAATTTAAAAAATAATTTTTTAAACAATTTTTTCCTTATTAGCAACTCAGTGATATATAACTGTAGGAACGCATCGAACCATATCAATCAATATTTGTCATCGAAAAGACCATCATGTCGACAAGGTGTGATAAACATGGAGCATGTGCCCACCAACCTACATTCTATCAATGTTTTATTTGTGGATAAAATTCTCAGTGTCTCAATGTATGTGATTTACCTTCGCATACATCAAAGACAGAAAGATCATCTTGGCCAAATTCCTCGATGAAGATTGGCAGACGGCGAGAGGGTGAAGATGTTGATGCTGTAGCTGCTGCCATCAATGTTCCTGTTCCTCTTGTAGATGATGAAGTTCACTCAATTTGCCTAATTGACTCTCAAGGTTTTGAAATCTTCAAACATTTTACATAAAGGAGTTGGCTATTTTTCACATTGAAACAAATCGCATACAACACTATGTTTTTGTACCTCTGTGTAAGCTAACTTGTTTCAGTGATGAGACCGAATCAGTTATCCGAAATTCTATTTTAGATGTGCATGGAATACACTGGTATGAAGGGGGAGTACCTGACAAGTGTGCATTGAGTACAGTGCAAAAAATGCTGAGGAATTACAAACATATCTACATTTCAAGTGTGCAAAAATACAAAATTTTGCTCAGTCAATTTCTGCCCCATATCTATTCACCAACTCGATCCATGAACTCGAAAACCATATACCAAATTTTCTAGAGGAGGTGAAGGATGCAATTGACATTGTACTTTTCTCTCACGATGTATCACCTACCGTGGACTTTGTGTGATGGAAAATGTGTGTATTTTTAAATATGTTTTATTTTAAAAAAATATACATTTGTAAAGTGTGTGTTTTATTTGCATGTCATTTTATATGTTTTTTTGTATATGATGTCTAATAATGATCCTAAGTAAAGAAAAATAAACAAATACATTGGTACTATTTTGGATTCTCAAAAAAATTCTACCTTAAATGATGATTCCTACTCCACTGAAATGTATAATAAACTTTTGAGTCATACACTAGATGGATAAATATTCAATAGTCGTTACATACCAACATCGACAAAAAAAATTGTATATTCAATGCGAAAAACCATCATATATGTGATTTTAAAAGAGGCAATCAATCAACACTCGTTTATAGATTTTGTCCTGTTTATCTTGCGTACAATTATGGATCAAGTGGTTCTCGACGAACGGGATAAACGTCCGTTCACAATAAAGTGGTTTATTTTGGCAGTGACTCAGTTTCTAGATAATTTTCCAAGGACAGAAACCTTGTTTCGGCGAACACTGATAAACCTTCGTCCTGGAGGAGGAGATTTCGACTTAATTGGCGACATTTCGAATAATTCGCCCATTTATGTGTTTATTGTTTATCTTTTACAAAATCCATTCTTGAAGTGTTTATACAAGGTTTAAAGGATAGTGACGAAACTTTTGACAATGCAGAAAAATTGAGATTATTGGACGAGATGGTTAACCCTAATGATTATTTCAAAGTTTCGAAAATTACTGGTCGAAGGTGACAAAACTAGAGATGAGCTTCATGTGGAAAACGACTAAGTGTTGCATCTACTCGATCTGAACATGGCCGCAGTAGAAGCAAATGGTGACAATAATGATAAAGATGATGGTGATTATGATAGCAAAGATGAATGCATGTTACACAAAGTAGATAATGATTGGGAGAATTTTAACAAAGTCACAGTATCGGCCATTGTTAACTACGAAGATCATGTCGATGAGAATGAGCTGCTCAAAATTAGCGAATTAAATGAACCTGAAACCGAAGTCGTTCTTTCTGGCTAACTGGTTTTAACATAAACTGATTAAAATTTTCGCGAAAACAGAACAGAAATTGAACTTGTAAATACTGCTGACGAATCCACAACAGTAGTGGTGGAATTGAATTCCTAAAGAACCGAGCCGAAAACCATATTCTTGGAAATTGAAAAGCCAACAACCACATCAGTCGAAATATATTTCATTGAAAGCGAATCGGAGACCGAAATCGAATGTGAGGAAATAGCAGCATGGCAATGATTTGAAGAAAGTACTTTAGATGAGCCTGTGTTGGAAGAATTGAGCAAAATGGAAACAAATGGAGCTTTTCGAAAAAGGCGAAAATAATAGCAGTCGAAAAGATCATATGGATAAATTTCCGCTATATTTAGTCTGTTTGACGGAAAACGAATTGTTTACTGAATAGAAAAAAAATCAGCTTTAATGAAAAAATTAATTTTAATTTGTTGTGATTGCTTTTCCCTTACTGTGGCTATGCTTTGCATACATGCAACTCATTGGATGATTCTCGAAAACTATGACGATCGAATTGAGTTTAAAAATTTACAAATAATTTCATGTTTCACAATATGGTCGATTGTCTATCACTATAATTTCGCTGTATAAATTTATCAGATTTCCAAGTTTTGCATGAGCTATCAAAGTTGAATTTCGATTGCGATGAAAACAAATGCACTCCACAAATAAAAGAAACACCTGCCACAGTAACAACAACAATAACCCAACAATTACCCTCAACCTCTTTCCATCGCACAAGCATTGTTCCATGTGATTCCAAATACGGAATAGTTAGAGTGTTGAAAAGCACAAATCCTTTGGAAATTGAATGGGTGTGTATCTCGACTTATCCACTCGTGTTTAACGATAACGGGACTTAGTCTCTGTACGCCTGCAAGGATGGTACCTTCACAAGCGATCTGACAACCTCCAGTTATAAATTAAACTATTGTAAATGTAGGGCCGATATGATATTGAGTGTTTTCAAATTTCAACCACACGTACCGAGATGTTTCCCACCAACCCACGTTAATTTCCTTACAAACTTTCATGAAATTCAAAATATCAATAATAATAATAATAATAATTCATAAGATGCATGTATTTATAACTTTATTTTTATTATTATGGTTAACAGGGGTCGTGGTAGTTTTAATTTATTTTTCCACAGAGATGCGACACTTTATACCGAAAATTTTTAAGAGAAGCGAAAATGAATTTCCTATTAAATTTCGAATATTATTTTCCTCAATACCTTCGTATCTCAATAAACAATCAATTTTGAAAAGCGCACAATTGATTTTCCAACCTTAAAATCGGCAATTTGAAACTGAAATCTTTATGTGCACGAATAGAAATAATTCCAATGTCTGCATTATTCAATTCGCCAACCGTGATCACGGAGATGGAAACCCATTCGATGGTCAAGGTCCAATATGCGCATATGTATCCCTACTTCCCTACTAAATCATATGTTTTGACAAAGATAATAAATGATTCTACATTTTTTACCAACAGGTACTCATTCAAGAATTAGGTCACGTGCTGGGTTTATACAACAATAAAATAAAAGATAGTGTGATGTACAATCCAACAAAACACTATACGTTTACGAGCTTCGATGTGCACAACACTATTCCAATGTATCCGTTTTTGAAAAAATAAATAAAGTAAGATGATATGTATAATTTTATATATATATGTATATAGACTGTAGCAAATGAAGAGAAGGCTAGATATTTACGATAAAATCAGAGTGCACAGGAAGAAAATAATAATTTTCCACGTGAGTAGTTCAAACGGACTTGGAAAAAGTTGCCAATGCAATTCTAAAAAAAAGTCTTGTGCGTGTGCCCTACCAATAGTTCTGTTAATTTGAGATCTAACTACTAAAGATGTGAAAAGGTCAATAGAAGATTGTAATAAATAACTTTTTTTTGTGGTAAACAAGTTTGTATATATGAGGAAAATGTAAAAACTCATTTCGTATCGAAATTGATATTGAACAAACACAATCACCCCAGAAGTGGGCCGAGGGCTATAACGTGATGAGCTTCTGGAAAGAAGCTACCATAAAATATTTTTCATCGCCAGAATTTCTTGAAAAATTCAATCAAGCAACAAATTTGAACAAAATTACACAATTATACTATATCAAAATATCATCTACGGATGACGTGGATTTGGAACTGGATAAAACGATGGTCATCGACATTCAATTTGGCATTTATGCTGGTGAAAATGTTCCCCTAGAATTTGGATGTGCTACGAAAAAGGGTATTTACATGGCTCATGTTCGAAGACCAGTTCCAATATCACACCTATGTACAAGTATGTTGGCTGATTTTGGGAAAAATTTGTACCTCTACCAGAAAATACATGGAATACCTTGGAATCTTCCACACAACAAACATCATCAGATGATGAACATTGAAACAATTTGCAAAATCGTAAAGTAAAGTTTGATCCGACACATTATCATGAGAGGTGCTCAAAAAATTCAATTTCTGATGAAGTTGGGAGTGCCTGCCGAGAAACTCGTAATAAACACGGAAATTTCCCATCGAATGTGGCACCAGTGGTATTCATAATCCAAGTGCATACCAACAAAGATGTTCTCTGGCAAATGTAGTTTTTATTTGAACTATTTTGTCAGAAAATATAATTCTTTGTATAACAACCCTTGTGTAAAAAAGGAACATTTGTATTCCGTAAATAAATCAGTATATATATAAATAAATATTTTTTGTGTCATAAATTGTTCAATTTATTTGTAAAATATATATTTATAAAATTAATAACTAAATGAAATGACTTAATTTTTTTATTATAAATTATACCCCACCCCCTTATTAAAAAAATATATGATTATTCATCTCAGTTATACATTACAAAATTTAGCCATGAGAAGAAAAATTCCAGATGACAATTATTTTAAAATTGGACAGTTTTCGTACGACTCTACTAGTTGTAATTTAAAAATTCGTTGAAACGACCCACATATATTACCTCCACAAATATTTATTAATTTACCGAATTTTAGTACCATTATATTTAATATGGTGATTCCCAAAGTGGCCGATTTGTTTTATGTCGATATGTATTTATCGACTTGTTTAAAACTTGAAAATGATGACGAAGTGGTTATGTTGGTGTTTAATCCCACGGAAAAAAAACTAAATTTATCAAAAGATGTTAAAATACCTTTTGCATATGTTGCATTTTCATAAATATTTATGAAAAATTTTCTATTTGCATCACAATCGCATCCCAGATACCCAACTCCACCCCGATCATCGCCCAGATGCCCGCAATCGCAAATTCCAATCAAACATATCCACTGGGACCTAAGATCACCTTTCCCAATACTCCCACACCTTGCCCGCAATCCCCGCATCAGCATCGCATCTCGGCAGCAAATGTATTCGTGTATTCCACAAACTCGCATTGACGAAGAGTCGAATCATGGTGGTGACGATGATGGCTGTCTGGCTGATGACTAAACCAGAAGGGACTAGGATAATTGCTTACCATTTGAAGTTTTCGATAAAGAGAGAGTTGGATTACCTTTAATCGATCGTCAAATACCACCCAACTCCAAAACCTTCGACGACAACTCTGAAAATCAGTTACGCCAACCATTCAAACACAATTGTACCTTTAAATCAATCAAACAAAAACTCAGAGAGGAATACCTAGAACGTAGACGATTACGTCGTCGAATTTCGCTCAGCGATATTTACAGTTACCACAGCGATGAGATGTCTACATCTCCCGAAATAACAATACATAAAATGAATGGTGATGATGATCAGGTGATGGTGGCACCAGATTATCAAAACGTTCCCAAAATCGGCGACGAACATGAGGCGCAAATAGTATTCTCAATGATAATTTTGTGGATAAGATGTCGACTTCATCTTCTTCCACCACCGGGCCCATATCTGCTTTAGGCTAGAGTATTTATCGGGGTTTTCAGGATTTGTCAATTATACCAAATGGTAAGATGGACACTATGGCATTTAATCACGACTTATTTCCCGCTACTTTAATCATCCAACTTGGTTATTCAGAAAAAAAGGAGTTTAGGATTTTGTTGATAATTTTCATCTCGGAGCTCTAAATACGATACCAGGTGTATATGGTAAATATTTACCATTTTGAAACTCAACCTAATTCCCGACCAAATGACAGTGATTTTGAAGAGATTCAAGAAAACGTTTTGAATTTGCTAAGTTCCGATCATTATTTACAATAACTAAATTTGTAAAGTAATCTGTACACAAAACAGGGCAAATTTCTATCAAACGTCCATGATGAATACAAGTACGTGCTCGCAGTTTGCATTTTGGGTAATATTATCGAATGTTTACTAAATAAATAATTTCAAAAACACACACATTCATATATATAAGAACTTGATCATGCCAAAACAAAGGAGACAAAGACTACGTAGCCGTAGTAGGAGCAGACCACGAGTCCTTTGCATAGAAGATCATTGTCACCTATTCGACGCCGATGGAGGAGACGAAGTACTAGTTTGAGTAAAAAGTTTAACAAGTTTAATAAACATAGAGTGGGTCAAGTAGTTGGAAATGATTACTACATACTCGTAAAATAATTTCAGTAAATCGAGCAAAATTAATAATAAAAAAATAATTCGATTTATTATTTTTATCACTTTCTTTACAACCAAACAAATACACACACAGATATATATATATATATATATATATATATATATATATATATATATATATATATATATATATATATATATATATATATATATATATATATATATATATATATATATGTAGACACACACACACACAGGTACATTTACATTTCATTTTTCCATATTACCGATTTGAATCAACATTTCATTTTCTATAAATTCGTTATTTTTAATCATAAAGTGATTCTTGAAAAATTTCATGAATGCGCTCAATGCATTCTTGACACGGCCGTACATGTTTGAGACGGTGAATTATACTCTAAATGCAACAATTCATTGCAGTTGGGATGTTTCTTTTGAAGCAATTTGAGTTGCCTCTTCAAATTTTTTTTTTTTTACACAAAATTATATAATACGGAAAATCAAAATTGTCTTCAATCAATTTCAACACCAAGACATTTGTTTTAAACATTGCTTATTTTTTCTGTAGTGTTTTTGGTGGTGTTGGCGATGACAGTCTCTTTTGCAGCTTGAGTCAATAATTGTCTCTTCACAACTTACACGTCGTTGGTTCCTTCTCCGAGTTGTTTTGTCAAATTCTTGATAGATATGAAAGTTTCTTTGTTTGTCCCGCATGTGTTCCTATACCATTCATCCGATTGCAATGAAACTTTGGTAAGTTGTGTGCATGCCCACGAAGGATTCTGAGTTGGTAAAACCATTTTACAATAGGTGGCGTGCGATACTTTTCAACAAATAAAGGTATCTATTTATATATACGATTCATCCGATTGCGATTAGAACAACCATTTTACAATAGGTGGTGCATGAGTCATTTCAACAAATGAGTTTATTCTAGCTATTGTCTTACAAAAGACAGAAGATGAATGAAGATGATGTACCTAATCAAAATATGACAATTTGTTCCGTTTCAGATCTGCAATCTACGGGAACAGGTCAAGGATTTTATTATTGATTGACATTTAATCTAACCAAACATTGTTTAATATTACTTTTATAAACAAGACTAATTATTAATTTGTAACTTCATGTTACATTTAACTGTACTATCATATGAATATAGTTGATTTTGAGCAGACAAAAGATGTTTTATTTGTCCATCTTTTCATACTTTACCTAATCTCCTAATCGCATTATATATAATATCTAGGTACACTGCCTTGCCGAACCTGGTATTTATAGAATGATAAATATGTTTATTATATTACTATATTTCATGTAGTTTAGCGGCAGTTCGTGTGTGACATAATAAGTGGTGTTGATTGTGAAATTGTAAAGGTCATCACAAAGCATTTCTTTCGCTGTCAAATCAAATATAACACCCAAACGAAAAGCGATTGGCCGATATACACCTCAAGCACTTCAATAAACACAAACACTTTCTTTCTTTGTGTGGCATTGCAATGCATGCCGGGTACTCACTAGTTATAAATATAATCCAAGCTTCCTTCAAAATTGAACTAACTGTATTGAGTTTGATGTTTTTTCGTTTATTTCCCAGGGCATTCCATGCTCTTTCATGTACAAGTTGCGATTGTGTGCTCCCTTTATATCAAAGTCTTGTTCTTCTTTTATATCAAACTTTTTCTCTTCTTTTATATCAGACTTTTTCCTTCTTTACATCTTTATCAGGCGAATCTACCTGTCCTTCTTCATCACTAGTGTCACCATCAGTATTCCATGTTGAACGCCGTACTTGTTGATAATGTCTCCAGTCGTCTCTCGAACAGCCTTGTATGGGTTCAGCTAAAAGTTTACCATTCAAAGGCTTTAGTTGATGCTCTTTAAGTTCAGTCCCACGTTCATCAAACATCGTGCTGAATTACTACCTCATCGCTGGAAATAGTCAAGGTAGTTATCACTTGGAAACTTCTCGCAGTCAATGCAACCGCACGAATGACTGCTCTGTGATTTATGAGATGCCTATATATATATATATATATATATATATATATATATATATATATATATATATATATATATATATATATGAGAGTGCAAAAAAAAAAGCAAGTTTTTATAAGACAACAAAACACCAACCTTATCATGTATGGAATTGCTCATTTATTATTATTATTATTGCAGTTTCTAAAACCCGAGTTTACCAAAGAGCTCGTGGCATCGCCAAACACAAATTTGATTTAATCAGCTTTTTACACAATTGTAACACTGTGTTCTTATTGCAACACATTGTAGATTCTGAAGGAATGTTTTATTAGCAATTGCATGTTTATTACATTTGTTGCGTAATAAACGGAAATAAATAACATCGATGGAATTTTTAAACATAATTAAAGATGAATACGTTCGCCATCCAAATGACATGCGAAAAAATATCTCTATGGTGGTGGACGTTCTCAACAAGCAGTCGGCCTTCGATGTGATCGTACCCGAATATGGCGAAACTTCCTTGGCTACCGAAATGCATAGTGAGTGGAGAGGTTCGAAATCGGCTTTGATGTGGATATGAATGCACTTAATGTTGGCCGGCGAAAATAATCGCAATGGAAATGATAACTATGCCAATCTTTATCAGAGTTTACTTGAAAAATTGGATTTTTAAAATCCTTTGTTCCATGTGTTTCGATAGATACAGAAATAAAAATGAATGCTAAAAATACTCACGGGAAATATCTTCCTCCTAGATTATATAATGGTATTAATTCATTCGAGCATCAAATATGAGAAAAATATTTCACAGATATATAACACACCCGCAGTGATAGTTTTGCTAACACTCGAGTATCGGCAGTTGAAACTACACACATTAGGCCGAGAGGAAAAACAAAAAACACTTATTTTGGTAAACAAAACCACTTGGTGGTGGATAATTGAAAACAACAACGACGAGTGTGGCGAGGGGGTTGATAGCAGTTGTGAATTTGGTAAATGTAAGCAAAATTCGAGCCACGAGAAACTGGGCGAGTTTTTCAAAATACACAAAAGTGTTTTTTTCAAACAGTTAATCATGTATATTTACATTTTATTTGTGAAAATTTCGTTTAAGGAAATTTGCCTGGATTTTTTTGCAGCAATAGAGAAAATCAACCCTGTATAAATATTTAAAAAGTTATTTACAAATTTTAATCATAAACGATCGGTTACGATTACAAGCATTAATGTATGAAAAAAACTAGAGTTATTTTTTTTGGCAGGGTAATGCAAAAATACTGTTTTCTAAAAAGGAACATCGAGATGAATCGCTGATGCGATTAATGCTTGAAATGCACAAACGAAACAATGAGAATTGGCGAAAAATGACCCAGGATAATAGAGAAAATTTATCATCACTTGGATTGTATTATTTTGGAAAAGGTTCGTTTCTCAGCTGCTTAAAGTGAGGCAACGTAATATGTACATATGATCAAAATTGTAATCGCGAATGTATTTGGGATAAATAAAAAAGGCTCCTTTTTCATGGCCTATTGTTATATCATTTCCTCCCCCACTTTTTGTAAAATAAAAACAATTTATAAAAATAATATAAGACGAAGAATAAATTGTTTTTCTTCCAATCAATCATAACAAGTCAATGTTGTCGGACGAGACCAACAAATATTTGTGGAATAATCCCGACCATTTGTACACTGCATTTCTGGTGAGAGAATACTGCACAATTTTTTTCCTTTATATCGCTTCGATCAACATTTTTGTCTCGTTCTTGTTTGTAAGTATTCTGATATACGTCTTATTTCGCGAAAAGGATTATTGAATCGAGTAAAATGGACAAACAGCGGGAACATATTGGGAAAATTATCAAACGCATTGAGGAAATTGGCCGGGTAACTGTCGATACGAATCTGAATCGCATAATAATGCAATTCGTCTGCCGGTATGACACCAACTACAATCGAAACAAAATCATCTCCATTGTCGGATCCAGTGAACTTGGTAAAATCACCCTGCAAGAAATTTCACCCTTTGGTTACGAACTTTTGTTAACTTGTATGTTTGCTCAATGGTCGGCAAAAAAAATGGTGATCAGAGTATGATTGTGGGCTGGTTGCACAAAAAAATAGTTTGGCTTATCAAAGCATAATCTTAAACTTTGGCGTCGACAAGGAGCACAATTTCGACTCATACGAAGAGAACCTCGTTTGGTGCGATTGTGTGGTGAAGTTTGTCGAGAATGTTACTGGAGCCACGTTCCCATTTTATGTCAAGGGGTCTTATCTGGTGACACATCGGCCTGAAAAGGCCAACTTTCACCTAATTCTACCCATAGTGATGGATTTTATTAGTGCACATGTATTTTTTTGCCATCTTTCTCACATCTACTTGCAATCGAACGAGGGATTGGCATTCAAGTTTGTGTTGGATAATCCAGCACAGCGTTCCTTGCCCACCATCCAAGATCATGTTCCCGAAAGGCTGAGAACGTATGATCATTTAAAAAAACTTGGTCCCATCAATATATCGATTCTAAAGGAAGAGCTCTTATCTTTTGCTCCTTTTTACGATACCTTCAAGAAGGGCGAAGCCACTGTAGTTTCCATAACTTGCAGTTCATCGCAAAAAGTTTTTTCTTTAAAACTCGATTGGACAGACGAATACGCCAGATGATACACGTTCATCGGCCAGGCAATCAGGCAAATGCGAAATGACAAGGAATCGATTGCAGAAAATGGCCATTGGGTGCAAATGGGAAACTATGTTGGTGGTTATTGTGAGGAAGGTTGGGTAAAGTCATCCATCACATCGACAAAGTACCAGATTGGATTTGAATATGTCGCTGTGTATTTCTTTGTGTTTGTTGATGGAGAAATTACTCACAAAATTGAAAGTCGAAGTGGAAGTGACGATGAGAGTGTAATTACCAAGATGTACAAATTGTTTAGAGTCAGCACGATCGAGACAAATTTTCAGTTTGAGACCAACCAGTTGGAGCACACTTTGTTTAATGTGGAAACATTGGACATTTCATCCGACATCATCTTTTCTGAGTACGCATTGGAAAGAGTCGAACATCAGGTTCATTTTTATAACCATGAATTTTACCCCTATAGTAAAAATCAATTGTTGTGACTGATCGTTTTGAGGAGGCGAATCGACAACCCAACATTGACTTTGATCATTACAAGGAAAATTTCATGCATACAATCATAGATGGTTTATTGGCTGAAGATCCACACTTTGTTTATATGGCATACACTTTCTACGTGTCTTATTGCAAAGCAAATAATATCGAAATTAAAAACAGAAACAGCATTGTTGAAGTAAATGAATGGCAGAACAAGTGGATTATGGGTAAGCAACAATGGCGATGGCAAGAACAACATTAACATAAATAATACAAAAATGGTTCGAAATTAAGTAGAGATGAAAAATAGGGCAATGACTATGAATACGATGGAGATGAAGTCTATCCTCCACAAAAACGGTTATGCGGACCTTCATCATTGGATACGTTTAAAGTTATGACTGGTTCATCTTTGTTTTATTGGAGATCGTGATGTGCATGTTGTCATTGCATGTTTGCTATGTCAACAGTAAGAAATTTTATAAAGTTGATCGGATGTTTTCAAGTTTTTTAACCAGAACCAGTATGCAAAGTTCATCTTGTTGGTTGGTGCACCCACAAAAATGTAATAAATCACTTGTACGCTTGATTCTACAAGACCGACGTTCTTTGGTTTTTGCTTTCGTCTTTATGTTAAGGACCTCTCGTCTGGACAAACCTGTTCAACATGTACAAATACGTCATCTTGGGGAAATAAATGGTCGAGACAGTGGTGGTGATAATGGGGATTCATCTTTAAATAAAAAAAAAAGAAATCGTCATCAGTGACAGCTTGCAAGGAAAATTAATTTCTTCTTTTCGGACATTTTATTGACATGGTGATGTGGCAACTTGGTGTCGTTGTTTGGCAATGGAATTTTTCTATCGTTCGCGAAAATGAGTTGTCCTTTAGTCTCGAAATACAAGAGTACGAGGCAGTTCTCAACCATCTAAGTTACCCAGTCTTTCATGATGGTTATGTGTTTAACCCATTACTACATGTATTTGAAACAACTTTGCCTTCACTGACATGTCTGGTGGCTATCAAGTACTGTTACGACATTCCAAAACCAATAATCACCCTGGC
Source organism: Dryococelus australis (assembly GCA_029891345.1). Lineage (NCBI taxonomy): Eukaryota > Metazoa > Arthropoda > Insecta > Phasmatodea > Phasmatidae > Dryococelus > Dryococelus australis. Next base: position 181,965,877 of record CM056997.1, on the reverse strand, counting down.
TCATTTCTCTCACGTACAAGACCTGTGTTTCGACATCTACCTTAAATTACCACATTTATTATCGTGGTTGCAATACAACAAGTTGATGGTGATGTTATTCTGCCCGATATTTTCAAACATAGTGGCAAAGTAATATGCATTAATCTAACCTGATGTTAAACCCCTCGACTTCATTGACGAAAATTTGTGGTTAAGTTCAATGATTTCACTCTAAATTATGAATGGACTCTAACACTGGTAGAAAATTAAAAGCTTATTACCGGCACAAAATATGTGATTGCCTTCAAGATATTTGCATACTTGCTGTATATTTTAATTCAAAAATACACAGTGAACCTGAAACAAGTTAATCCATTTATATACTCCATTTTCAGAAAACACATACAGAAACTACTCCGTTTAGCCAACTTTATTTTCGACTCGAAAATCATTCTTCAGTTTTGTGATTTGTTAAAGAATAGCATAAGAAAGAAAAGTGGGGTTGGCAGTAGAGAAGGAGACTCAGGCGATGAACATGATTGTGGTACGGAAATTGACAATGACAATGAAAGAACGACCACACCATTCAGCACTTCAACCCAAAGAATTCTTTATATTCAACAATCGAGAAATTTTTTCACGTACAGCAAAAACCACTCATTGCCGAGGGTAATGCCAAACAAACTGAAAAAATTGTGGCTAAACCTTCCTTACTGATAGATGCTGCATTGTCACAGCCAGATCGTCGCAAGTCCAGTTTTCGAATATCACAATTGTCAAGTTCAATGTCTGCAATGGGTGATGGAAACGAGCTGGTCAATGAGGATAATTTCGGACTTGTGGTGTAAAACTTGAAGTTTGGTGATGAAGGGCAAGTCGAATCGTCAATCGAGCTGACCAGGTTCTAGGATGTATTCGTATGTAATGTGTTCATTATCTTTTCGTGGTTGTTGGGTATGGAGTTTCACATTTCCTATGCAGATGGACTTTTTTTTCTATATTTATGTGAAAATTGCTTCGAAATTTACGATGATATGAAACAACTTGTTATCGAACACAATGGCCAACCCGTGTACAAGAAACACGTAAATAACCTTGCTAATTTACTGACATCATTTTGTGAAAATTAGCGAGTTCACCCTCCTGTTCATATTTAGCCAAATATTGAGTGGTGCCATCTCAAAGAACTTTACAATCAGTACATACACTTGAAGGTCTACCCAAGAGATTACCAAACCACATCCAAAGAGAACTTGCTACTCACCAAGTACACAGATCATGTGCATATTGGATTTGCATCCATTATTTTGTGTGGCAAATTCAACATGGTTTTGATAGTCACTCTAATGAAATTTCTGGCATCTTTAAATTTCAAAGGTTATCAGTTGCGGAATTCCCTGGTACTTTATGGTAAGAATGGTGCAGGGAAAAACATACATAAAGATATTCTTTTGAAGCTACACAACATCGGTATACTGAGCTGTCTTGCATTGAATTTGTCCAAGATCGCATGCAACAATCATGATCCCCTATCAGTTGCCCTGAATCACAACATGTGTGTATGCATTGATGAGTTGGACTCGTTCATGAGCCAGCTGCTTCAAAGTGTTTTTTAACACAGGATGTATGCCCATGAGGTTAATGTACTCAAACAATTCTGACGAGTTACCAATAACTGCTAAATCTTTAATTACCAGACAAAATGCTTTCAGTTGTGGACATGGCCATGATAGGTCGATTACATTCCCATCACGAACAGTTTCCAATACATTCAGTTCAACCCCAATAACCTTCTAGTCGATTGCTTGCTCGACAAGGTGGAACTTGGTAACCACAGCAAAGCAACCCCTATATTGGGCGGCATATTATTGTCTTGATGTGTAACTGAATTTTCACTAGGACAAGATATTATGGGAATTCGCCATTTAAACACGATATTACTCATCAACTTGTTTTTTACGAAACAAACAGGCCAGTTTCCATGACCAAGCCCTCGTACATCGACACAAAATATCAAGTTTGTGTGTTGAATTCACACATCACTTCGAAATTCTTTTCGATTGCAAAGGTACGTCTGGCCAACAAAAAGTTGTCGGATAGGTGAATGAAGGAATTTTTTGCAAATGTGATATGAAAATAATAAGTTTGTTTCCCAAAACTAAATTTTGCAACAAACTAGGCAAACATTTTGATAAATGTGATGAAACCTACAATATTCTATTGTCTCTTACAAAAATGTAATGATTTCGTAAATAAATATATAAAAAATAATTTTATTTTATAAAATTCCAATTCCCTTTATATTCTTGGCAAAATAGTGGGTAATTATTGGCACAACTCTGCTCGCACATGTACACACACACACACATTTTTTTGTCAGCCCAACACCAAACAATGTAAATAATGTAAATTTTTTTTGTTGATGTGGATTAACAATACCAACATCTGGTACAAATACCATAATCGAAATGATGGCGAGCGTACAAAGCTATATATACAAGTTTAACATACTGATATACCTAGACTTTTTTGGACACAATGACATTTTCAGTCAGATAATGCACCAAGTCTGGTATAAGTACCATCATAATGGTGAACAGGAGTACAAAGCAAGACATTCTCCAGTGAGTATCTTTGTTAAAAAATATATATAAATAAAGAGATGTTTTATTTATATATTTGTGGGTGATAAAAATAATACAAATATTTACATTACTTGGAGCACAAGTTAATATAAAGGTACATTTTTATTATACTTACCACCTTTCCTTCTGCCCTGGGAGAAAGAGTGATGTTTCCATGTTCAGCTCTCATCATTTACTGACATACTTTTTTTCAGATCCTGCCTAAATATACACTAAGCCAAAGGAGGGGAAGTTATTGGTGTAACCACAGTGGTTTAGTTTAGAGAAATATTACAATCATATTTTGTAACAACAGTTGTTTACTTTCAATAAAAACCCCAAGCATGTGTGTTGTAATCACCGTTGTTTGATTCCAAGAAACAATATTATAATTAAAGTCCTGAAAAAAGTGGTGAGTGTAGTTGAAATCCCCCCACTCCTAATTTATCAAACAATCACTTTGCAGCATTTCATATTCCCACCTTGCCCCTTTTCAAATATTGCCTATGTGGTATAGAAATATGGAAAAATGTTTCAGTCGATGCCGAGAGCTGGACAGAGAAACATCAAGCATCCTCCACACCAGAGCAAAAGAAATAAGACAAGTATATTTAGTATTATTTTTGTACTTGCCTTATTCCTTTCGATCTGGAGTGGAAGAAGGTTGTTGTTTCTCTGTTCACCTCTCACCATTGACTAAAGAATTTTTTTCCAGATTTCTCTGACATATAGGCAAACTTTGAAGAGGGGAACAGATGGTAAATGAAATAGTATGCTCTGATTGGTTGTTGAAAGTATGAGTGGGAGCATGGATGACCATGTACTCTGGTTAAGTCTCACAGAACTAAACAAGGGTAACAACTCATCCAAAGTCACATTATTATTCACTTCATATTTACAAGACAAATTTTGAATACTAATTACTTTTATAAGGACCAGATACACACTTGCGAGTTTTCTCCAAACTAAACAGAGTTGTATAGATTTAACAGTGTCCTCCACTACTTGTGAGATAAATTAAATTAAATTCCTCCCACTCCTAGTTTGAACAATCAGTTACATTGCAGTGTTTCATTTTACCTCACTTCCCTTCTTCAATGTTTGCCTATATGGCAGAGAAAACTTGAAAAAAGATTTCAGTTGGTGCCAAGAGCTGGACAGAGAAACATCAATCTTCCTCAACTCCAGAGCAAAAGGAATAAGGCAAGTATAATAATAAAAATAGTAAATACACCTTATAAAAACTGAAAAAGACGAATTTGTGAGACAGCTGTGAATAAAAGAAATGATGCATTCTGATAAGTGGAATTGTCTAAGTTTGGTGAGATGTAGCATGATGTGCGGATCATCAAAGGCCTTTGCCAGATCAAGCAAGATGAATATGGAATATTTGTGAGTGTTGAAAACCTGTGTAATTGTGTCGATGGCAGTCAATGCCTGCTGCATGAAGAGGTGAATGACTCTTACAAAAACCAAACTGAGTGTGTGTGAGTGTGTTTAGTTCTTCAATATTGTGTGTAAGGCAAGATAGAATGATTCTCTCAGCAACTTTAGAGAGTACTGAGAGAAGGCAATTGGGCGATACAACAGGACTGAATCTGGTTGTGAGTCGTGTTTTGGAACAGGGATGACTATTGCATGTTTCCAGGATGTGGGATAGTGCCATGTAAAAAAGATGGTATTAATGATGAGAGTGGAGTAAATTATTCCCTTGGGGGTGAGTGATCGTAGGAGTTGTGATGTCACTGTGTTGGCTTCTGAGGCAACTGAGTAGCAGACCTTTTGGATTTGCAGAATTGACTTCTTGTGGCATTGCAAGTCGACTACCATAGATGGGGGAATTGGGATCTAGGGTGAACATCATATTGGCAAGTTCACTGCCAGGGTATCCAGGAGGAGGAAAATGTGAGTGAAAAGTATATGAGAAGTGAGCAGCAATGAGTTGGGCTTTGTTGTAAGGTGAATCGATAGTCGAGCCAGCATGAACGATTGGGGAAATGGTTTTGGGTTTGGAACAGAATTTTCTAATATATAGCCAGGCGGTGCCATTGGTAACCATAAGGGATTGCAGTTTGATGGCCTGTTGTTGCGACTTCCAAGAGCAGATCGCCCATTTTACTTGGCAACAGAGTGAGTGAAAGTAGTCGAGATCATCAGATGAACGTGCATTTTGCCATCACTCCCTAGCTCTGTCTCTTTGGCGAATGAGTGATCGAAGTTGATGTGGGCTTTTGTAAATGTCAAAATTGCAACATCTAGTTCATCTGGTTTTCGAGGAGCTGTTGTGAGTTCAATGTAACTGTCCAGTGTGGTTTTGAAGTTGTTCCAGTCTGCTTTGTGAAAGATGTAGTGTGGTGTCGTGAGTGCAAGATGTTGTTTGGTAGAGGTGATTTCAGTAGAAACTGGGAGATAATCAGAAACTAGATGTGTGGTGGTTCAAACATTTGCGAGTTGGATGTTATGGGTAGCTATGAAGAGATCTAGGATAGACGGAAGGAAGTTCTCTTGTGGGGAGAAATATGTAGGTGTAGGTGGAATGTACACTACAAGATTAGCATAACAGACAAAACTGAAAAGGCCTCTACCTCTGAAAGTGGTGGTGTGGCAACCCCAGCTAATGTCCTTGCTGTTGAAGTCTCCAGTGATGGTTTTGTTGTGGTCTAGAAGTGACAGACATTGAAGTGAAAGAGCAGGGAAAGGACCACAAGGATCTGTGTAACTGATGATGAATGTGAAAATAGGAAGGAAACCAGTGAGGTGGCCTGCTATGGCCTTAATTCAGGAAGGGGGAGAAATGGATTTATGATAGTGTGGGGTGCCGTTTTTGACAAGGAGAGAGACTCTGCCATGAGTAGCTGCTTCCCTGTTTGAACGGTGGCATGTGTATACAGGAATATGAAAAATTGTTGTGGGAGTCAGCCTCGTCTCTGTAATGCCAAAAATTAGAGGATGATGTTTGTCGAGTAGTTGTAGGATTTTTGGAGAGCGATGAAGAATGGACCTGGCATTCCAGATGAAAATGGATAACATGTCTAAAGTGGGTTGAGGTTGGATGTGTTAGGTTGGGTGAAGGAGTCACAGACCCCAAAGATTGTGGAGATACCAAAGATGAGAATCTCACACTTGTCTGCCAAACTTTCGATGGTTTTGAATGACTGAAAGACGGATTTTAGCTTCTGCAGTGTTTTGCAAATATCGAGTTTTCTGAACCAAATTAGAATGTCTTATAGCATGGAGGTATATGATTGGTCAGAGCAGTCGACATTTAAGGAAAAGAGTGGAGAGGACTGATTGTTGGAACCAGAAAGAGCAGCAGTGAAGTATTTACCAGGAGTGATGAATTATTGAGGAAGAGAGTGAGATGATTAGGTTTGACATGATTCAGTTGTGATTATCCTGGATTTTGCAGGATCTGGTTTCGAAGTATTGGATGTGTTTGGGACAGTCCGAGTAATTCGCAGGTGTTCTACTGTTTTACATAGACAGCAAGTAGGTGTGCATCTTTAGGCCAGTCACATTGTGTGGACATGTAGGGGCCTCCAAAATGATCACACCTGATGTTCTCACTGCAACCCTGGCTTCTGAAGCACTGGGCACCCTTGCCTGCTCCACAGACCAGCTCGACTTTGATGGCCATGCCATTGAGGTTTGTCAGTTTTATAGCTTGCTGTAGTTGATATGTACCTTCGAGCATGACCAGGAATAGAGGGGATGGTTCAGGAAACTCGCATTTGCTCTCCATGTGTAGTAATTTAGTATCACGGATGTTGTGTTCTGTAAGTGATTCAGAAATGTCTGAGATGGGGGTGTCGATGTCGAGATTTCTGATAACGACATGAGCATTGCAGTATTCTGGAAGGGTACATAAGTGAAAGGGGATCTTTTGTGATTGAAGGACGGAAAGCATTTTTTGGTGATCATTTCTACATCCCATTTGGAATGTAGAGGAATGTTGGTAATGAGTTGCCTTTGGAATTCTGAATGAAGGTTTTGCATTAGTTTGATGGCATTGGGTGAGAGAACAGTTTTACAGACAATGAGGGGTGTTTTCTTCATTGGTTTGAAGTATATCAGGAGGAATGTGATTGGATTGCTGTTGTCGAGATTCAGGTGTAGATGTAGTAGTTTTGGATGATGATGTGACAGATGTTTTGGGTTGAGACGAACGATTGTAGCAAGTGGAGTCATCATCAGTGCTGTTGAATACTTGTTTCTCAACATTACGTCTGATGTGGTGTTTCAGTGTGGATGGTGTTTGCTGCTTAGGTTCTGGCATCTGTGAGTTCTGGGAGGATGATTTAGGTTTGTGGTGTGTGACAGTAGTCCACTCATCTTTGCCATCACTCCAATCTTGAGCAAGCAGGGTGTTTATGGCAGAGCGCTTGCCCAGACAGCCTTCAGTTACTTCCACATTGTCAGCAGTGGATGAAGATTTTTGCAGTGGAAGAATCGGGATAATGGAAGAGGTGTTTATATCAGTTTTTGTTGAAGTGGTTAAAATTTTTTGCTACATAATTTGGAGGGGAGATTTATCATGGAATACAAAAGAGTCTTGTTTTTATTAACTGTCATATGGTACGGCGATGATAGGTGATAAAAATGCTTATGGCACGACATGTAACACGAATATAGTTATAAGTCTACAAATGTAATATAAACTACAAACTCTTTATATTCAACTTGAGCACTGCACAGATTGCATTCACGGAACCATAATGAACTGAAAAAAAGCAATGCAGAATATAATGTTTTCCAAACAATATAAAAAGTAGCCCTAAACACAATATTAGGTCGGTTAAACCTCAAATACAATCACAAATCGAATTAATGCTTACAATATACGAGATCATCTTTTTTCTTTAACATAAATAACATCAAACACAAGGTCTCAAGCATATCTGTTATTATGTTGCATTATTAAAATATTCATATCATATCTGCTAAAAAATATGTAGTTATCCACATATTAATCTCCAATAATCACACTTCATCAATTAGTGAGATAAGGGGCTATCCATGTCCAAACATCGCAGTATAAACATAAAACCCGCCAGTTGCCATTTAGATTATAACTACAACAAAATGTCAACAACTTTTCAGAGCGATAAAAACATTATTCACGGCCACTTAAAAATACAGTTGTGCATGTAAAAAAACTTTGCAGCTTATGTATCAATATGGCAGTGAAGAACTTGTAACAAATTATTTCATTGGCCACTCTGGGTCGGGTAGTGGGAGTGAAAATGTGTGGCCAAAAGAGTCCCACCCAATTGCATTTGGTGTATTTCAACCGACTTACATGCAACCAGCCCGGTGATTCAGTGTGCCAAACAGAAGACAGCACGAGAAACAACGTGCAAGCAATGCAAATGAATGGAGATTGAATCACCATAGTAAACACGGTATGTCATATCGAGAGTGAAGGAACAGACGAAGAGGGAGTGCAAGCCAAGGAAGTACACTGCAAGGTCGAGGATGTCTGCAACCACACATCATCTGTGGGTGGGGGCCCTGTGACAGCTGTCAATCATCCAGTACTGCATAGCCAGTGTTGGCAACCACTGTCTACTCTACACCTGTTACCTCTACCACTCCCACCTATGACACCTTACCTACCACAATTTCCTGCCTACCAACCAACACCAATATTTCCACAACAAATGCAAAGCATATTCCCCATGTTTTCTCTGGCACCTACACTATTCACATCTTTTCCCGCGCCCAGCTATGGAATCGACACAACTCCTAGCTGGCCAGGACAGCTAAAACCACCCAGGAAACAGAAGAACAGTCACCGCAAAAACAAATTTTAAATTTTCGTTTTGATTTTAACAAGCAAGAGAGTATTTCCCGTAGTTAACAACTATGTGCCTAAATGTAAACATTGCACAAACTCACACATATATCACGCAAGTAAGAAGGGAGGTCATTTCATATATAGGACAGCAAGTATGAAGGGAGGTCATTTCAATTTCATAAATGCAAGTAAGGAGGGAGTTCGTTGTACATATAAATGCAAGTAACAGGGAGTTCAATTCGTTTTTCATCACACCGCCAGTATTAAGGGCGTTCATATCATGTTTTCATCATTCATCACGTTGTTTGTTTCGGCAACATTGTGCTACTGACTCGTCCCGTAGTCAGCATTGTACATCCGACTCATCCCGCACTACTTCGTCATACAAGTAGAGTTAATCGGTAGGTCATCAATCCCCTCTCTGCAAGTGACATCATCGCCACCACCGTGTATGCGAAGTTAATCAGTAGGCTCGTAACACCCCTCTGCACAATATACCATTTTTCACGTGAGCGGAGATAATCGGTGGGTGTCAATTCCCCTACACCCCCTGCGCCCATGATCCATGCAGTTGTGACATAGAGCATGGCAAGATAGCCAGACCACAAGTGTTCCGGACAGTGAGTCGTTACCCACATCACTATCAAAGCAAGCAAGCAGAGGATTTCGTAGTGTGCAGAAAACAAGCAAGGAGGAGGCATTGTAACATGTATAGATACAAGTGAACAGGATAATCAGCATGTAAATAGCAAGCAAGTAAGGAGAAAGGGCTAGGGACAACCGCCTACTTGGTCCGCATGGGAAGAAGGACGAGCAAGTATCACTGAGACACCATACATCTGTCACCCAGAGACGTCCGCAGCGACAACGAGGCTGGTGACATCACCCAAGACGGTGCAACACCTGCAGAGCCCATAGAGCAAGGGAGTGAGGAGAGTGGGGCGGCACCTCCTGAAAGAGGTTCCCCACCAGATGACACCATATCACCGATGCCGGACAAGGCCACGTCCCCAAGGTGCCAGCAAGCGAGAGGGGAGATGCACACGCAGCATGGAATAGGTGCACGAGACCTGGATGTCATGACGGCACCATCGAGTATGAGCTCCAGGGGAGGACAACAAGCACGGGAAGTGGGTCAGTTTCTGCCCCAGAACCACCAGCAGTGGGTGTCCAAGTCAGAATGTCGCTCGGAGCATTGGAGCCACTCAGGGTGCCTCGGACGGTCAGCTCTGTGGAGATCGTCAGCACAGTGGCTATCAGCACAACCTAAAGACATTTGGAACTGCAACCAATGGTGACACCTCTGGGAGGGGGTCCCTCAGGAGACGACATGACGCCCGTCAATGGGACGCCGATCGTCGAGGAGAACAGTACAATAGAAGTTCCACCAGTGCCAATACCAGCTGGGGACTCACCAGAGGGTGACTCCAACAGCCCATTAATCACTAGTCAGCTTAGATACTGGCAGCGATGTGGGGTTGTGCACAAGGACTACAGCAATGGCAGCGACAATGGAGGATCATGCGACTCGTACGAGGTCCGTCACTCAGCACACCAATGTCGGCCACCTGTGGCATGCCGCATGTGTGTGAGTATGGGAGCACCATGGCGATGGCAAGAACATGCGGAACAACGGTAGCAGCTAGCAGTTCCGGATTGTAGGGGTCTGGCAAGAAGCCGCTATGGGCTACGTCCACGACGGGTCGACACAAGGAGGTGTGTGTGTGTCATCTGTGATGTGTGCAACTGCAAAAGGTCCTACGAGGGCAGGACGTTTGACATGTGTCCACGTTGACCCCTTTCCTTTACCCCATTTGCCCACCGCACCAGGTTCTGTAACGCAGTGAATGTTCATGCGCTCTACGAGCACAACTGCAGTGCAGTGTGGCAAGGAACGATACAGGTGCAGAGCAGAGTGAGTGTGACTACGTGCGAGTGGTGCAGGAATCCGAAAATAGACCATGTGAAATTTCTGTTATTTAATTTGTACAGTAAAAGGGCAAGGTTAGTTCACACAAGGGAACACAACTAATAAAGTCGCCTGCCTTCGCAGCCTGAAGACCTCAGTGTTTTCAAAGTGTCTTTTTGTAATTTTCTGTAATGTTCATTCATGTGTCTTTCATCTGCACATCATCCATGCAGTGCAATGTTTTGGTATAATGAATAATATTCACAGTATTAATTTTAGGAGTAATATGTAACAACCGGCATACAGGGTACATGTCCAATTTGCAAATCTTGTGTGCAAGGAAGTAATGGAGTGTGGGGTGCCAGCCCGCCAAGCAGGCAGGCACGCCGCACAGAGAATGTCAGTAGTCGTTCGTCTTTGCGACGGGTGTGCTCCATCAAGTCGGGGCTCGTGTTTCGTGCACTCGGGCAGCCATCATCATGTTGGATTAGACATTTCACAGCAATAGTTAATTCAGCATACCGGAACCTTTTCGTATTTCAGCTGCCCGAGACTCCACCGTCCCTCGCACCTACCCAGTGCTTGCATCGCCTGGGTAGGCTTAAATTGTACTTAAGTTGTTTTATGTGACCATGTGTCTTTTACACAGTGTTACCCGAGCTGACGGGTCGTAAGCAGCACCAAAAGAAAAGGTTTTCCCAATGGGATTGTAACCATGCATTGAATAAATCGCAGCAGTGACGAGGTACCACGTGTGGTTCGTTTCCTGTTCGCAGCAAGGGATTTAAGGTACAGGCATTCTCCTGCCAATTTTCTCAAAATGTAACTTACTGTGCAAGTATGATTGAAATGGTCACGAGTCAGCATAATTAGTAACAGTGCTTCGTATGGGCGCATGGGGAGTCCAGATATCCCATAACAAAAGAAGTAAGGGAGATATTCAGTAAGTATTAATTTTATTATACGAGGAGACAACAACTGCACTTAGAGGATTTGCCGTGGTCGTCGGCCGAACGACCCAGAGGAACGAGTTCACAGCTGCTTTCCGACTTCACGATATTGTCAACCCGACAATATCTGGCGTCCTGGGTAATTATCTCCACCGAGATTCCAAAACTATATTCATCGCTCCTCACCTAATCAATATCCTTATTGACCAACACATTGGCACTAGTTGCCAGCCTCTTGCACATTAGACAAACATCGTATGGCATTCCAGAATGTGTGGCAGATCTCTACTGCCGTTTTGACATCCTGACTAACGTGAGGCTTTGTAAATGTCAAGGAATACTGCAACAACATAATCTTTGAAGTTGAAGTTGAAAGCATTCGTAATTTATTCCGTAACTCGTACAAGTTGGTGTGTTGTCGAGTATTTCGGTCGAAAGCCAAATTGTTCTTCTTGTAGTAAATTATTACTTTCCAGGTGAGAACTAATCCGCCTTAATATAATATATTCAGCGACCTTTAAGAGTGTGTTGAGTAGGCTAATTGGCCTATAGTTTTGCTGTAGTTTATTGTATTTACCTGGTTTATGAAAAACAGTTGCATTCGCTGTTTTCCATATGGTTGGAAAATATTCGAACTTGAGTATCGCATTTACACAGTGTCAAATGCTCTAGGGCTAAGTCAGGAAGTTTCTTTAATACAATCGCTTGTATACCATTCTCGCCCAGTGCCTTTTTTGGCTTCATATGGCAAATGGTAAGCTTTATTTCTTGCAATTGTGTAAATTCGGGTTCATACTCTGTGGGTTGCCATTGTTCGATATTTAATTCCCAGAGAATTTGGGCAGTGAAATTTATATTACTGGGTACTTGATTTGGCTGGAAAGTGTCTTTCAGCACATTGACGAAAGCCTCTGCTTTCGTTTCAGGGTTCCATTTCCCAAAATTACAAGTTTACAATTTATTAATTACAAATTACAAGTACTGCTATCTATAAGTACTTGTAAATTCCATTTCACGAACAGCAATATTATATACAAGGGTTTGTAATTTGTGTTTCTTGAAAAGTTTCGGTACACTAGTAATTACTTGTTCTTCTCTGCAAGTGTGCTCATTTATTTTACAAGTAAACAATTTGCCGAAATCAAATTAAAATAAATTGACTGCACTGAACAAGGTCAGAGAAATTAATGATCTCTTTTTTGGTATTTTTTCAGATAAGTTAACGGTGCCCGAAAAATTATAGAAATGGGAGAATATTCCAGACAGTGCAATGGCTTTAGCCCTTAAATTTATGTAAATATATTTAACCTAAAAGTAATACAATTTAGTCAAATTAAAAAAAAATTACATTGCTAATAATTTAAACAATATTATTTTGCTACAACATTACAGATTTTTTATGTTACATTCACCAAAAAATAAAATAGCTACAATCGTTTATATTTTGTCTTGCATAATGCTTTTGCCTGTCGCTAATGAGATGAATTTACCATTAACATAAATTGGAAATATAAAACATATTTGTATTTAGGGTTTACAAGCCGTTAGCGAAGCCATTACACACACAAACTAGATATCCTCTTTTAACCTAAATGTTCTTGAATGTCTCTCTGATACCTAAGTTCATTAGGCTTGTTCAATTTTCTTCAGAATTACCCATAAACGTATATTTTTATGATTCACAAAAACACAGTATGAGAAATATGATTTATATTGAATTAGAAGCCAAACAAGCTACTATTAATAACTTGTAGACATTTCTACCCATTTCTCCACTCTTGGAAGAAAATGATCTTATTACAATGTTTCGAGCAGGCTGGTAAATTTATGAAACCGAATTACTTGTAAGTATTAAAAAAGACTCACTTGTAACTTGTAAAAATTGACTTCTAAATACTAGTAAATGCTTGTGGGTTTGTAAAACACACATTTTTTACTACTCACGAGTTACAACTCTTTTCACTTGTAACTGGTAGACTTGTAGTTTTGTGAAACAAGCCCCAGGAGTGAATGCTATCCCAGAGTTTGTGGTTAATGGCGGAACTGTATCAGTTTTATTTAATATGCTTTTGGTTAGCCTCCACAGATTATTTGTGTTAGTATTTAATTTTGCGATTTTCGCATCCCAAACACTAGCCCTACAAAGGGAAACTTCGTTCGAGATCACTGCCTTCAGCTCTATTATGCGGGCCTTAATTATACTATATCTGCGGTGTGTGTACTGGTGCCTTAAGTGATTTTACTGTGTGAAAATATCCCGTTTATATTGTGGTAAATTTTCTAGTTTTGTTGCGAATGTTTCAATGACTGAGACTGCCTCGTCAGCAATTAGTGTAGTTGTAAGAGATTATCTGCATCTAATTGCGGTAAATTTTGTTCAATATAGTTTTAAAATGCCGGTCAATTTCCATGGGTATAGTCTTTGATTTTTCTAGGGGCAGTGTCTTCAATATTTAGTGAATGAAAATCGATATGTACTGGTAAATGGTCGGAAGAAAGATCCTGCATAACCCTGAGGTCGAAGCCAGTGCTAAACTTTTTATTACAATATCAAGCACATTTGAGTGTTGATTTCGTTGTGTCGGGGTATTTGTCGGCTCATAAGGTGCCTTTGCTGTAGTACACCATTTGCTGTTGTAGTTCGCGAGTACCAGTACAGATGTTCAACATTAATATCCCCGATGGCAAGTATAACAGGTCCTACATTATTAATCAATATATCGAGATCTGCTACTGTGAGAAAGCACCCAGGTGGGGTATAAACGGACAGCAGTTTGGATTTTGATGGCCTAAATGAAGTTCTATTCCCACTGCTTCCAATGTGAGAAAATCTGAGTTTAATATTTCACGGTGGGGGATTGAATGGCGAATAAAAATAATAACTCCACCACCTCTGTCTGTATCCTGCGCCCTGTCCTGCCTATATATTTCATAACCTGGGACAGAGAATCTATCAATTGGTTTAAAATGTGTCTCATTTACTGCCGCAATTTTTGCTTTATTGCTAGACAGGTAATCAATAAATTCGTCCTTTTTATTTATTAGGCTGTGCGCATTCCAGTATATCTTTGAACTGAAATTACTTTGCAAAACACATTTTTGACAACATTCTGAAAGAATATTTCTTTCGGGAATAATTCAAATGATAAATAAAACAATACTACGTATTTATTAATGCATAGTTTCCTAGATGTCTGCTTGGTAAGGCCACACAGCAGCATGAGTGATCGCTTAAGTTCGCGAGCAGTTGTTGCTCCCCCCCCCCCCCCTCACTGACCGAGCGATATCTATTGACGTCACTGTTCGTGCATGCCGACGACGTTACACTGGCGGGTCGCTGCAGGAACATCTGCACATGTGCATCACCACGCCGTGGTGATACATATGTGGTTACAGGGCTAGGTGGCAAATGTAAAAACGAACAAAATATAAAGTTTAATATTTAGACAAAATATTGTTTTTCAGAATATAGAGTATTAAAAATCAAATATGTTTTACAAAGTCCTGACTGGAATGTACTTTACAAAATTTTTTATATACCTTCTCGTGTATGGAAAAATACTAATTTTGATTCGTAAATATCTATATGCACTGAAGTTTCGCGCACTCTAGCAGTTGATGAAGGAATTATGTAGACAACAAAGTCGAACATGTATGAGTTATCAGTCGAGCAAATGTGACTAATCGAAAAAGTGAGAGTAAATGGCAGAACGAATGTGGAAGGAAGTGAGAAAGATGTAGAGTGAAAGACAAGATGTAATGAAAGAGAGAAACGAAACAACAAAAGATGGGAGGACTCCGAGAAAACCTATGTGATATAGAGACAGAGAGAAACGAAAGAGATAAAGAAATGGAACGAGAGTCAAGAGAGACGAAGATAAAGATACGAAATGAGAGAATGAAAGATAAATTATATAATGAAAGAGAGAAATGAAACAACGAATAATGGGGGACTCCAAGAAATCCTATGGACTGATAGAGACACAAGAGAGAAGCGAAATTGAGAAAGAAAGAGAGGCAAGAGAGACAAGATATAGAATTAGAGAAAGAGAGAAAAAACGAAAGAGAGGGAGAAATGGATGGAATGAGAGAGAGAAAGAGAGAGGAGATGAAATGAGAATGAAAGAGAAATGAAAGAGAGAAAGAGAGAGGAGTGAAAGGGATGTAATGAGGGAGGCAACAGAGAAGGAGATAGAATGGGAGGATGAAATAGAATGAAAGAGAGAAAGAGAGACAGCATGGAATGATAGAGCAAGAAAACTCGAGACAGAATGGCGTTATGACATCACGGTCGTATGCGTCTTGAAAAGACTCCTCCTGTGAAACATAAAACTTAATACCATCTTTAAATTTTTTAATTATGAAAATATATTTAAATTTAAAAAAAAATATATTAAAATAATTTTATTATGGCATCACGATCGAATGCGCCTTGAAAAGACGAGTCCGGCGAATTATAACACTTGATACCTATGTCTTTAAATTTTTTATATATAAAAATATATTTAATTCTTAAAACTATAAAAATAGATTTAAATTTTTTTATTATAAATATATATTTAAATTTAAAAAAATGATTACAATAATTTTATTTTATCGATTCCTCATTATGCGGCTGAGTTTTGGATATCTCAGCCGCATTGTAGGAGTTAATGTTGTCCGAAATGAGGAGCAAGCACTTTTGGGGGGGGGGGGGAATCTATGGAAAAAATGAGAAGTTTGTATGGAAAAATGGAAATTCTAAGACATTTCGGGATAAAAACTTACGATTTTAGCGAAAATGAGCGATTTTTGAAAGAAAAAAACAGGAAATTCTTAGGTTAAGGTCATCCAAGGTCAGATCCTCGATCCTCCTGTCCCAGCCCTGTGCCTTAGGTTCCCCATATGCCTACTACTCATGTGATATGTAAACACTGAACTTGCAATAATGTATTTAGAAAGACAACACAAGTTTTTTTTTTTGCATGATTACTCTGTGTCCCCTTCATTTAAGGGTCCAACAGCAGTGGCTATGAAACTCGTTTCTAGCACATCTTTTTTCTTTTCTCTGTTCACTGCGTGTATATTTAACCAGGCTGCTCTAGCCTTTCACTACACTGACTGCACTGTGCTATATGCACCACCTGTCGCACTAATGCATCGGTGCACAGGTACACATGCTTGTTTGAGTGGGATGCTAGTTGCATCGTGCCTTGTCATGCTTTGGGAAAACTGTCTATGGGAGGGGAGAGTGGTAGACTTCAAAGACACTTGCGCTGCCCTCGCTGGTGTTGACGTAGAATGTTGGGGCTCCTGAGTTGCTCCTCATGCAGCTGAAACAGCTGCTGCTGCTACTGCTGTCCCTCGCGAAAAAAAGCAAAGAAGTGTGGTTATATTAATTTTTATTTTACTTAAATATTTCTTTCCATTTTTTTTCATTTACAATTCTTGCACAGAATATTATACATAATACACTTCTTTGGTTAGATTCCTTACATTTCAGATTAACGGGGAACATTCTTTTCCTTTCCCATATACAACAATTTTATATTTAAAAACGTTTACATAGAACCCCGGTTGCCACAATATAGAATAAAATGAAACCAAATTCAGACACCAATACTATCGCTGATATTCAACTAATACTTATATAAGTAATTTTAGGCTCCTTCCTGGCCATATTAGAAGGTAAATACAAACTGCAAAAGGCCATCACAAAAATATATTGAGTAAGTGACCTGCATTAATCCTAATTACAAATGGCTGCTATAGTTCTGTCGTACCTACAATTTCCATTGAAATGATTACATCATACACTAGGAATTAAAAACCCCATTTTGGGTAACACATTACTCCACAAGTATATTGGATTTTTTAATAAGCCCTAAACTTTGTAGAGTTTATTCTTACAAGTAATAAAAACAAGGAGTTTCGCATAGATCATGTTTAATACCAGAGTCTGAGACCATAATCAATGCTTATTGTAAAGTGTTTACAAAAATTACAACTGTTTCCCAAGGTTTGCAATGGTTTACAAATGTTTTAAAAAATGTTTACAATTGGTTTCTAGTGATTACCACCGTGTTGCGTCTTGGTGACGACATAGCCACTAAACTTGGTTACAAAAGGACCAGTATTGGATTTTGGGCTAAAAGGCCAACATTTCACAATTTTTTTTAAACTTTGAATTATTTTATTGGCTTCATGGCCCCAGCCTAACATCAAAGTGGCGTAAGTGACCTGTTAACTTTAGGAACCTACATTGATGATTCCAAATAAAGTACTACTTATCTGATGGTAGAAGCTTGCCCCCTCAAGGTCGCTGAACTGACCCTGAGAGCAGTGTGTGCCAGATTAAATACACCGCACTGCCCTCTTGCGCTACCAATCAATTAAATTTTCCCCATCAAACAACCATTTTTCCTATAAATCAAGGGGTTTTCAATTAATCCTAGGGGGATACAAGCAATGTGCAGCCAATGTATGAAAATATTACCATTAATGGTGACTGGCACAGCGGACACCAATTTCCCTTAGGAGGTATAACATAGTGAAATTCAAAATATTCAATCAGATTATAATATTGTCCTCAACTTCCATCTTCTTGGTCAAGATACCGGAAGCAACGTAATGAAACATCACCTTTTCGTTGGTGCATGCATCGTCCCAAGCTGGTTACCAAGGTGGATGTCGACTGTGCTGCACTCGCACGACGATGTATGTGAAAATTAGGCACGGACTTATTCAGTTATTTTCTGGTACCTCAGATATTTTAAACATATTTTGTAGTAATGTGGAGCTGGCAAGAATATCACAGTTCTATTTTATTAGTGTTTTAAACTACGCCCAAAAGTTTTTAAACCTCAAAACAAAGTGTGTGAATGTCCGTATGTACCGGGTCGTAAGCTGCAAAATTCAACAGGTTACCAGGAAGACACCGTAATGACCTTTTTCCGAGGGAAATGGCGATGTGGTCCGATCCACTAATTAATTTTAAGAGTGTTTTTACTTATTGGCAAGATGTGAATTATTCACAGCCGTGCAGTGACGAGATTTCCATCACATACCTCCCTCCTAAAAGAAGAGGACTCCCGAAGAAGTAGTCCATCTATGTTGAGAAGTCCATCCAAATTTGAGGAAAAGATGCCAGGAACCAAGACGAATTGGCCTGCTTCGAAGTAGGACCACCAGTTCTTCTATCATTCCAGATCAGAGAAGAAAGTCCATAGCATAACCATCACGATGCTCCAGGAAGACCATCATCAGGACATCCAGTAGGATGCCATCATCAGGAACATCCAGTGGATCGCCAAAAAAAAAAGAAATAACTTGCTCAAGTATTGTCATAATCAGGAGAAAAAGAGCCCCAACTCTGCTCTATCAGGAATAAGAGTCCCCATCGGAAACATCCAAATCAGTTCGAAACTTCCAGGGGACAAGGGGAGGGATCCCTATAAATATTATGTAATATTGTCATTTTGGGTTTCAATGCAAAATCTCTTTCACATCTATAAAACACCTAATTTATCATAATATTTAACATCAAACCAGTAATATACACAAAATACACAATATATAATTATTATCACTGTTAAAACTACATGTGCATGAATAAAAACTAAATGAGCATGAATTATGGACAGCGCCGCCCCCGAGGGAGCAGAATTCTTCTATTGCAAACTTAAAAACGAGTTGGTCAATTACACAATTAAATATATTAGAAAAACCCACATACCACATTACCACAATTAGTGATAGGTTATACCCATTACCTTACTGAATGGTACATATCATCAACTGTGTCATGTCACACTTCATTACAACTTTCTTCAGTACTATATCTTCCAACTCGACAGTGACAGAGATCAAGAATCTGAGTATCTGAAAGGGTCCCTGATACTTTGGTGCAAGCTTAGCGCTGAATTGGGCAGCCTTATTACTAAGAAAATGAGTTTCAACCATTAATTTATCTCCTATTTTAAAGGTCACAGTGCCACAAGAAAAATACTCCCCAGATGACAACTTTCTATGATACTTCTGCAAACTCTACATAGCCTCTGCCCATACTTTCTCCAATGAACTTTTACTCCCTACATCCCAACAAAAGCTGTGCAAGCCCCATGCATGAATCAGTGGGTAAAAAAACACCTCAAATGGAACCTTCTTGGTCGCATCACTTACAACAGTATTAAACGCTAATGCCAGTTGGTACAAACATCAGTTTGAAAAGCTTTCAGAGCTACATTCAATTCCTGGTTATATCTTTCCGCCAGATTGGCTTGTGGATAATAAGGGATAGTCTGCACCAACATTATGCCCCAAGCAAAGGCTAAGTTATTCACCTCCATCGACACAAAGTAGGTGTTATTATTGGTAAAATATTAATTGGGGATCCAAATATGGGGAAGAGACACTGACTCAAAATACTACATATTTCTACAGACTTCATTGTACGCAAAGGAAAGAAAAACATAAAATTTGCTAAAACTATCCACAGCAACAAGTATGGATGTAAACCCTGAAGTCGTGCGGTGCAAAGGACTAAACACATCCTGGTATAATCACTCCCAAGCGAACATGGCAACCTTAGAACTACATGGCTGATATTCTTGGCATTACGTGGCCAAGCCCTCTGACAATCCAAACATGCTTTCACTAGATCTTCAATTTCACTGGTTATCCTAGGCCAGTAAAACATCTCCCTTATCCTGGATACTGTTTTATTCTGTTCCAAATGTGCTCCAAAGAAGGTATTATGACAATAATGGAATATTTGCCCCTGCGAAACTGAACGAACAAATATGCTAAATTCCCCTATTTTCTCATCCACAAAACATATCAGCCCTTTACGAACTTCAAAAGGACCACCTTTACCAGCAGTAATAGCTGCCCTGATCTGCTTACACTCAGGGTCAATTCCCTGATAGTTTTGCAAACTCAGGTACGCCTGAGGGAAATCTTGGAGAGTCCCAACTTGTCCTCCCTCAGTACCTTCCACATCCCTGCATGCATTATTGGTGGGCACCAATAGGCCTGATTCTCTTCCACACTAGTATTCCCACATGATACCCTTTTACTTACTGAATTATCTCCCGAATTACAAGGAGAAACATTATCAACTCCATCAATAACACTATTAAAAACATGTTCAGTTTGGCAAGAAACATTAACCCGGTTTGCAGAAAGCAACACAGGAAAAACACTAGAAACATTAGGAACATCGAAAGCACTATCAGTTGGGCAAAAAAACACTAAACCTGTTAGCAAAACGTATCACATAAAGAATAACATTAACATAATTCGGGGCTTCACACAAAATTCATCTGAGTCAAACATCCGGGAAAGCGCATCAGCTACCCCATTGTCCACTCCCTTTATGTGCTAAACAACAAACTTGAAACATGTGAGTCGCACTAACCAACAATCTAACCGCCCCAGTGGTTTATTGGTTGACATAAACCAGCTGAGAGCCTGGTTATCTGTATGCAAAGTGAACTCTGCACCTTCCAGATAATCTTTGTACTTCTCCATACCATATATGGCAGCCAACATTTCCTTTTCATAGACTGAGTATCTCTGCTCAGCTGGATTTAAGAGTCGACTAGCATAATAAATTGAAGCTAGATTCCCTTCTACTTCTTGGCACAAAACCGCACCCGAAGCCTTCGAATTAGCATCGACTTGCAAAATAAACCGTTGGTCGAATTGTGGCAAATGGAGAACAGAAGGAGTAGCAATTTTCTCTTTAAGTAAACAAAGCATGCTTTTGAGCATCTCCCCAAACGAACTCTACCCCTTTCCTCTTCAAGGCATTAAGGGGCTCAGCTATTTCGGCGAAATTCGGAATAAAATCCAGCCTACCAAGAAATCTGCAAACACCACACAAGTTCTTAGGGGCAGGGAAATTCACAACCAGACCAATCTTTTTAGGGTCCATTAACAAAGTCCCTTCAGATATCACAAACCCCCAATATCTCACATAGGTCTTCACCCTCATAACCTTGGGATTCACAGTCAGCCCCACCTCTATTAATGCTGTTAAAAACAACCTCAGATGTTCTAAGTGATCCTCAAATGTGTTATTGTACACACACACAAACACATCGTCGATGTACATGAACGGAAAGTTGTACTGATATATAACGAATATCTGGAAAAGTACACCAGACATTGCATGTGGGCCACAGTTAATATGCATCGGAAGTCTCGTCCACTGAAATTGCCCCCTGGGGATGACAAATACCAATATTCATCTAGAGTCTGCATGCAGATCTACTTGCAGAAAGGTCGAATTAAGATCAAAGATAGAAAAGTATCGTGCCTACCCCGCATGCTAGAAAACACTCTCTATGGCGGGCAATGAATAAGTGTCCACAAAAATCTGTTTATTAATCTTTCTATAGTCGCATATAATGCATTGAACCCCAGGTTTTTTCTTAGGAATTAAAAATGCTGGACTGGAAAAATTACTTTCCAAGGGCTCAAACACATCATCCTGCTGTAGTTCATGGATGATTTTCTTAAATATCCTTAATGTAAGGGGTGCTGCTCGATAAGGCGCTGATGACACAGGCTCCTGATAACTTAGCATCAACACTATGGGTTTTGTTACTATAATGTCCCAATTTAATGGTGATGACATCAATGAACTCCTGATGCAATCATTTCAAACTTTCTTCATGTTTACTCTCCCCTGACTGAATTGTTTTATCGACAAATCAACAGTGTGGAACTGCTTTGATATTACTTTAATTTCCTGGGAAATACAAAAGTAAAATCTTTATTATTTATTGGCAACATCTTAAAACATTTGAGTTTTGCCAAAGAAATCGATTTCCAAAATTAGGTCATGTTAAAGACCAGACAAAATCCTAAAGGTATATTTCCAAGAAAACTGTGAAATTTTAATCTTAATTATTGCAACGACATATTAAGTAATCATATCACCATTGGCCATGGAAAGTCCTATTTCTCCTCCCTTATGTACCCTAATCAGTCCTTTTGGTAGTGACCTGAGCAAAAAATTACAAAGCTCTTGATCCATTAATGAACATGACACTCCTGAATCCAAAAATGGCGCTCAAATGAAATAACCCGAACTGCTGACACTCCCATAACCTTACTTTTTTCCACCGGACAATTGATTTTAATGTGCCCCTTCTGAGAGAAATTAAACAGGTGTACTCCTTAAAACGACCCTCTTTCCCGAGATTTGACTTCCCCAACTGAAATTCCCTTAGCCATCCCTGCACAGGTTGGGTCTGCAAATACCACGATCACTTTTGTACTTTCTGACTTCTCCTAGATTCACTCTGAGGTATCACGGCTGACGCTTCTTGTTTACGATAGCAATCCTTAGCAATATGGTTATTCAATCCACAAATAACACAATATCTGGTTACCTTATTTCCTCCCTTTTCCTTATCCAGAGACTTAACTATGAGTACCACATTGACTACACAATCTTAAAGGATTCTCTCTACTTCAGTTACCAACTTCAACAACTCATTTAAAGTTACAGGTGTACTGGCAAAACAAAAGAACCTACTATACCGCAGGGGGAGGGTATGGAAAATGATTTGCGTGAAATGGGCTTCTTCACAGGGATACCCAACTATTGCATTATTCCTTAGATATACTTTACAAAATCTTGCTAGGTTTGATTAGGTGCCTGCCTATATTCCAACAATTTTAACCAAAATATGACAATTCCAATTCGCTAGAACATTACTTTAAACATTCCTTAGTCAACTGGGTCACCTACCAGTTTTCCTCACTGGCCTGTCCAAAGATTGGTTGTAAATTATCGGGACCTCTAAAGAGTGCAACTGCATGCAATCCCTGTCACTCGCACAGCTGAGCATTAAGCCGAGAATTGAATTTGTGAAAAAAATCTATCACAGCTTCAATTCTCAGTTTACCTAATTTAGAAATTTTTGCTACCAATTCGGTAGGCATATGCTTTAAAAATTTATAAATAAAAGTTGCCTCACTTGAAACTGCCGAATTGCCAGCATTGACCTGACTCGCCTCCTTCCTCACCAGGGCCCAAGCCTTTACGCTCACTTCCTCTATCCCATCACTATCCTTTACCACAACCCCAGAATCTCGTTCCATTTTGAAAAGGGAAGTTTTTGATAGCTTCTGAATACATGTAGTAGCCATAGTTGCAATTAATATAAATCCTATTAAAAGTCCTACCACTGTTTCCATAACCTGTTACTACTATGGTCATGCAATATATGAAATACCAAAGTTGAATATTTCTTTTGCTCAAAGTCCACAACCCGAGAAACACAACAGAGTGCAAGCAGCATCACTTCCAGTATAGATAGTTTGGGCTATCTCCACGCCCTTAAAAACTTATGTAAAAATCATGATGAATAGGTTAAGCAGACATTATGCGGCTGAACAAATAAAAGTGTGCGCATCAATTAAGACAATATTTTATTTTCGTTTCTTCATCCACTGAGGCACTGCAGTTACAAAAATATTGGTTCTAGCAGGAGAATGCTAATGCTGCAAAAAGTCGCGAACACGCCTATATGGAAATCAAATGAAAATTACATCTTGGCCCTATATAAAATGGACCAGGTTGTAGGGTGGTGCTTACTCCAGGTTGAAACGAAATACATGAATGCCCGGTATACTAATGGGAAAGTTATTGTAGCAACGTGATTGTACAAAATGTTGAAGACCCGGTGGATATGGCGTGCGATGTCCACTCCACGATATGCCTAGGACACTACTGAAAAATTATTACCACAGAGCTGGTTGGTTGAAAGGGTGTTGGAAAAAATGTGAAATTAAAAATGATGATGATAAAAAAACAATATTAACATATAATACACTGATTAGATAATGGTGCAAACATACACTTTCAACTTTATTCAAAATAAATGCCTGCAATAAAATATACAAATATGTAACATGTTGCACTTTTTGTTGTTTATGAAGCATTAACCTAAATACTATACTTTTTTGATAAAGAACTTACATGGCTCTCAGTTCAATGTTTGTTGTGCTGATTATGTCAGTTGGTTTTAAAAATGAAGATATTTGTGTTATATTAAATGATGAATCACTAAACACATTCAGTGGTTATAACTCACATCTTTACTACCAATCACTTGGCAGCATTACACACACACACACATACTAAGTTATACAAACCCATTTCGGTACCTACAATGCAGAACACAACAACAGCCTGACATGTATTCAACACTTGTCACCAACATGTAAAAGTTAAAAGTTACCACACAACTTTACACATCAAAATTGCCCTTTTCAACAATTTGGTTGACACATAAAACTCTTAATATAAAAACCCTTAAGAATAAACTAAATGGGAAATGTAAAACATCACCACGTGAACATTATGTTCATGTTCGGCCATGACCTCGGAATGTGGTTTACATACACAATACTGGTAAAGATACTGGGTGGAATACTGGGAACACTGGATAAATAGAAATAAAACAATCACACAGTACACTTAAGCAATTCACACTGTGGTGCTGAATGGGAAAATTATGCGAAATGATGTGTCAGTATGGTTTACGAAAGCACTTAATTGAAAATATCTTATGTGTTGCGTAAAACCAAGTACATAATATTACACACAATAAAAAATACACAACACTGAAAATATTATTACCATAGAAAGAACACTTCAAACCAAAAAAATTCACTGAGATACATACATTAATATTAAAAACACTAAACTTGGAGAAGTAAAAACCACTTCCACACACGTGATACATAATACAATAATAATAAACACTTCAGTAATAATTAACACTATTAAGCACTGCAAAATAATTTAAAAAGGCCATGGCAAAAACCTAAAACAAAATAAATAATAGAACTAAACACATTGCTCGTGCACAAGTGATGCAAATGATTATTCTATACTTTGATATAAACACTGCCCTCATGTGGCCGATGGTTATATGGTGCCGATGTAGGCGGCGCAGCGAACGGGCAAAGGTTGACGTTAATGTAGTACAAATCAACTGACATGTGTCGAAATATGCTAATTTCGCATCATATACTGGTCAATGCTAGGTATGCTAAGCATTCTTCGTGGTGTGGCGATATGTGGATCGCCATGGAAAATTTTGCGCTGTTATGAAGAGGGGTTGTTAGTGTTGTAAAATAATTTATATATTATCCTGTATAGTTCTATTTTAATGGCCAGCCATATTTAATTTCTGTTAGTGTACGTTAAAAAGGATTAGGTAATTAATCATGTGTGTTTTATATTTATTTATTTGCTAATTAAATTTGCCATTGTAGTGCCAGTTTGTATTAAAATTCTGTAGTGTGACGCAAGAGGTGAGGCACATAATGTCAGCTGGTCTGCTGCTTATGGCTGGTGCGCAGGCCAATTGAGCACGAGCGAGTCAGTATGTGTGTGTGTCGCCAGAGGAGGCAAGGGCAGTGTGTATGTTGCTGGAGTTGGTTGTGGCAGCACCCGCAATGACTCGCATTAACAGTGGATGGTGTGAGCTCGGGCCGTGAGGATGACTAAAACTTAAACGGTGGGCCCGAAAGTGATGGAGTGACGAGTGCGCAATGTATGTGAGAAAATAATTTAGTAAAAAACCGGCAGTAACGCAAATGAAATGTTTTGCATCGAGTTCCACACCAGGCTTGTGACAGCACATGGCGAAAAGTTAATTGCATCTAACCGACTTCCGATTAACTCATTTTTGCAGACATTCAATTTTTGTATTGCAGTGTTGTGAAGAGCACTTAGGTTGGATCATCGTGGAGTAATGTTATGTGGATTGGATAGAAACTGTACCATCGCTTTCCGGGCGGGCGCCAGCTCTCTCAGCGGAGAGCACAAGTCGAATTGAGGTCGTGTTGCTGATGGCCTAAAGAAGCTCCCTCGATGTACTACGTCTTAAGTTTGGTGCCTGCCCACAAACACCCTTCCCCCTTTAGACAGTTTGCCCGCCTCACCAAGCCCTACAACACAGTGTGTGTGCACACTCTACTAATGCAGGAGTAGTGAAGTGTGACAAAGGATGCAAGTGCAACGTAAAAGGAGCAGCGAACACGTGTGCCATGCACACACTATTACAAAAGGAGACCCTGATTATTTTCTTATTTTATACACAAAATGGCAAGGGTAATAATATGCAATAGAACACATTTGGTATCAATAAAGACACCTACATTGACAGTCTCAGGGCCCTACGTGTTTTCCAAATGTATGTATGTTTACAGTGTTTTTGTTATGTTCACTAACGTGTTTTCATCCCCTCATCATTAATCTTTTTGTAGGGCACAGGGAGTATGTGCACAGTTGGTAGGCATTATTTGCAAGAAGGTAGTGCGTGTGGGGTACCACACTACGCGAAATGGAGTCAGTAGTCGTTCGTCTTTGAGAGGGGTGTGACGCATCACATCGGCACTCGTGATTTTGCTTGCTCGGGTGGACAGTATCATGTTAGACTAATCATAATTTACAATAGATTCATGAAACATACTGGAACCTTTTTATTTTCTGCCGCCCGAGTTTTCACCCCTAGCATACACCCAGTGTTTGCATTGCCTGGGTGAGCATAACCTGTACGTAATTCATTTGTGACCATTGTGTTGTTCTGCTGTATAACCCAGTCTAATAGGTTTATGGTCAGCAATCTTGTAAGTGTTCTCCAACAGAGATGTAATTAGAAGCACCGAATAAATCGCAACAGTGACATAATTTCCAAATGTTGTTTATTTCGGTTCGTCGCAAGGCATTTAAGGTATGGGCCTTCTCCCATCAAATTTACGCCAATCTGCAAATATGTGTAATATACATTTAATTGATCACAAGAGTATGTTGTAAGTAGTAGTGTTTTTCGTATGGGCGTATGGGGAGCCCGGATATCCCACAGAACCACAAGCAAGGGAATTATTCTACATTTCATTATCATTATTATTAGATGGTTCAGCACAACAACTGAAGGATTTCGCAGTGGTCCTCGACCGAACGACCCTGAGGAACGAGTCATCTTTCCGACTTCACGGCATTGTTAGTTCGGCAATGTCCAGCACCCTGAGTAACACTCCTACAAAAATCCAAATTACTTTCACCGCTCTTCAAAACCTAACCTCTATCCTTGTCGACAAACGAACCACTGTCAAGTTGTAGAAGTTGCAGAAATCTATCCTCGAAATATCCAATTACACCTGTACTAGTGTGGATTATCTGAACTACCCTCATATGCTCATGCTCACTCCCAATGGCTGTTATAGGCAGCCTTACGCCTTAAAGATTATGTCGTCATCTTAGCAGTTATGCGGCCGTGAAGCAGCCAAGTAAATAGAAGAGCGAAATTAGAATGACTCAGTTTATTCACATTATTTCTTCGAGAAGCACTTGCATTAAAGTCTCGCTATTGTAATGGGTGAATACAGATGCCAGCAAAGATTAGAATGGGAATTTTCTGGAGCGGTGATTGTAAAAGGGAAGAAATAAATATACCCAGAGTGCCAGATGCTGTCAGGCAAAGTCAACGATGATGATGCTCCTCTTAACCTCAGGGTTGCGGGCCGTCGACCTGGTACAAAACTCCTCGCCATGTCTGCTGAATTGTTGTCATCCACCTGTAGATTGTTGCTCCAGATGAAGATTTTTTTCCTAAATGATTGCCCATCGGTCAGCTATACACCATTGTTGGAGTTCACGGGAAAACATCCTACTCCTTACACTCGAGTATGTGGGCTTAAAGAACCTCCCACATGCCCATACTGATCAGAACAAAAATGATTACACTGAAAATGAGAACTTATGTGCTAGTTGAGCAGGAATTATTAGGGCCTGCCCTCTAAAATGCTTACTCTGTCGTGAATAAACAACTGACTTGAAAACAAGTTATTTATTGCTTTAAAATTTACATCCCTTCTCTGAGGGAACTTTACATGGAACACACTCGGGTATTTTAACCGGCCTTGCGGAGAAGCAGAAAAATGTCTTATCACAATTAAAACAACTACATGCACATATGCTCCCTGGGGCGATGGTAAACCACAGGGGAGTGGAGGTGGCTTACAAGGCGTCAAGATAGAAAAATGATTCAGATGATGAAATCTATTGTAATTACATGTTCGGTTGCAAAAAGTTGATGGTCGCCTGGCGTGCGCCGGAAGAGCCGGAGCTTAACACACGCACTCCACCTCCATGACTTGCTGCTAGCTGACTGACTCTTCCACCCGACTTGGGGGCTCGCCACGGCTTGTCCTCGCGCCGAAATGGGACTACTTTCTGAGATGGCTTGCACTATTGAGCCTTCTGTTAATAAAATAAAGTAATTAAACATGTGAAAACCATACAAATATTCCTATAACATAAGTACTGGTGAAAGGGGATGGACAAAACACTCTGTGGAAGGTGAACATAAATAAATAATACATTAAATTGCAAACACGAGTACAATAACACCTGCAAAACAACATAAAACATTTTTTTTTAATAACACAAAAAAGTCTTTTAATCAGGCCTGAAATGTTTCAGTTCAGTACACGGGCCTAATTATTTCTTGCATGGCATCATATATTGCTATGGCAACCACTGGGTACACTTGCGCCAGCATGCCCTGCTCCTGCTTTGCCCCACGTCACTACGGTGACCAAGCGCACACTCAAAGTAGAGTGTTCAGCCTCGCTATGGTGGCGTAATTGGGTATGGCCAGACAAGCTGTCTTAGGCTAGGGGACGAACACATGTCAAACACTCCCCCCTCCTTTTTTTAATACAGTTTGCTGGCCGTCTGGAGTCACTTGCAGCAACTGCACATTCGGGTTGGCCTTGGCAACCACAATTGGTACCACTGCTCCTGTGGGCCTGCCGTATGCTGCGATGCCATGGGTTGCCTCTTCCTGACTGGCAACTCTGGCTGCCTGCATTGTTGACTTGATGATGGCAGATGAGTATACCGATTTGACCTCCGAAGGCACAACAAGCCCTCTGACTCACCCTGAAGTGCTGCCAAACATCGTGTCTCATCTCACCACTCACCGGGCTCGACACCGCCTGCACCATCGTGGGGTCGGGACACACCGGTACCGACCTCATCGTCGACCACACCCAGTGTTAACCATATGCCGTCGTGGTGCACCCTCACTTTCCTTCTGCCTATGCGGATCATATACGTGGTCGACCTATGCTTTTGTAGCACATAATGTAATCCACCCCATCATGTGGCTAATCCTGCACAGAAATCTTTTCTCGCTGTCGACTGTGGGTGCATTATTATGTATACTTTTGTCCTTCACACATTTCCAGCATTGGTAAGTTCGTAACCAGTAGTCATTGTGCCGTATAACGATCTTGCCATTGCCTCACTTCGCGTAAGCACTTTTGCTGTTGCAGTCTTTGCAATATCAGTACTGGGCAACTCGCTACTTTCTTCCCACTGTGGGCATTTTGCCTCTCCTGGGGGGCCGTAGATTGCATCCCAATAAGACCTCAGTAAGTTATCTTCCTGTTGCTGCATTTACTCACTTTCACAATGTGTAAAGAACGACTGAACGTGATCCGCTTAAGCGGTATGTTATTCACCTACACATTATCGTAACTGCGCTTTTATCTCTTGATATCTACATTCCATTGGGTTTTATCCCTCAGGGGTGGTAGATAGTTGTTGTAACATGGTTAATGGCTCACCGTATACACAATTCTCTTCATTTCTTGCTGGTGAGTTGTGTATCATTGCTTGTTAACAAATTATGCGGGAATCCCCAGCAAGGGAAAAACTGTTCCTCTAATACCCTGGCTACACATCTTGTGCTTGCTATGCTAGTAGGTTACGCCTCTGTCCAATGTAAGAAATTATCTGTTTCCACAACAAGTAACCTCTTGCCTCTCCTCGTCCTGGTGTACAAACCCATTAAGTCCAAACATACCTTCTTAAATGGCTTTCGGGGCACACAGGGCGCTGCTGCTGTCTTCCATCTGCTCGATGCATCTTGTATAGGTAGCATTCCCTGCATTGTCGCACGTATCTCCTCGCATCCGTTCTGAGACCTGGCCAAAAAAAATGGTCGTGGATATTTCTGACTGCCTGTTCAACATCAGGGTGTCCAGCCATGCTGCCACAGTGCGAATAGGCGAATACATGATCCTTCATATATGTGGGGACATACGCCCTCCACTTCCCTGGTTGTTGAACCGAAGATGTCTCCATTCTGTTGACTACTACATGCAATCCTTCAACCTCTTGCTGTACGCATTGTTGCAACTTCTGCTGAGTGAACCTGCAATTTCGTTTTGCCTCAATGAAGTCCCTGTACACATCGATAATTAAATACTCATTTGGGCAGCCATGATCTGTTGCACGTAGACTTCCGATACAGGTTCATGTGAATTTGGAGGCAAAATTTCTTCCCATCGTTTTTCATCTCTGATAATTGCCCCATTATTAGAGTGCCGTGACAACGTGTCTGCCAACTCGTTCTGCTTTCTGGGCACATGCTCCACTGTGAAATTGTATGTCTGTAAATGCAATACTCATCACGCTAGCTTACTCTGAGCCTCACGCATGCTGTCTAACCATACTAGACACCAAATGTCCGTTCTCAGTATGAACCATCGGTATTCCAGGGATGTGCAATATTTCTTAACTCTCCATATCACCACTAAGCAGTCCTTCTCATTCATGTCTTAACGTCTTTCAGCCAGTCCTGGTTTCGCGCTTGCAAAGTAGATTAAGTGCTTTTTCCTACTGTCGCCGACCTGTTACAATACTGCACCGATTCCATCCTGGCTAGCATCAGTCTGAAGGTACAAATACTTGCTAGTGTCGTAATGTGCTAACGTCGGACACAATCTGAATGGCTGCTTAATTTCCGTGAATGCTTTTTCCGTCTCGTTCGTCCATTGAAACCCCTTTTGTGGTGACAAAAGTTCCGTCAAGGCCGCTGTGATTATTGCCAACCTCACAATATGTTAGCCAGTTAATAAATCCGAAAAAATTTCTCAGCTGCTTGCGGGTTTTCGGCCTATGTATAGCTGTCGATTAGCCTTATTTGGTCCGGATTCGGTCGGTTTCCCTCTTGATAGACTATGTGGCCCAGAAAATCGATGCTCATCTTCCCCAAATGGCATTCCTCAATTAAGCGTGTAAGGCCATTTAGTGCAAGCCTTTCAGGGATTCCTCCTAAGTGATGTACGTGTTCCTCCCAACTACCTGGTAAGTAATGACGTCATCGATATACACCAGCGTACACTCTCCAATAATGCTATCCAGCACATGTATCATCATCGTCTGTAATGTCGCAGGCACACATTTTAATCCAAACGACATTGCACAAAACTGAAAATGCTGGCAGTTAGTAGCCATAAATGTTGTTTTCAGTCTGTCCTCGTGTTTCACTGGCACCTCAGTACCTGCTCTTTAAATCCAAGGAGGTCCAAACTTTTGCTCGCCCTAGTGTACTCAGCGCATCTTTCACACTTATATATGACGGTGGTGAACTGCTCGTGACTTGATTTAGCGGTCGAAAATCCACACAAAATCGTCATATTTCATCCTTCTTTGGAGCTAACATTATTGCGGGATTAAATGAGTTGTGCGTTGGCTCTATTATGACGTCAACAAATATTTCCTGTATTTGATTTTAAATTATCTGAATTTTATGCGGTAAGTAGCCTCGCGGACTAGGGTAAACTGGCTTTTCATCTTCAAATGGTATTGTGTGTTCTGCTATGGCTGTACATTTCAATGCATCACTCCCTCCGAATACATCGTGGAACTCATCAAGTATGCGCTGAAATGCGACCTGGTACACGCACGATACCTGGTTGTTGTCGAAATCTCCTAACTTGACGTCAGGTAGATTATCCGTAGGGCAGTGATCCAAATTGTACACTGTGCATCCCTCTTTCGCCCCAAAATGTATCCTTCTCGCAACTGGTTCCACTCTTGTACGCTGTTCGGTTAACCAAGGTATTCCCAAAAAAGCTTCCTCACTTGTATCTGGAGTGACAATGACAGTTGTGGTTGTCTCAATATTGCGTACCTGAACTGTCTCTACAGCCTGTCCCATGGCCATACTGTAATGGTCGTTCGAGGCCAACGAAATAACGTGGTCTGTAGGCATCACGTCCTACTTGTATACGAAGTGCGATCGCATGAAATTGTGTGAAACTGCAGTGTCAATTAATGCATGGCACAACTGTCCATTAATGGCAACTAGGATACATATGAATGGTGCTTGACTGTTGCTAATATTTGGTATGAGTGCTTGCTGTTGAGTTAATTTTGAATTTGATGTTATCCGAATTTTTTTGGAGATGGCCGGGGGGGGGGGGGTTTCGGAAGCGTCTGTCCCTTTCATCCCCACAACCAGTTTCCTTGCTGTTTACATGATGCTGCCTTTCTGATTTATTTCATGTGCATGTTATTCTAGCATTTGCTATTCCAACGATATTACGGCATTGGGCAGTACCTGCACAGATGATGGGGTGGGTAATCCAGGTTCCATCCTTGCTGTTACGGATTACTATTACCTGTTCCACCTCGATACAGTGGTCTCTGGCCATTCGTCCCTGTTGTTCCGCTCCTCTACCGCTCTTGCTTGTACATGTTTCCATGCGCTTGTTCCTTGTGCGACTTTCCATGCTGTTTATTATTATACTGTTTTCCATGCATTGGCACACTATGACTACTAGAATGTGGTTGAGAGTTATGTGATACGCCAGAGTTAGGTTTGTTTACATTTTCGTCTTTCGGCTCATGATGCCATTTTGCTCTGTTTTCATCCCAGCAGGATGTTTCATGCGTTCTCTCTAGAATAATTGCGACTTGCATTAAGTCTTCAAGAGTCCCATTCAACAAAGTAATTATTGCCGTTCTGAACTCTGGCCGAGACGTTTCTGCAATTACTTCTAAAATTTCACGTTCCAGCAAATTTCGATGGAAGCGTTTGGCAACTTAATTTTTACATTTTATAAAAGCAGTTAGAGACTCTGCGCCTGTACAGATTTGAAAACTTCTCGAAACCTGCAGCAGTATGCACATCGAAACACCTCCCACTGAAGTCATTAGTTATTAAGTGATACCCACCAAGAGTACGCGTCTCTGGAGAGTTGCGCTCTGGCGCAGCTGGCCCATTCATCACGGCTGATTCCGTATCTCGTGAGACAGGGTATGCAGTCTTCAACATAAGCAGTTGGATATTCTATTGCGTTACCCACAAACATGGACAACGTTTGAAATTTTGATGGTGTTTTCACTGCGAACTATGCTGGCAGATGTGGGGGGTTGGGTGGGCTCCATGGTTCCATTTCGGACTGCATTTTCCATACCTGCTGTTTGTGGCTACATTGTTATGTAGGGAAAATATGGAAAAGTGGGTTGATAGTTTGACACTATTGCTGGGTAGACAGGTGTAGGAGACATGTGTGGTAGTGACGGGAAAAATTGTGTGGGCAGTTGGTACACATTCGGTATGATTGTTGTGTTAGGTTCGGGTGGCGAGGTTTTGTTTACAATTGCCACATGCATGGCAAAGAGTGCGACGTCTCCGCTACACTCTGCTCTCCTCCACTTCTCTGCTGTCCTTCCCCTTCTCTGTCTTGCGTTGCTACACCTGACACATAGTTAGTGTCCTACACCACTATTATCTGCAAAAGATAGCTATTCACATTTACCGCCACGTAATTGTCCCATCGTCCCAATAGGTTTAACACCTGACCAAGTGGGGTGTCTGTGGTTTTAGTGTGTGTGCCAAGTATGCCCTGTCTGAACTTACTTGACATTGTGGGTCATGATAAACAAATAAATGTGAGCCCTGCAACTGAATTATTTTCTGTGACGCTAACGCATTCTTTGTGGTATTTCACGTTACACTGCTCACACTGAAGTATTATAGTAACCTTTTCATTACACAACAAATTATCACAGTAATTTGCAAAATGGTAATTTGGAAATAGTTCGTGTTCATACTTTACATGCATTACGAAAATTGTACTGTCCTGCACTGTTTCACTGCAACTGTCTTTTGCTATGCGGTTGTCACCGGCACGACTGTTTTCTGTTGGGCTGGTCTTACGATGGCATTGACTATTTACACTGTTAAAATCTTGTGAATGTCCATTAGTTACCACAAGGTGCAAACATTCAGGAAACCACAGTGCCGGTGCACTGTCAGTCATCCTACCATCCATGGTTTTTTGTCAAAAAACACACATGTGTGGGAGATGTGTGTGACTGGTGCGGGTGTGCGGGGTGAGGAAGAGGAATCTCTCTCCCTCTCACGATGTAGCTGGCCTGCCAATGCAGGGTTGATGACCCATGCCACAGCTGATGCATGGTACGCGTGAGGGTTTCAGCTGGCGGCCAGTGGTGATGACTGCTGAGTGGACAGGGGTGGTAAGGTCCACCCTGTCACACCTCCTACGCTACTGTCCACTCTCCAAGTAGCATGCCATCGTTCAGGGCATGGCATCGCCTGCTGATTGTGGACAATGTTGACAAGTGTTCCAAGCATCTGTATGGCGTTCAAAAGGCGTCCCGATGCTGCAGTTACCCTTGTTGCCTACTTGCTGTCGTCTTCATGCTGTTGTGGGTAGGAGAAAGGCAGGAAAAACTGATATTTCCAGAAAATTCTGGAAAATTTTAGAAATTTGTAGAAAATCTTGGAGAGAATTTCTGGTGGAAAATTTGGGCATAGGAGAATGGCCCCACATTGGGCAAGTCATTTTGACGCATGGCAGATGTCGGTAAAGATTGGAACTGGAATTTTCTGGAGATGTGATGGTAAAAGGGAAGAATGAATATACCCATGGCGCCAGACACCATTAGGTGACATCAAATATGATGCTGCTCCTCTTAACCTCAGGGTTGCGGGTCGCCGACCCGGGACAAAACTCCTCGTCCTGGCTGCTGAATTGTTGTCGTCCGCCTGTAGATTGTTGCTCCAGATGAAGATTTTTTCCTAAATGATTGCCCATCGGTCAGCTGTACAGAATTGTTGGTGTTGGGAGGAAAATACCCTACTCATTACACTCGCGTACATGACTGTAAGGGCCTCCGACACACCCACACAGATCAGAACAAAAATGATTGCACTGAAAATGAAAACTTATGTTCTGGTTGAACGGGAATTATTAGGGCCCATGCTCTGAAATAATTACGTGATCGTGAATAAACAACTGACTTGAAAACAAGTTATTTATTATGTTAAAATCAACACCCATTTTGTGAGGGAATTTTACACGGAACACACTCGGATATTTTAACCGGTCGTGCGATGAAGCAGAAAAGGTGTCTGACCACAATTAGAACAATTACGTGCACATTAGGCTCCCTGGGCGATGCTAATTCACCAGGGAATGGATGTGGCTTACAGGGTGATGAGATAGAAAAATGTTCCAGATGATGATGTCTTTTATAATTACATGTCCAGTTGCAAAAAGTTGATGGTCACTCGGTGTGCTCTGCAAATACCTGAGCTTAATACATGCACTCCATCTCCATTACTTGCTGCTAGCTGACTGACTCTCCCACCCGACCTGAAGGTTCACCACGGCTTCCCCTCGCGCAGAAACGGGACTACTTTCTGAGATGCTTTGCACTATTGAGCCTTCCGTTAATGAAAGAAAGTAATTAAACATGTGAAAACAATACAAATATTCCTATGACATAAGTACTGGTGAAATGGGATGGACAAAACACTCCGAGGAAGATAAAAATAAATAAATAATATGTTACTTTGCAAACACAACCAAATATAATAACACCTGAAAACACAACCATAAACTTTTTTTAAAATAACAAAATTAAGTCATTTAATTAGGCTGGAAATGTTTCAGTTCATTACGGGTATCTAATTATTTCCTCCGTGGTACCATACATTGCTATGACAACCACTGGCTGTACTTGCAGTGGCATGCCCTGCTCTTACACTGAGGCTCGTCACTCAGAAGACCAGGCACACTTTCAAAGTAGAGAGCACAGCCCTGCTATGGTGATATAAGAGGGTACGGTTGGAAAAACGGTGTTAAGATGGGGGACACACACACACAGCAGTGTGTATTGCTGCATCTGTAAGATTAAAAACAGTTTCTTTTGTTTTTTGTTTCATTGTATACATAAGATCTTTTTTCAATACATAGCTGTACAAAGATATTGGACAAGTCAAATTATAGTATTCAAAGTCTATACACTGGACATAGTAAACACACACACACACACACACACACACACACACACACACACACACACACACACACATATATATATATATATATATATATATATATATATATATATATATATATATATATATATATATATATATATATATATATACACACATACACACACACATACACGAATCACATCTTTTCCTCATAATTTGGGCAATCTCCTAACATGCTGTAGAGCATCGTCTTTTGCTGAAACAACAGAAGGAAAAGGCAACTACAAAAACTGGAACAAGAAATGAATACAAAGATATGTTATGCAATAATTTCATAATTTCTGTATTTTAGATAGTTAATCTACACTATAAAATGTTAGTTAAGAGAAAAATTCTTTCAGTTGTTTTTAAAGAGTTTAGGGTAGAGAAGCAAATTTTTGAAGGTGTGGTAACATATTGAAAAGTTTGCTGCCAAGCTAGGATGGCCCTTTCTGCTCTCTTTTGCTTGTGAAACACATTTTTGCTGTTAGTGGAATTACCCCAATAAGTTATACCATAACACATGATGAATGAAAATATGCAAAATATATACCTTTTTTGCTGTATTTTTGTTCAAGACATCTGCAACACTCCGCAGGGCGAAACATGCAGAACTCAGTTTAGGTAAAATATAAGCAGTGTGAGATTTTCGGTTAAGTAAATAGTCTACTTTTAAGCCAAGAAACCTAATCACTGCAGTTACATTAATCTTGTCTCTGTTACTACTAACATATGAATTAATGTTTTTTCTGTTCTTTGTGAGGAAATTCATAAGATATGTTTTATTTAGCTTGATGTTTAATTTGTCTGCAGTAACCCATGAATTTAGCTCTGTAAATGCCGTGTCCGTGTTTTGTGTAAGATAATTTACTGAGTCTCCAGAGACTAAGATGCTAGAATATTCTGCAAATAAAATTGTAGTAGTTTCTGGGGGCAAGGCAAATGGAAGGTAATTTATATAAACTAGGAAGAGTAGGGGGCCTAATGTTGATTCTTGTGGGACTCCATGCTTGTTTTTTTCCTGGTTCAGAGTAGACTGAAGTAGTTTTTCCTTTGATCCACAATTGTTTTATGTTTGAAAGGTATGAACGTATTAGTTTATTTGGTGTACCCGAGACTCCATAAAACTGTAATTTTTCTATAAGTATGTTGTGATTTACACAATCAAATGCTTTAGTGAGGTCGCAAAAATATTCCATTACAGGGCATCTCTTTATCGAGCGCATTAAGAATGTCATTTGTTAGTTTGAATATTGCATCATTTGTTGACGTGTTTTACCTAAAGCCAAACTGGAAATTTGATAAGATTTTGTGGTTCTCAAAATGTTGCAGCATGCTCCTGTATATTAGTTTTTCAGTTACTTTTGAAAAGGATGTAAGAAGTGAGATGGGTCTATAATTGTTTACTTTGGTCTTGTCTCCTTTCCTTAACAATGGTGTTACCATAGCCCATTTGAGTCTGTCTGGAAACAATCCTGTAGTGAAGATGTTACAAATATGGCTTAATGGAACATTGAATTTTAAAAGCACATTGTTTTAATAACCCACAGCTAATGCCATTATAGATGCTAGATAATTTTGGTTGCAAAGAATTGATTGTTTTCCCCATTAAAGCAGTGTTTGGGGGGAGGGGGAGCAAATACCAGGGATTTGGAGGAGAGGGTTAGTGGTATGAGAGGTTGCAGGGTGGCAAAGGTTGTGCTCATTCATGTAGGGGGAAATTACCTGGCTCATAGGGAGGTAGGGCAGGAGGTAGAGCGGGACCACAGGGGATTGCTGAGGAAAGTGCAGGAGATGTTCCCTGTAGCTAGGGCAGTAGTAAGTGGGATGCTGGTTAGGAAAGGAGTATCCTATACGAAGGCAGTGGCTGCGAGTGAAGTATATGAGAGGGTGTGTAGGGATTTGGGGGCTACATTTATAGATAGTAGGAAATGGGTAGTCTGGGAAAGTGTAGGGAGGGACCAGGTTCACCTGACAGAACAGGGAAAGAGGATTCTAGTTGATCTGCTAGGTAGAGAAGTAGCGGGCTGCATGGAGAGGGTCAGGGCAGTGCATCAGTTGTTGAAATAGGAATCAGTTAGAAGCAAGGAAACTAAAGGGGAAAGAAATGGAGAGGATTGCATTGATGAAGCCGCAGGGGTGGAGATAGGAGGTAAGCAATGTAGGGTGGTAATGAAGAGTGTTAGTATAAAGATAATGGTGGTGAACTGTAGGAGTTTGTACAACAAGCTGGAGGGCTTCTGGGGATAGGTTGAAGGATACGAGTTGGGTATAGTGGTAACTGTGGAGACTTGGCTGACTGAGGATGTACTGGACATTGAATGTAGGCAGGCTAAGTTCACCATCTTGAGAAGAGACAGGGATGGAGAGGAGGAGGAATAATGGTGTGTGTAAGGAAAGGGCTAAAAGGGGCTGTAGAATGGGTTATTGAGAATGTCGAGATAATGGAAATTAAATTGAGTGGTAGTAGTAATAGGAGTATTAATTTGCTGGCAGCGTATATACCACTAGGACAGGGATGGCAGGCAATTGCGATGATCAAGGAGAGAGTCGATAGACTAAAGGACAGGCAGTGGGTTGTTGTAGCAGGGGATTTGAATATGCCAGTGGTGAAATGGGTAGAGGGTGCTGAAGGAATGGGTAGCATGATGCAGAGAATGGCAGCACAGTTAATCAACAGAGGATTAGTCCAGGTAGTATAAACACCTATGAGATGGAATAAGGAGGGTATTGGGTAAGTGCTGCATGAGGTGTTGGTCAGATCTAGGTATGCTTTGGTTGGTGCAATAGTATTGGATGGTAAAAGCGACCATCATATCCTGGTTGTGGAAATTGGGATTGACAGGAACAGGGAAGGGCAAATGGCAGAAAGGTTGGTGTGGCATTATGGGAGAGGAGACAAGAAGGGGGCAGAAATATTCCTGAGAGACAGGTTTAAAAAATGGTCTATGGAGGAGGGTGTAGAGGGGTTGTGGAGGGAGTTTAGAGTATTAATGGAGGTTATGTTGGAGAAATTTGTGCCATTGAAAAGGTTATGGACTGGGGAAGATCAGCCATATTGTGGACAGGAGACTTTGAAAATGAAGAGTAAGTGCAGAAAATTACATGCGAAGTGGAGAAATGAAGGGATGATAAGATCTAAAGAAATGATGAAACAAATGGGTAGGGAGCTTGAAAGGAAGATCAAACAGGCAAAGAATGTATTTCTGAGGAACATGGCGGAAGAAGGAAAAGGCAAGGAATGGGGGAAATAGTTTAGGTATGTTAGGAGGTTAAGGGGTGGAGAGGAAGGGATCCCTCTGGCAACAGGAAGGGATGATAGGTATGCGACAGATGACCCAGAAAAATAGGAGGTTCTGCAAGGACAGTACTTATCAGTGTTTGAGGCAAAGGAGGGTTTGAATTAGGGGTCAAACAGGGTGCGGGGGGTCTTTAGTGAGTTTAAGATGACGGAGTGGGGGATAGAAAAGATAATTAGGGGTTTGGAGAGCAGTGAGGCAGGGGGTCCGGATGGGATAGGAAACGCAGGATTAAAGTTTGGTGGCAGGGAGTTGGCGAAATATTTAGAAGTGCTGTTTAAATAGTCCTTAGGAGAAGGTAAATTACCACAGATTGGAAGGATGATATGGTGGTACCTATACACAAGCAGAGAGAGGATAGGGGAAGCCTGGCAGCTACAGACATGTGAGTCTCACATCAAGTACAGGAAAATAATGGAGAGGCTGGTGGTGCAGTATGTGGTGAGGGTTATGTACAATAGGAATTGGTTGGAGGAGTCCCAGCATGGTTTCAGGAGGGGATACTCATGTGAGACTTAGCTCGCTGGCTTATAAAAGGATCTGGTGCAGGTAATTGATGAGGGGAAGAAGGTGGATGCCAGCTTCATAGATTTCGAAAAGGAATTTGATAAGGTGCCCAATGGAACATTGATGAGGAACGTGGAGGTGCTGATACCATACAGGATGGTAGTGAAATTGATAGGGGACTTTCTCAGGGGGCGAAGGCAAAGGGTGAAAGTGGGGAGGCAATATCGGAGGAAGAGGAGGTTTCGTCAGGAGTACCACAGGGAAGCGTGCGGGGTCCTTTGTTATTTACCATAATAGTAAATGACATGGGTTTGGGGATTAGGGGAAAAATCAGATTGTTTGCAGGCAATAGTGGTGTATCTGCTGAGGTGGGAGAGGGGGGTGGAAATTTGCAGATGGACATTGATTAGATATGGCTGTGGACCAGGAAAAATACAATGAAGATAAATTTAAGAAAAACTAACGTAGTGAGGTTCACAAGGAAGAAGATGAAAAGCAGGTACATGTACAGATGGAAGGGACAAGAGATAGAAGAAGCAGCAGAATCGAAGTATCTAGAGATTGTACTGCAGGGGGACCTCAGATGGAAAAAACGGGTAGAGTGGGTGGTTGCAAAGGGAAGAAGGGCTCTGGATACGCTGGGAAGTGTGCTGAATGGAGTCAGCTGTGAGGTGAAGGAGAAGGTGTATGGCACAATGGTACGGCCAAAATTTGAATATGCTGCAGCAGTATGGGACCCGTATGTAGAGGTGGAGGTGCGAGAACTGGAAAAGGTGCAGAGAAGGGCAGCAAGGTGGGTGAAGGGTAGGTGGAGAAGGCAAGGGCATGATGATGAGGAAGAAGGGAACTATAGGCCATCAGAGATGATGAAAGAAATGGGGTGGTGCTCATTGAAGGTCAGGAGGAAAGTTGGACGGGGTTATTCAGGATGCACAGGGTGGTGAATAAAGAGGGAGGATGGGGAGTGCTACATTGCAAGTTAAGTAAGGGGGTGTTTAGAGGAAGAGGAAAAAACAGTGAGAAGCTTCAGAGGATGCGGAGGAGAACTGAGCGGGGTAGGCAGTCCATTCTTGTGAGGTCTGTGAGGGAGTGGAATGTGTTGAGGAAGTAATTGGTGTCTGTGAGAGGGGTTGGTTAATTCAGGAAGGGAGTGTAAAAGGAGTTGGTTGTGTGAAGGAGAGGTGAGAGAGCTCGCCACCAGGTGGTAGCCTAATTGCGAGTGTATGTATGAATAAATTTCTTTTGGATCTGTGTTTGTAAAAGATATAGCAGGGTATTCTGTACCCTGTAGTGTAGGAATATGGTTTATGTCTTGTTTAATGTTTTTTAAATCATGTGTTCTACGACATTTAAGTAGTATGAATTGAATGTATCTGTAACTAATTTTGGGTCTGATGATATGCAGTCATATACATTTATGTTTACAACTGGACACTGTTCTGTTGTTTTTCCTGTTGTGTTTTTTACAATATTCCATGTAGTTTTTATTTTTTTGAGAATTCTTAACAAGTTTACAGAAAAAATCCTTTTTTTTGCAGGTTTTATGACTTTACTCAAAATTTTGCTGTATTTCCTGTAGTGATTCATTGTGTCAGGGTTACTGCAGGATATGGTGGCCTTGTTTAGTTTTCTTTTGTTTTCGCAGGAAATTTTTATTCCTTTGATGAGTCATAAATTTTTCTCTTGACTTTTATTACTGTGGGTCAGTCAGGATGGGAAACATTTTTCAAAACAATGGATAACTTGGTTAAGAAAAGAGTTAAATTTTTCATTTTCTTCGGTACAAGTATAGAATGTTGACCGTTGCTCTTTGCTGAGCTCACTTTTGAATTGTAAGACATTTACAGCGAAAATTTCGCATTTTCTTATAATAAATGTTTTTGGAGGGCATTTCTATGGATGGCATAACTAATATTTGTGCATCATTATCTGATACACCATTTATTATTGGGAGACAGTCGCACTCTGCAACTGTGTTACTATCAATGAAAATGTTATCAATTGTTGTATGACTGGTTCCTTCTATGCCCGTAGCAAAGTTCACTATGGATTTAAGGTTGAAGTTGCTGAGTGGACTATCGAGTACAGTTCTTTGGTTTCTTTCTTTTAAATAATCAATGTTAAAGTCTCCACAGAGAATAATTTATAGATTGGCTCTGTAAATGGCTTTAAGATTTTGTTGAAGAAATCTTAAGATGTTGGCAGAAGGGGCTCTATTTATAGTGAGGACCCCCTCTGTTTTTAATTTGTCAGTTATTACTTCCACATAACTGCACTGAACGATTTGGTCATTGCATAACAAATGTGTGTCGTTTTTAAACATTAAATTATTTAGATGAAAATACAGGTACCACTCTTAGTCATGCTGTTTCTACAATAAGTGCAACAGAGGGAATAACCAGGAGTTTTAATTTGCTTAGCAGAGGATTCAGTTAAATGTGTTTCTGTCAGACATAATATTTGTACATCCAAATTGCGTTCTGAGAATAATTTGTCCCAACACACAGAAAGCTCATCAATTTTGCTTATTAAACTTCTAATATTCTGATGGAATAAATACAAATTACTTTCATTAATTATCGTGGATTTTTGTAATATTTGCGCAATTATTGAATGTTTCTGGTATTGAATGTGAAAGTAAAACTTCTTTGTTACATGAATTAGGCCCTATGAGCATGGGTTTTTTAGTCTAAAAAATTTCCATGGTTTCCAACGATTACCTGGATATTTTGAATAGAACAATGGCCTGTAAGAATCCTACTAGCAATGAGGTTATCAAGTTTCCCCCTTGCCAGCACAGCTTAGATGCAGACCATGTCTCGTGTGGTCAGCCCTGGTTATTTACTCTTGACCAATCACACCAACATGGCTCAGTCTGCCAAAACTTGCACAGTGCTGTACGGCAATGTAAGCTGTTTGCACCTTCCTTTGTGAGAAGGGCTTGTCATGCCGTTGCAGTGCCTCACAGACCAACATATTGGTGTGACTGGTGGCCCAGTAATGTTTTAATCATGTTTTGTTTCTCCATTGAAAATAAAATTTTTCGAAGTTATAATAATTTGAATGTTATTTCCATGGGAGCAAAATTTTCCACTGTTTCATCAAAACATCAAAACAATGCTGTCTCACGAAAGACGCTAAACTAACACCCCCCCTCATAACCTTTTCTCTAGACAATGTCCGCTTCATGCAAAATACTGTTTCATTTTTTACATTGAATTAAAGTAAACAGAATGTAGCAAACGTAACTAGGCGAAAGTAAAACAGGTTGGAATGCCAACCTGTGATATGTTAATCTGCTGTGTG
This sequence comes from Dryococelus australis, assembly GCA_029891345.1. Classification (NCBI taxonomy): domain Eukaryota; kingdom Metazoa; phylum Arthropoda; class Insecta; order Phasmatodea; family Phasmatidae; genus Dryococelus; species Dryococelus australis. The sequence goes on along the minus strand of CM056997.1, from coordinate 181,922,343 downwards.
TACTATTTTAAGGTTTTTATGTTCTCCAGTTTGTTGCTAAATATTTAATATTAGATTAATTTCATTATGCATTAATTTCATATGACAACTGTAAACATTTTATCTTGTCAAAACGTACGGCAGGATCATGGGTTTACCATCGCTGGATATGTAAATGTTGTGCTTTTCGTAAACAAAACGCTCAAGATATGCGCGGAAAATAGAGCATAGAATTTGTTCTGTTCTCCAACACATCAATAAACGCATTGAGCAACGGAACAACAATTGGCGGCTCTGCTGCTGGTCTCATCAGTGCAGTGGACGGAACAAGGTCTCAGATTAAATGTTATATTCTATATAGCTATTAAACCACTTTTTTTTTTAATTTTAAATTTAAAGTTGATCTGGTCGATGAACGAAATTTTGTTTTAATGTTGTTCTTTTCACAATAGTTAAAGGTACGTTGTACGTCAGGTGGTACTTTGCTTTTGTTTATGATTCTTTGGATCAAGACAATCAACGATGAAAACATGGCGTATGTTGGTGGTTTATTGCTGTTCGCATTCGCGCTTTGCGGTGTGTGGTGAGGATTATATTAATATACACAAGATGATATGTCCAACGCAATGGTTATAAACCTTAAAGTGCGGTGGTTAATAAATACGACTTTCTTATGCGTTGTTTTGCTCGAAAATAGGCCATGAGAAGTGGACCATCACGCTGTTTAATTGTGCTTGCGGGAAGACCAAACGGCAAGTGTCACAACAAATGCCACCTCTCTTTGGTACGTAGTACGGGACGGTCAATTTCATTCCAGCATCAGGTGTTAGTGGGGGGATCCGGTGTCCATCCCAAGCACGACGAATGCCTCCTTTATTGATGTCCATGGAACACAACACACTGACGGCTTACGGGAACAGCAATGGCCGAGACGACTCGTGTAGTAGCGGTTCTACCCCGAATACCATCAGCACGGCCCAGCAGACAAGTAACCACAACAGTCCTGTTAAACACAAGGCGGAGGGTTCGTTCGTCAGGAAATCTAACGACTCCGGGAGTAGCTCACTTTCGAAGAAAAGTGCCTCGTCCTTGTGGACTGCCCTGTACGACTACGAAGCCCAAGGAGAGGATGAACTCAGTTTGCGGAGAGGAGAGATCGTGGAAGTTTTGTCCAAGGACTCCAAGATTTCGGGTGATGAGGGTTGGTGGACGGGTAAGATCGGTGACAAGGTAGGCATCTTCCCTGCGAATTTCGTCAGTGAGGAATATACGATAGATAGGGTGACCAGTGTAATAGGAGACATCCAACCTGTCGAAATAGAATTTTCCGAGCTTGAGTTAGATGAGGTGATAGGTGTAGGTGGTTTTGGTAAAGTGTACCGTGGTTTTTGGAACGACCAAGAGGTTGCGGTCAAAGCCGCGATGCACAACCCCTACGAAGAGATCAGTGTGACACGCGAAAACGTTGCCCAAGAAGCCAAGTTGTTCTGGTTGTTGAAGCATGAGAATATTGTGGCCCTGGAGGGCGTGTGCCTCCAGTTACCGAATCTGTGTTTGGTTATGGAGTATGCACGCGGTGGGTCTCTTAATCGTGTGCTTGTAGGTCGCAAAATCCGACCTGATGTGTTGGTGGATTGGGCCATTCAGATAGCACGTGGAATGAATTACCTACATAACGGAGCACCAATATCACTCATTCATCGGGACCTCAAGTCTTCAAATGGTAAGTGTAATTCCTTTTTGTTTAAAGTTTTGACAACTGGACAGAACTGACACTAGTATATGTTGTGGTTTTAGAGTTAGAAGTTTGTGATTAATTTTAAAAGATTTTCACAAGAAAGAGAATTTCATGTTATGTACCTATTAATCTGTAAATGTGATACAAAAAAACATGCATCTGGAGATAAAACAGTGTAGGCCTAAATTTCTTGTTTTAAATATGATGCTATACATCATTGTAGTTTTGGACTGCAAAACTAAATACTGGTTAGTACATTGTCTTCGGGAGGCAAATTTCGTTTTGTGAGACCAGTTCTTCACTTTAAAATATCTGTTAACTTACATTATAATATAGAGACTAATAAAAACAGCAAAGAAAATTTAACTTGCCTAATATGATTGTTGGAATTTTATTTGGTACATGTGGACTACCCTACATTGAGTGTTTACAAATGACTTTGACGATTATAATACAGTGTCTATGTCAAACACATTTATGCATCACATTACTGCACCCCTCTCTGCCCTCCCATATGCCATAACAGGACAGACATGATATTCATGCCCATTAACAAAACAAAGTTCAGGCCTAGGTGGACGGGCCAAAATGTCCAATAACCTGTTTTTTCCCAGAAGTAATTACTTTTGTTCTACACATCATTTTATTTATACTCAATACTCGCTAACAAAGTTGGTTTGGTTTGCCAAGCAAAAATGACTTAACTGAATTGTACTAAGTAACGAGTCTCACATAGCCTAAATTTTTTATTTCTCAGGTTATTTTACTTTTTCAGTTCACATAAAATAACTGCCTTGCCAATTTGTCATTATACTTGAATTCTGTCCTTTGAAAAGCTTTGCGACATTTTTAATGTCCATCTGTTGTACGTGTACACTAAACATGAAATAAATAAATACCTACACCATTCTATCACTGGTAAATTTTTGGAATACTTCTTTGTGCTTGCTGTAATGGTTAAGAATTGCGGCATTTCTGTAAAATGGAAAACAAATGCCAGAAAATGGCATGTATTGACATTACTAATTATGTATGCTGAATACAAATTTCATGGGGACGTAACAATATTCCATAACCTCTGAATCTTTGTACTGTTGGTACCTCTCCCCCTGTATAGCCCTTTTCCTAAATGTCCACTTAACTTGGCCTGACCATTTGGGAGCACCACCTCAACCCCATCATTAAGGGTGGCCTAAAATTCCGGGATTTACGTACAACCCGATACCATGTGTTTACATGCATATTATGTCGTCACTAATATGACACTGATGATATATGATTTTTACTGTTGCCTCATCCCTTTTCTTTCACAATCAAACGGGGCATCCACGGGGATGTATGTGGGGGTTTTCGGGTGGAGACACTTCCAGCATTTATATACGTTGGTATCAGGAAGTACACTTGGAGTCCATCTGCCCAAGTGTACGACACAATACCACATATCGTATCAGGTACTATACTTGAGCCTATCCACCCAAGTGTATGATGCAATACCATATATGGCATCAGATAGTACACTTAAGCCCGTTTGCCCAAGTGTACTACCCAATACCTTACTAATTTGCCGCCTAAACAAGCATTTGATATCTGAAAACTACGAATCACTATTTTCGGACATTCAGCCACACCTTGTTTGTCACTGGTAATGTTTAGGTGAATCACTGTAATGGGTGCATATTTCGAACAATTGAAAGTATTGATTCAACACACAATCACATTTGCTGTGTAAGTAAATATAATTTGTGCTATATTATACCGTACTCTGTATCGAATACCCCCTAAAGATACTACTCCTCACTTATAGGATCTACCATTAATTATTATTATGGTAATGGATATTAGTAGTAGTATTGATGCAATAGTTTGAGTTAAAAAATAAGTTAAAGCTGATTCTTTATAATTTATGTTTTTTTGTTCTACACCACCTTAATTCTGTGTGTCACTACAACCATCAAACCTAACGTTACCTAAACACAGCACATTTAATTTGGTTACGTATTCATTGAATAAATCACCATCGACACAATGTTGATTCCATTTCATGACACTACATACACTCAAATCACTGCACAAATATTATAATTTCACTTTTCCCCATTTGTATATTTGCACAGAAACACCCATATTTCCACACAATTATTTAACACATCTAACTGAATTATTTGCAATGATGCACTCCAACTGCTAACATCACATTACCGTCACATCATGCATACGCATCCACTTTACAGCTCACCTTACTCACATGATATTCTCATCATTTCTGACAGTTATATTCGTATATTCCCCCCTCCCCCTCATACTCCTCCCACCCTCACACTCATGTTTTACCGGCAAACACTTCGGGTTGTCTTGGTTCATACCTTTCACACTTTTCTTTCTGACCTAAGCACCTTTGTACACTAAGTACATCCTCACGACATTAACTACGTCATACGTATAAACAATTGGCCACCTCGTAATGAACTTTTATATATTCTACAATACGAAAAAACATACAGTCTTGCAACTTACAACTACACAATACTCAGCTGATGCAAATCTAGTTTTTTTTTTACTGCTACCAACCTATTCAACCATAAGGCAGATGTCCTGACGTCATTAATTATGTCACACTTATAAACAAACCCGTGGAATCGTGTTTTACACTTACCCAAAATTCCTTTAATCCTCATCTTCTTGCCTCAGCCTTCCCCATATACTATTAACTCCGCACCTTGCTGACCTTTGGATCTTCTCCAGCTCCAATTCTCCTCTTCCACATATGGGTCCCAGACTGCAGCTGCATATTCTTTTATTGGCCTTATTAAGCCTTCTTTGTCACCTCCCCGCTAACCCCCTTCACATCCCCTTCCGATCATTCCCAAAGCCCTTCAATAATTTTCTAGAATAGGAGCTTTTTTGAAAATTGGGGGGAAAATACCTGAATACTGTATGTTAGATATGATTATTACTATTCACACATAATAGGAATTTTAGTAGGGCTTCATATTGTTTTTTGAAAAAAAAATTAAATGTGATAGTGTGGAGGGCTATCAAGATAGAGGTGTTTATGCAGTAAAATATGTAATAAGTATGTGCAATATATTTAGATCGGGTCACAAAATTGTATTAAATGTAAGAATACATTTTGAAACAAATCTTTAGTGTATAGAGAGTCATTTACGGTGTATATTTATGCAGCGGCGCTGAAGTTTTACAGATAAACGACACAGGTAAAGGCTATTCACGGTAAAGGGAGCACTTAAGGCCCTCTCAGCAGGCATTAACAGCTAATAAATATGTTTTATTGCAGCTTCGGATGTTATTGAGAGTGGTGGAATGTATACACTGTGTTCATTAGTCGCATGGCAACATTTACATTAAAAAGTGGCGGAAGGATAACAATTGGCTGAAACGAAAAATTTAGCAGGGCCCTAAAAAGTGCTCACTTTATTACCAATAGCCTATATCAAGCAGTGTCTGGACATTATGTTATTCTGGTGAATTACTCGAGGCTTACCTTGTCTGTATTCATGATGAGAGAATTGTACTATGTAGTGTATTATAAGTAGAATAATATACATATAGTAGAACATAGAGGTGTTTATCAACAGTAGACGTGGATTGCTATAATACATAACAATGTATTCGGTGACCAGTGATGCACAGATAAAGGAAACAAATGTGCAACCTAATTGATTTACGTCATAGGTGTATTGTGGGAATGTTCCAACTTCAGTTTTACGACTGCCATTTGACCAGCCGAACGTGTGCGCTGTAGCAGTGCATTTATGCGTATTTTATTGTAATTACTTGTGTTTGATGAGTTAATTCAAATAATTGTGAGATAATACGATTGTTTCTGTGCTATTATGCCCATGGGGAATCTGGAAAAAAGAATATTTGTACAGTAATGTGAGTGTCTAGAATTTCGATACACATTAATGTGTCGTGCTTGATTTATGACGTACGAGCGACGATTGAGTGGGTAAGTAATGTAATTAATTTTGTAATGTAGTTTATTGCAATTTGATTGAGCTGTGTAGTTTGTATTGGTAATATTTTCAATTTAGGTATTGTTCGGTTAGGTCTTCTTTCAATTTAACATATTTTTGTGAATAAATATTATGTTTATGTATATATTTTTTAACTTCTCTCCCCCCCCCCCCCCCCCCCCCTTTCATGGTTTTTCCTAGTATTGATTTGATAGCCCTCCCCACTATCACTTTTGGTGGTTTTCTATTGGTCATTTGTTGATGCTCCTAGTAAATTCATGTTCTGTGTAATTAGTAGGCCTAGAGTGAAATTGTATCATTTCCTGAGATTCCCCCCCCCCCCCCCCCAAAAAAAAACCTCTATTCTAGAATTTTACCCCTTCTTCCCTTTAATACCACCCTCTGATTCGCTACCACTAGGTTCTTATATTTTGAAGATTCTCCTATCTTCTGCTTTTGCCATTTATAGGTGCATTCATTCGTTCTCCTCTTCCTAGTAAACCTTTAAGCTTATATCTTTTCTTTTTTTTTGTAAATTTATCTTTAAATTATTCCTTTCTGTCCACCTCCGTATTTGTTCTATGCCCTCCTCAGCCACCTTTGAATACAGCACACAATTATCTGCAAACAGCCTCACTTTGCCACTCACTATTATCCCCATAATGGTGAACAAGGGGTACAGTTTTTTCAGACAGCTATAGGTTTATTACGAGTTTTTATTTAACTTGACTTAGACCTAAGTATCTGTCCGGATTTGTGTGTATGGTGTCTGTCCAGTGCTTACAGTTTGCCATGTCTAACACTTAACGTGAAAACAAAGAGGAGGGTGGGATTGGTCCTAGGGGGAATCGATAGTCCCCTTTGGGGAAGGGGTGAGTTAGGTTAGCACCACCCCCCCCCCCCCCCCCCCAATTCCAATTCCCATGGCTGTGGGTTTTTGTGCCCGACAATAATATTTGTGTTTACGCAGGTCATAGAGATAAGAAGTTTAGTTTAAGAAAAATGTGTATTAAATTTTAAAGTAATAAACTCAATTTCAATAGGTTTAGATGTTACAATTGCAAAGAGGAATATGTTTTTATAAAAATTGTTGAAATATTATTGAGGTAATTAAAATGATCCATAGAGGAGTAACTTGTGAAAGATATAACATATTAATACATTAAAAATTTACAATCAGTGTGCCATAGAGATAGTAATAGCTATAAAAATAAATTAAAGGATGTAACAGATTGTACATAAGCGTACTGATACTTTTTTTTTCGTACATTTAGTTTCACTTTTTTTTTAATCACTGTTCGTCAGGTTATTTTTCTCTTTTTAGGGCATTTATAAATGAAAGTTATGTTTTACAAGGTTTTTTTACAGTTAATTTATTTCTTAAATGATAGTGTTGAACATATTCAATTACAACAGACTCACCAATGTTTAAATTGTATCAGGTGAGATTGCTGTAGCTCTATTGAAATAGGATTTACTTAATTTATGCTACTTGTAAATCATTTATTCATTTATTTTGCACCGGTGGTGCCACCACCACCGACTTCAATTGATTATCTGACTCAACAGTGGCTTGCTTGGTGGCGACTTGCATCCTCTCCCCTGTATTCCCTCTCACTTTTCCTCTCTCAATTCCCCCTCTCAGTTCATCATGATTTTTTATGATAGGGGTTAGTTAATTTAAGGGCTTGCACAGCTGTTGCTCCCCCTATTCTATTTCTACCCTGCCTGCATGCCAAATATATGCCTGAACTATGTTGGAAGATCATCAAACATCACAGACTTCCCTTCAGCTTTGATGAAATATGACTTGAAATTGTCTGTTACTTGTATATCTGCCGGGGGTGGGGGATCCACAACTCACTGTTTTACTGTAGCTCCATGGCAGCTGCTCAAGGACAAATACAATTAAATCAGATTAAAATGTATTACGTCCCAAGAACGGATAACCAATGATTCCCAGAGATATTGCGTCAAAGATGAAGTGCATTCGGCTATGTCAAATAATCTTCCAACATAATTCAGGTGTAGGTTCGGCATGCATACAGGCGTAGAAATAAAATAGAATAGGGGGAGCAACAGCTGTACAAGCCCTTAAATTAACTAACCCCTACTATTAAAAAATGACACATTAGGAAGGGAAAGTGAGTGAAATACAGGTGAGGGAACCAAATTGTCACCGAGCAAGCCACTTTAATCATTTGATAATTTATTGATGCCGGTGGTGGCGCCACAGGCACAATTTATTTATTTATTTACTCACTCACTCACTCACTCACTCACTTTATTGACCCCTTACGTGTATAGAATACAATTGCCCGTAAATTAATTGGTGCATTTGACACCGTGATAATTTCAGAGATCAAAAATCACATTTTAAAGAACTTCAGGATACATATTAAGTTCTATGTCATTAAGAAATCAAAGATTTAAAATTGACATGAAGAGAAATTGAAATTACAGTAACCATAAAAGGGTTTCATTCACTGAATAATGAACCATACAAAATTTATTAAGGGATGAAAAGTTAAAAAAAATTTTGAATTCATGTAGTAATGTACCTACTACTAAATTAGTTTGTAAATTTGTATTGTGTAGCAGACTTGCATAAGTCCTTGGTTGAGAGGAAGGAATTCTCATCAGTCTTAAGCCTTGCATGATGACTGTCATATTAATTAGCACAAGATGTCCATGATTTAGCCACAAATGGGGAAATATTCTGAACTTAAGTCAGTGATTACACGTCGACAGACTTTTTAAATAGGCTGATCATTCCATGAAAAGTGGGACAAAGTGAGTAAATTTGATATATTAATAAAAAAAGACAGGGCCTAATTGTATGGATGGAATGAAGTGATGAAAATGAACAACGAAATAGCTGTCATGTACATACACTATACACAGTCGAATCACATAGTGATGACCACTTGCCAACAGTGCCATCTGCAGCACGTAGTCCATGGTGTATGACTTATGACGTGGGCTGGTGAAGCGGGTGTATACTGCGACAGGTTGGCTGTACACATCGCGCTTCATGCTGTCATGGGTAAGGGAAGCTATTTAACAGGGTTGCAAAAGGGATTATCATCTGCTTTTGGATTAAGGGTGGCATCATTTCGGAAACAGCGACGTTTGTGAACTTTTCATGTGCCTCTGTGGCCTTTGTGAGTGGACGAATGGCACTATTGGGAATAACCACCATGGAAGCTGCAGAGCTCCATGCACCATTGGTGTTTGAGGTGAACATCAACTACTACGGTGCATTAAGGCCAATCGACAGGATACAGTGAAACAGCTCACTGTCCAAATGAACCAGGGGCATCCTGGTGTCTACCGCAGCAGTTCAGTGAACCCTTCTGCAAAAGGGGCTCCATACTAACACAGGTGCATCAACGAAAATGACTGGGATTTGCTTAACAGTATGGCGGCTGGATCGTTGCTGATTGGCAACGGGTAGCCTTCTCCGATGAAACATGTTTTCAGCTGCACAGAACGGATGGAAGTCAGCGTGTCTGGCAAGAAATGCTGGGCAACTGACAACCTGCATCCATTCTGGACGGACACAAGGCGGTGGGGGCTGTGTTATGGTCTGGGGAATGTTCTCGTGGTATTCTCTAGGTCCCATCATCCGTGTGGAAGGCACTATTGATCAATTTGGTTATGAATCCATCCTCGGCGATCACATAATGATTGCCTTTCCTCGGGAGGATGGGATCTTCCAGCATGATAATGCACCTCGCCACACAGCTAGAAGTGTCCACACATGGCTGGAAGAGCATGATCAAGGCTTCAGAAATCTTCCCTGGCCCCCAAATAGCCCCTATCTCAATCCAATTTAATGTCTGTGGGACCACCTCAATAGTTGCGCTGTCTGTGTCCTCCGCCATGCACCCTTCAATGGTTAGTTGTGGAATGCACTGCAGATAGCATGGCTCCAAATATACGTGGAGACCTATCAGCACCTGTGTGAGTCACTTCCATCTCGTCTAGCTGCTGTCCGTGTTGTGAAGGGTGGTTACTCTGGATACTAGCATATGGTTATAATAAAAAATGGACTGTGTATACTGCTACAAAGTATTGTAATTAGCATTTAATAAAATAAAGTTATATCCTTACATATTTTATTTATATATTTAATAACTTATATAGTTGTGGACCAGGAAAAATAAAATGAAGATAAATGTAAGAAAAACTAAGGTAGTGAGGTTCACAAGGAAGAAGTTGATAAGCAGGGACATGTACAGATGGGAGGAACAAGAGATAGAAGAAGCATCAGAATATAAGTATCTAGGGATTGTACTGCAGGGAGACCTCAGGTGGAAAAAACAGGTCGAGAGGGTGGTAGCAAAGGGAAGAAGGGCTCTGGGTATGCTGGGAAGGGTGCTGAATGGAGTCAGCTGTGAGGTGAAGGAAAAGGCGTATGACACAATGGTACGGCCAATGTTAGAATATGCTGCAGCAGTATGGGACCCGGAGGTGGAGGTGCGAGAACTGGAAAAGGTGCAGAGAAGGGCAGCAAGATGGGTGAAGGGTAGGTGGAGAAGGCAGGGGCAGGATGATGAGGAAGGAGGGAACTATAGGCCATCAGTGATGATGAAAGAAATGGGGTGGAGCTCATTGAAGGACAGGAGGAAAGTTGAACGGTTAGTCAGGATGTACAGGGTGGTGAATGAAGAGGGAGGATGGGGAGGGATACACTGCAAGCTAAGTAAGGGGGTGTTTAGAGGAAGAGGAAACAACAGTGAGAAGCTTCAGAGGGTGTGGAGGAGAACGGAGCGGGGTAGGAAGTCCATGCTTGTTAGGTCTGTGAGGGAGTGGAATGTGTTGAGGGAGAAATTGGTATCTGTGAGAGGGGTTGGTAAGTTCAGGAAGGGAGTGGAAAAGGAGTTGGTTGAATGAAGGAGAGTTGAGAGAGCTCGCCACCGGGCGGTAGCCTAATTGTGAGTGTATGTATGTATATATCCTTTTCATGATTTGAACATATTTAAAGACCTTACCTTGGTTGACTGTGCTTAAGTTTTATTGTTAATAGAGGTAACATTTTTTAAAAAATGTAATTTGATATTTATTTGATTAATTATTTTGCAAAACTCAAAGAAATTTGTTGATTATTTTTAGTTACCATTGTGTAGCAGATATAATTCTGTTTAACATTCTTAACTTATACAATTCTAATTGAAACATTATTTTTTAATTTTTGTGTTGTTCGATTATTGACCAAGAACATACAATAGTATAAAAAAGTTCATTACACTGATACCAAGTACAGAACAAAAATCCCAAAGACAGTGATAACATAAATAGAATAACATCAATAATATATGCAGACTATGGAATAGAAAGCACTAACATGGAATATAAGCTAGGAAGGGTGATGCTGGTAACTTATCATCAAGGCTGTTAGTTATCAGGTGTGCATGTATTTACATAGTCCATTCACAGTTACTTCCAATGTTTCTGAAACCCTGCCCAAGTTCTACTTTTAGGCTATTCCTACACCTCATGCTAACAAAGCTTATATAGGCCTAACTAAATATAGAAGATTACACTAAAGGAACCATGCCCCACATGCATGCACACTCAGTTTAATTATATTTTGCAAGAGAATTATTTCGTACAAAGTGTTACAAACACTATTTTCTCTGTTTTTATTCATATAAATTATAAATTAAATAATTTAATTTAGCTGTTAAATATAAGCAGATGTTCAGTTTAACTGAAAAATAAGATATACTTTTATATTAACAGAAGTATAAAACACATGTGAAACACGAAATATTTAAGAAACAACAAGACACGTCATACATGGGGTGATTTTTCAAATGTTTGATTCAAAAAGTGTGAAGAAACCGTGAATAGCCCGCTTAGACACGTGTGTGGGTATGTGTCTGTCCTCTGATTCACTGGTGGGTGATTAAGGTAATTTGTATTGACTTAGTCCTGTTTGCCTTTTTCAAAATGGTTGTGATGCTACCTTGGAAAGTCCCTTATTGTGTAATGGTTGTGTAGTTTCACTTGGTGGGCCTTCAGCCTGTGTGGATTGATTACTAGTGTTTTGTATGCCACACCTTGCTGAATTTATTTGCTCGCAATTATTTTTATGTTGTTTTCGTGTTGATAAATACCGGACAGTACCTGATCCCCGCTGGGTCTTGAGGTTAATCCATATTTTTGTTGTTCCAATTATGTTCAAAAGTTTGTGGAACTTGCTCCATCCTTACAAGTGTAATACAAAATTTAAAAAGGTTTAAAATTCTGTACATATGTGCCATGTTTAAAATAGGTTTTGATATTGTTGTATTTTAATTGAAAGGGGGGGGGTGTACTTTATATTGTATTTGTCTGTAACTGACCCTGTTATTTAAAAAAAAACAAGCAATAACACTTTCCAGTTTTATGTAAATAATTTTGTTGTATAAAATATATATTTTTTGAGAGACTTCATAATGATTAAAAATTTGTAAAATTCCGGTTAGGGTTCAGTTTAAACCTATATATTAGCATTCAATTGAATAGTCGTAAAAGCAAGCTATCTTTTTTTTTTTTGGAGAGACTTATAACGATTAAAAATTAGTAAAATCCCATTTTGTAATAGCATTCAATTGAAAATTCGTAAAAGCAAGCGTGTTTTTACATTAGCATTAGGCCTAAGACAAACAAGGACATATATTGTTTACTTTTTGCAAGGCTTTTAAATTACACCTCTGAAATGAATATGGACACTAAATAAAAATTTAAATCAATAAAATTGAAATAATGGTCATCTTGAACTAAAGGCTATTCACAATAAAGTGAGCACTTTAGAAATCAACCGTATAAAAAAGTCACTGCCCCTACCAGCATATATTTTAACGGACTCACTGAATGACTTGCGCCCAGTAAAGATGGTAACGATTGATGGAAAGTAGTTCCATATATTAACGTTGAATAAAAAGTGTTAGGTAACCATTTGTGATAACTCAAATGATTTTTTTTTGCTTTCTGTTTTTTTTTTTTTATATAATGCATCAAAGTGTAAAAATGAGCAAATTTTAAAATATGTACTTTTCTAAAAAAAATTTTGTTACACATGACAGATGCATGAATAAAGTTATGAGGCCCATGGAAATGTTAATTTTACTGAAGGTAGAAAAATACACAACGTTAACTCATTTAGATCTTAACATGGCTTTCAAAAGTGCTCATTTTACCGTGAACAACCTGTACCAACATTTTGCAGTGAATAGGGGTGTAGACAACTTTATTGACACTGTGGCACAGACGCTTCCTAGTCGCCATTTGAGAAAATTTTTTCAGGTGTTCGTAAGATGATGATGTTGAAATGTCATGCAATACCATAATTATAATGATTCAACTTCAAGATACCCGTATAAGTAGGTCCTAAATAAAAAAATACAGTATCATTGCAGAATCTCGGGTTACGGATGATTCTTGTTGGCAGTAAGTGGCTTCAGTGTAATGTTTTATTTTACTAAATGCCAATAGTACTGTTACATGTCACTGGTCTGCATTGATCTTAGCATGTCCCACACGAGCGAACAAAGTGGAGGACAGAGAAGTTATAAGATAATGGGTGGCAAGTTAACGGGATGTTTTTAATGGCAGGCAAGTGATGAACCAAGCATCACATATCTGTTACACAAAGCATCCCGTGGCATGTTTCTGATGTTGGTTGTGTTGAATTTCTGCATTTAACCGAAGAATGCTCTGGATTACTGACCTTGTTTCTCTCGGCCTGACTCGTGGTGCATTGAACCTTCCAAATGTTCAGGGGGACTGATATAAAATTGAGATGGGCCTCCCAGCCGAGAATTTATGAGTGGATGAGTTGCTGGAGTTTCAGCGATAGATGACAAGTGAAACGAGCAGCAAGAGAAGAGACCAGCGAGAGGAAAATCTGTGACTGCGAGCATCGGCACAGGGAAGAGTTCAACTGGCAGGCGGGACTATTGGACTGGGTGCATGTGTGAAAGACTGATGAGGGCAACAGACAGACTGAAAGTGTGTAAATGATGAGTATGAGTTAATTGACTGTACCAAAACAAACACATTAGGAATAACATTAAATAGAGTAAAAATAGACATTAAATATTGCACTCGATGAGAAGTAAAAAGATTGATAGTGGAGATAGATAGATTAATGCTATAAATAATAGCGATGTGAATAAATTAAGATCAAATTTAGTTATTTTATTTTTATTAAGACCTCCATCCCTCACGAACTCTGATATACCCCTCAGGCATCTTGTAGCAGTATAACCTGTACTGGTATTTTCATTCAGAATGATTTCAAAATAAATATTGAACCCAGTTATTTTGTGATATTACCATGAAATGTAATTTGCTCATATTTGTCACATTTTCTCTAAATTGTTGTTATTCTCTAATCATAAAATTTATAGTGGTAACAGAAACACAATGACCGTGAGAAATGTCAATAACTTTCCATGCTATTTCATCAAATTTTCTAAAAGTGGTTGCTTCATAATTTTTTTTTAATTTCTTTGTTTTTTGGGCACATCTTTTCAGTGTCTAAAACCAGTTATAGAAAAATATTTCAGCCACTCTTTTAGCTGTCACAGCTATTTTTAGTGTTTGACACACATTAATTTTGATGTTTTTTAGGCTTTCAAACCAAATGCTCTACCTCGTGTGAATTTTGTTTGAATTGAATGAAACAAAAACCATTTCACTCTTCACAAAGTGCTCTTAAATTTTGGTTCATAAATGCCTGTTCTTAGTGTATTTGGTTGTCAAGGTTTTTTTAGCACAGAGTTGAGACATTAAATATTATTAATTTCCAACCGCGAGGTCATTTTCCACCCAAATATGACATAACATCCAAACAGTTTCTTGTTCACAGAAACTATAATAACAGGTAAGTCTGTCGATTGGGGAAAGGAGGAGTTATTCTCCTTAGCAATATATAAAGTTCTTCTGAATTTGGCCCACTACATGTGGGATCAACCATCATACTTTGGCAGTGTGTTATACAGATCAGTGACAACAAAAAATGACATATACACAAGTTGACTATGCAGTCCCGTTTTAGATTTACAGCGGACTTAAATGCAACAAAACAAAATGGAATTACTGAACCTCTTTAATACAATTGACAATATTCATGTTGTAAGTCCCACACAAGCTGTTCAAAATGTGCCCAATCTGACCGTAAGCAGACACTGCTAGTGTGGCTGGCGTGGCCAATCTTTGTTGGTTTGGTCTATGAAGCGAGTGGATGTGCAGCAATGTCAGGAATGTTTACATGTGCAGAGTACGCAGACATGGTGTTTGTTTACGGATACTGTGATGTAAGTGGGTGTGGTGCAGCAACTGAGTATCTGCGCAGCTGGATAGGTTTGGGTTGTGAGCCCTAGTATAATGGCACTAAAAACTGTAGAGAAAGTTCCAAATGTTCTCTGACAACATCCAGTGCTTCATTAGATGTTTTGTTGACACACCCATTTTTCTCTCGAAGGACTTCACCTTGGTGCTTACCCATTTCCTCTTTCTTTAGAAGTCTCCAAGTACCTATCCAGAAAGTACTGTTTACAAACCATGAAGTTTTCTGTTATGTTACAGCTTTAGGGCCCTTTGATGTTTTCGCATGCTCATTTCGGCAATGTTTTTGCACTGGAACTCGCTTGAGAAATTACAAAGTTTATCTTCAGAAGTCTTTGTGGGAATAACCTTACATTTACCGGTGTCCCGAATTCCTCTGTATTTTAGCTTTAGGTTTTTTTATGATCTGTATGATGTCACGCATGTTTCTTCCCCATCCATACACTGCTTTCCTCAATGGCTGAACTGTTTTCAGAATGATTTTCTACACTTAAAAACTCTTAAATTCTTCACTTCTACCAGTTTTCCCCAGACTGGCTCATATTTAAGCTGCGTACCGGGAACCAACAAATGAACTTCATTTAACTAGAATTCACTCATATTTTCATGGTGTGTTAATATTTGTAGAGGAATTATTTTTTTCTTGTTGGATGTGAAATCGTGTCAAGGTTGTCTATTATTCATGGTTGATATATATTTTGGTAAGTATAGATAGTGTTATAAGCAGACTACTCATGTTAGAGCGGTGCAGGACACATATTTTTTATCACTACACTCACAACCTACTAAGCAGCAGCAACTTAAGAACTCTTATGTTCTTTTAATTACATATACAGACGATATGGAGAATCAAGTGTATTTCAGCATTTCTTTGTTTAGCTGCAGTCAAATATGAACTTTAATGAATGTAATGCTCTGCAGTATAGAATGTATTTTGCAGAAAAAACTAGGGAAATTTGGGAAAGATACAAATTAAAAGTTTTCAAGTTATGTAACTTTGAAAGATTTTTCAGATTGGTAATTATTAAGAATCAAGACTTTTCTGAGAAAAAAAATCAGTAAATGGTATAATTCGACATTACCAATCACACTGAACATGAATTTACTAGGGGAATCACTGTATTTGCAGTACATACTACCAGATGCAATAGTGGGAAGGTCTATGAAGATCAAGGAAATTGTGGGATAAAACACACAAAAGTTATACATAATTTATGTAAATAAATTTGGTTTGCCGTGCTTAATGCATAAAGACCTAACTTGTCTTCGTGGAGCTTCACTATTGTTAAAAGTCACAACAGGTGTGTGTGCCAATGTGCTATCGTGTGCTGGTACACATGCACATGTTGGCATACACACACACACCTTGTTATTCTTTTACTGCAAACTCTAAGCTTCGTGGATGTTAGAGCACTTCACGGTGGGTACCTACAAAAAACTGCCAGCCTACCTTGAATCACTGTTTTGGGGGTTTACTCACCTGCTGGTGCTGGGACTCTGGTTCAGTGCATAATGTGGGCTTCACTTAAACGGTATTCTTCAGTGCGAGGAGGCTTCACTTGAATATCATTTACACAGGATCACAGTAAAAACTGCAACCTATCGTAGTTACAATTTTGTTAGGTGTTCTGCATTTGATATGGCTAAGTGGCAATCGTATGTAAGCCCTTGACTTCCCATACTGATACTAACTACACAGTAAGTTTTAGTACACTCGCTACTCTTTCCACACTAAAAATCAGCTCTAAATTGTGTTACTCATCTATGTAAGTGGTGAATATAGCTCCTTTGTGATGTATTGCTGGTAACTCAAGTATACGACATGTTTACCTTCTATTCTAATGTGTCTAAACTTTACACACACACACACACACACACAGTTTTTCCGCACAATAATTAGATTTAACACTTGCTATGGAAGTAATCACACAGCAACACTTGTATTTCCGCACAATAGTTAGATTTAACACATCACGTGGAAATAATCACAAAGAAACACTAATATTAGCACTTGTAAATTACAAGCCTTCACACAGTCAAATTCACATGGTACACCGCACTTTCACATAATACCAGTATGCAACAGTTGAAATACTATAGAACAGTAAAATTCAAAACCATATACCAAAATCGATGCACATTTGTATGCCAGTATAAACCATTTCCAGGTTTTTTTTTTTGTAATAGCCCTGATTCGTAGTACCTATTTACTTACCATCAGATCAATTAATACATTACAATGAAGCAATTTTCAAAACATTATCCTCTTCACATACGCTGCTGCTATCTCCCAATGTTGCAGTTCCTTGGAGGTGACGCTAATAAAATGGATGAGGGAAACTCTGGCTTTGAATTAATACTGTAAACATTCAAATAAGGGGGTGAAAAGTGGAACAGTTAATCCAGTCTTATAAATCTGCTGTATTTCAGGAAATGTTGAAAAAAGTACAAACTGAAACTGTAAGCTAGGGGTTTATAACATACTAAACAAGCATCTCAGTAACAGAAATAACTATAGTATTTTGTTAACAACAAAGTAACCTACAAGAATAAAAAATATCACTCTTTACATTGACAAAGGTTCTGATATTGTCTAAACTGCTAGAAACTAAATGACTTGCAATAATAAAAAGACAAACTACATACATATACATACACTCACAATTAGGCTACCGCCCAGTGGCGATCTCTCTCACCTCTCCTTCACCCAATCAACTCCTTTTCCACTCCCTTCCTGAATTTACCAACCCATCTCATAGATATCAATTCCTCCCTCAACATATTCCATTCCCTCACAGACCTCACAAGCATGGACTGCCTATCCCGCTCCGTTCTCCTCCACACCCTCTGAAGCTTCTCACTGTTGTTTCCTCTTCCTCTAAACACCTCCTTACTTAGCTTGCAGTGTAGCCCTCCCCATCCTCCCTCTTCATTCACCACCCTGTACATCCTGACTAACCCTCCAACTTTCCTCCTGTCCTTCAATGAGCTCCCCCCCATTTCTTTCATCATCACTGATGGCCTATAGTTTCCTTCTTCCTCACCATCTTGCCCCTGCCTTCTCCTCCTACCCTTTACCTATCTTGCTGCCTTTCTCTGCACCTTTTCCAGTTCTCGCACCTCCACCTCTACATACCCCCTTAAGACATATAAATTTAGATGAACTGTAAAATTATACCTTATTGAATGAATTTACTGCGTATTGCATAATTGTTTCCCGAAATGAGACATGGAAGGTTATTTTTATATGTGGTGCTATCGTCCAAAATGGTGGAGACAAAACTTTGTATTAGCTCATTTGATGCTTGCATATATACTGCCAGTAGACAAAGTTAAGTTGAAATTGGCTGCATGGTTTCGTAGACGTAGCATTCTAACATACTTGAATGGCCGCCATTTTGAAAATAAGTGTCTGATCCACACAAAACATAAATTGATTTACATGGAATGTCGTAGTGGTGCTTGTTTGCCAAATTTAGTGGCAACTGTTGTTTCTTTCCCGAAATATGACATAACTTTATTTTTTCATGTGGTGCAATCTTATGAAATTGAGGACGAAAGTATATACATTTTGGTATATATATATATAATGTTTGTATAGACTATTCACGATATAGTGAGCACTTTTAAAGGTCCTTCCAAATTTTTCTTTTAAGCCAGTTTTGTCATTCCGCCGCTTTTTAATATCAGCATTGTCATCTGACTAATAAATACGGTGTATACTTTCACCACTATCAAAAGTTAATGTCTGAGGCTGCAATTAAACATATTTATTAGTGGTTAATGACTGTTGGGAGGGCCTTAAAAAGTGCTCACTTTATCATGAACAGCCTATAATATATATTTTCAGCATACAAAGTTAGGGATAAATTGGCCAAAGTAGATATACCAAATAAAATTAAATTTTTGTCTGCCGCCATTTTTTAAATTAGTGTCTTCATTTAAATAGTTTTTTTTTACAAGCCCTGCCATAGTATTATGTACGTACCAAATTTGGCACGAATCGGTTGAGTAGTTTTTGGCATACTACGTAAAAGCTTATTTTTTTCATGTAGTGCGGTTTTCCAAATGGTGGATTAATATCCATTTTTAATTTCAAAAATTTGGGTTGTCTGTTAAATGGTTTTTGAGATGTGAAATAAAATCCAACATTTTAAAGTGAAATAAAATCCAACATTCTACCACGCCCATTTTGAAAATAAGCACTGGGCGTGGTAGAAAAGTATGACATCCGGATGCCCTTTTTAAGTGTTAGGTATATGTGTACCAAGTTTGGTGAAACTCGGATTACACGTTCAAAAGTTTTTAGACACATGCACACAGACAGGAAAGTGATTTCAAGTATCTTTCCTTAGGAAAGCAGGCCAAAATGGCACTTAAATTACACAAATCATTCAGTGGTAATAAACCCCGTAAAATATTTTTCCAAGGTTAAATGGGCGTATCCCAGTTTGTGAAGTATGGTCGTCCTAATAAATTCAAGGAAATATATATCATTTTTAATTTATATGTATTGTTATATATTCAAACAGCTATTATTTTCAACATTGAACTACCTGACTCCACTACTACTTTACAGTCATCCAATTATTTACACATGTTCAATCTGTCTATTGCCATCATTCCAAATGTATGTCATTCACACACGAAGTTCAATAGTCCCTCCCGTTAGTCTCTCTCTCTCCACTGTACCGATGCTGGCAGCCCGCAGATTGTCGACTTGGAAGCTTGTCGAAGCTTAAACAAACAAGCTGGCCCGATCCAGAAGGTTGCCCACACCTAGAGTCTTGCTGGGATAGATTGGGGCGATGACCATAACATTCTTCGAGTGACAACCCCAGAAATTTAATCCGCCAAAGGACGGGAGCGCAGGAGTCGGGATAGCCTGCGCGGCGGCTCGCATTTGTAAATCTCCGCGCATTCCTAGGACTACCAGTAATGTCTTTGACACACTGCTTCGCACGCTCGAGCGGAACAGCGTGGCAGAACCTCAACATTCAACATATTGACTAAAGCATTCTCAAGGCGAAGAAATGTGTTGTTGGACTCTTGGTTACGTTTCAGCGTGCTTGTTCCACGCAAGGCTTAATGTAAATTTGGCGTTTGTTCGGGAAAATTGTCGTCTGACTTGTTCACGAGGATATTTGCTGGCTGTACTCGCCCAGGCGTAACGCTCACGTGGTCGCGATGCCGGCCCATCGATGTTTAGAACCAGTCCCCGGCATCCATAGGTCTTAAGCTCAGTGTACCAAATGGTTCGGAGTCAGGAAGGCCGCGATGGTGCAGTGGCCATTAGGTCCTACCTCTCTCCTCCCGCAGAGACGAACTGGGCTTCATCTCCCGCGGAATCGCTTCGGATGCTTCCTGGGTTGCCACAGATCTGGAAAACAGCGAAATGTCAGGGGATTTCAAAGAAGTTAGCTAAATGTCAGGGAATTCTGTGATATTCATGATATATTTCGCAGTTCTGTCATCAGTTATGCACCACTGCCAGAATCATATAAAATTGTTTTAATGATTGTGGACTAAGTGCTTAGGCATTTTGGTTTACAATCTATGTAATGCGCAATTTTGTGTGATCAGAGAAGTATTTTGGTGTAAAGGCTGTTCACGATAAAGTGAGCAATTTAGAAATGCACCGTAGAAAAATGTCACTGCCCTGCAAGCATATATTTTAATGCTGGTGCACTGAGGGATATTCGCCCAATAAAGTTGGTAACGATGGAGGGAAAGTAATTCCATATCGTAACGTCGAATAAAAAGTGTTAGGTAACTATTTATAACTTAAAATTATTTCTTTCGCTTTGTTTTTTTAATGCACCGAAGTGTAAAAATGAGCATATTTGTAAAATATTTACTTTTGTAATAAATTCACATTTTCGTTTGACCGACGCACAAATAAAGTGATGAGGCCCATGACAATATTAATTTTACTTAAGGTGGAGAAATACACAACGTGTATACAAGTAGATCTTAAGCAGGTCTTTCAAAAGTGCTCGTTTTACCGTGAACCGCCTATTAAAGTGTGTTATAATACAAAGGCGCCAATCCGTACAGAAGCAAAAGTGTTGGAAAAAGGCCAGGGAAAAACGATTATTTTTTGTCTGGAAATAAGGGGATTTTTCCAATGTAAAAAGGTGGCAACCCTGTTTTGTGTGGAAAACGTGGCAGACTTCGCCGCCTCAAGCGTTTTTTTTTTCTCGGGGGCGTCCTTCATTGCTTTATCTCCTCATTCTTTAGCTGTCTGAACTGCGTGGCGTAAAGCCCAGTTTTTGGCACTTTTTACTAGTAGCAGATGCAGTTACGTTGGAAGCAAGTGTAAATATTTCTGTATAAAGCAAAAAATTCGAATTATGTAAGATATTCCTGTTCTACAGCTTATTTTCACAGTCTTGCCAGTTACCGGACGAGCAAGTGTGTGAACAGTACTCAGCACGTTGTACAAATCACATGCTACTGTTCCCCTGACGTATCGACATTGTTATCCTATTTTTTGCGGCCTGTTCAAGGCCGTTCGCCTTTCGATGGCGCAGACTTTTCCTCTCGGAGTGTTTGGCTAGCGCCTTATCCGCACTTAGCACCTCCCCTGCCTGGATTCGAGTGGCGAACAGGCTCCCGTGTTCTGTACCTACACCTTTGCACTTAAAATTGCCGATCCTCAGTTTTCTTTTTCTGAAAATGTGCCAGAAGCCGCACAACAGAGGGTCTAGGAGTAAAGTGGTCGCATCTTTAGTTTTCTCTCAGAGTCAAATTGCTCGTTCCAAGTTTCCGGTTCCGCGGTGGCTGAACGGTTAGACTGCCCGCCTCCCACCAAGGTGAACCAGGTTCAGTCCCCGGCTGGGTCACTCCGGATTTTAGAAAGTGGGACTCGTGCCGTACGATGCCGCTGATCGGTGGGTTTTCTCGGGGATATCCCTTTTCCCCCGCCCTTTCATTTCGACGCTGCTCCATACTCACCTCATTTCACCCACTTCGGCTCTCAAGACCTCGTTCTTAAGAGCCGCCCAAACCTCTTAACTCAACTCTCTAAGTTGCCACCAAACGGTGAATGAAGCCTTTTTTTTTATAATAAGTTTCATTGGAGAAGTGTAGAATGTTAATTGATGTCTAGTTAGAAATAGCATTAGATTAACTTTTTAAGTAGGATGATAATCTTGCATTTTGTAATTTAATCTTATATTTATACACACACACACAGGATGGGGCTGAATTCGACCGACAAACTTCGAGAGGTGATTCCTTATTCAAAATTAAGTGGCAAATATATGACACTTTGTACCTAAACTAAATGGCCTATTAAGGGCGAAATAAGTCCCCGAAAATGGAGATTTTGGAACATATTTTTGTGAAATATCGGAAACCAGGTGTGATGAAAGTACAATTCGCGGAACATTATTTTATGTTATCGGGATCGTCAGCCTAAGAGCAAATTCACGATAATAATACTCCCCGTTACGAAAATAACAGGGGTGGCCACCCTCCGATTGTCGGCAACTTCGTTACCGTCGGGAATTATGAACATTTGATGCTTGTTTATCGAGCAGGATGAACTACGAAACGAAAATGGTCCCTTTTTGCAACTGCCTAGGACCAACCATTTTCGTTTAAGATGCACACAATTATTCCGGTGGATTCCGCTGCAGTGATACAACGGCTAGAATGCAGCCAGTATTACATACATGTAGTGCCACAGCGCAGCCGATGGTGGCGGACAAGGTTAACGCCTGTAAACAATGCGTACCATACACGTATGTATTGCGTATTGCCTACTTACGAGGTACTGTATAGCGGCAGCGGAACTTAGCGGAATCTTTTGTGTGTGTTTTAAACGAAAACGGTGGATCCTAAGCAGTTGCAACAAGCTGGAACATAATGGAGGGAATAGTGTGTGTGTTCTTGACGTGCAGTGGCACAGAGAAACTGTATTGATCGCTAGGAAGAATAATGAAACGTCTGGACACTGGCCATCATGAGGTTGACGGTGCCCTGCAGAGTATTATTTCCAGGGTTTGACAGTGGGTTCCTATGACGTGGAGATGTCTGTTGCCCTTTCAGCAGTGGACACCGGAGTACAGCGCTACGACAAACCTTATTTTGCAGTAACTGCCAGACGATGCAGTCGGAGCACAACGAGTAACCTTGCTAGGGATATGAGAGCAGCCATTGGGACTAATGTTTCCATGTATACTGTATACCGACATTAGCGTCAAGTGGGACTAAATGACCGGAGGCTTGAGAGATTCATCCCGTTTGCAGCTATTGTCCTTTTAGCACGATGCACCTAACACAGAACTAGGCCATGGGAAAACTGGAGATGTTGTGTTTACGGGTGAGTTTACACACTTGTTTTCATATGGCGAGAACGAGGGAGGTGCACGGAAAATTGTATCCTACCGTGCGATGGTGGAGTGGGAAGACTACTCACTTTCTACAATGGCGAACCGCGTTCTCTCTTGGCGGTGTCGCTCACGATATTCGTGTGAGAAACGAACGTGGCTGTTGGCCGGTAGGTTTTTTTTTTTTTCGAGGTCTCCAGTTCCTCCTTTCATCACATTCCGTCGCTTCGCTTTTATAGGCTCTGTCGACCTCGGCTTTCAAGCGTCGTACATGACCCTCATATTCCTCTTTATGGATCATATTGCTCGCCCCTATCGGAATGCATTTGTGGATAACTTCTTGAACGGAAAGAGGATATCATTCGTTTGTATTGGCCAGTCAGGTTCCGTATCTCACCTTATCGAAAATACTTCCGATGCATTCAGACGACGTATTGCAGGACGTTTAGTATCACTACGAATCAATGCAGTGATCGAGAACTAAACTACCCCACGTCGGTGGTGTGGATTGAATGTGTCGGACGTCTTGCTGTCTTTTACTGCCAAAATGACTTCCGAGTGCAGGGTGAGGAAATAATCTTTGGATGTGCTAACATTTGTCGCTCATCGTGGGTGGAAATTATATGCTGACTGACTTTATATTTAATTTTTTTCACCTGCGTGTAATACAACAAAATTGAGATGTTCGTTGATGCCATACTCGTTCGCAGTCATACACAACCGCTTATAATGTTAGATTTCAATTTCCTGATCTTTGCGCTGAAGTCGATGTCGATCGCTGAGATTTATCACGACTTATCGTTGGGGGAGCCGCGACAGTGTTGTAGTCAAGACTACGCCTTCCACCATGGCGAACTGAGTTCGATTCCCGACGGGATTTTCCGGATTGTCACATATGGGAAACATGGCATATGCTACAGTTGATCGAAGGGTTTCTTCGGTGCATTCCTGTTGGCCTTCTTGCATTCCTCTGCTGCTCCATCTTTGCCTCGTATCTTGATCTCAGTGTTAAGCACTTACCAAAATCTCCACTGAACTACTCGTTGTTCTCTGATTTGTGGGAGGTCTTTGTTACCTACTCTAATTAATGAACGTAGCGTAGGCAACTGTTATTCAGAAATGCCTGTATTGCCTCCTCGGTGAGGTGTAGCCTAAATAGAAAATAGGGAGGAGACACCACACGTCTATTGACTGATTATAGCGGTTTGTTTCTTACGTGTGTACGTGGGCCTGTGACTACGCGGATAGCACGACGAGCCGGGATCAATTTCCGGCAGTTCCGTGTCGGATCTTCGCATGCGGGAAACGTGGTATGACGTTGCCAACGACTTTTCGTAGAATACTCTCGCGCTCTCCACTGCACTTTCCGTTACCTATCCGTACACGCCTTGTCCCATCTAGTACACTCTTCATGCTAAACATATGACCAACAAACACTGTTACTATCCTAATTGTTACAAAACTTACAAACTAATTCTCGATTTGTATTTTCAAACGAAGGGAGTCAAATAAAAGTGTGGCCAAACAGATATATACAGTTGAGTCAACTAAATATTTTGTTGACAGTAGGTTATAATTTTTGTCCCAATTTTGTTGGGGCAACGAAGTACCTTTTTGGCCCTAAACAAACAAGTTCTTTGTTGGCAGACAGTTGTCACCGGCAGAATGAGACCAAGCAAGCGGTTGCTTCGTGGCGGACACGATCTGAAGCAAGAGAACGTGTCGCCTGATACCGTAGAAGTGTTCAGTTGGCAGAGTGCCTTGGCAGGCGACAGGAGCCTCTGCACGTATGCAGATCGTAGTCGCTCTGTGCCGGTGCCGGATGTCTCGTGGGGCCACAGCAGAGCGAGGTTGAGACAAGGTCGAGGGCGTGAGTACTCCGGGACCCAGAGGCGGTAGCGTCTGGCACTGTCCACCCATGCGGAGGGCCAGCTGTCGGATTTACAGTCGCAGCGGAAGTATGTGGGAATAAAAGCGAATACAGAAAGCACACTACAGCAAATCGTTTCTTACATTTGGTTGGATTTCACTACGTTAAGGGGGCCCCCTACTAGGCTCTAGAAATGTGTTGGGAAATCCGTTTTTTTTTTGGGCGAAACTATTTCACGTGCGCCCAGTGTGCTAATTTACGAAAAGAAAACAAACTACAGGCGATGACGGAATGTCGCTATCATGATACCAAGCATATTAGAGCCACTATTTCCAAGCCCTCCAACATAGCTAAAAACAGCATTTTCAGACTGCCGTATGTATCTACGTGAAACTCTGATACAATCCTGCAATTAACTTTGCGTTACACTTTCCATCAGTAAAATAATATAGTCACCGCTTGAAGTCGCAGAAAAAACGGTTTGACGAAAAGTTTGCGTTCTAGTTTGGTGCGTCGCGCGTAGTGGCGTTGCGGCATTTGATGCGCGTGCCAATGTCGCCTTTAAGGCCATATTACACCGTACCAGATTTCGTAAAAGCTTGTGCAAGGTCTATCATAGCTGCCGTTATACCGGCCTGCACAGCACCCGTCATGGCATTCTTCTGGAGCTGCCAGATTTCATCACAGGTTTGGTAATTGGACCTGTCCTATTTTTCGTGGTAGGTTCCATACCGGCTCCCGTACCTGGCCAATCACATTGCAGTTTCAGAGCGCAAGGCGCTCCCCGTGGCTACTACTTAAAACGAGTTGATGAAGAAACCGAAAAGGAAGCCTCCATCTTGATTTTACATCCGTGAGGTTGAAACTCTTTCAAATAGATTTAAAATACGACGACGAATAATATTGGTTATGACAACTTTCAGTTACTGCTTAAAACCGTTCTAAATACTTAAAACGTCACTTACTGTATGAAAAAAAAAATTCAAACTCTTACGATATCTATGGTATATAAACTAGCGAAATTGCGAATGAAATGGTAGTACAGTGGTAAAGTAGTGGGGTCGGCGATGATCGTGTAACTTTTGAGCGTGAGTTCGAAACCCGGACCAAACTTTTTTTATCATTAAATTTTACATGCGGATAATATCCCGGTACGTAAAGAAAAAGCTATATTTTGCAACCGGTCAGTAATTTTCGTCAATATTTAAAATAACACACCCCTACTCTTAGTGAATTCACGACATTTTCAAGAATATGAATGAAACTATACTAGTAAGCAATCAATTTATGTAAAAGGCGAACAGTATTATAGCAATATTAAGATGTGCTAGCTAGTATTTTTATTGGCCTACGCAAGTTAGTAACTGGTAGCAGTTTTACGAATGCGGTTCATGTTTACTACACACCACACACTGCGCACCCACCGATTGTGCCAAAACGCTAGTACGCGAACTGCTGACGTGTAATATGAATCTTCCATGGCTCATATAGCGGCTGGTATACCGGCTCGTACACCAGGGCTTGCAGAAACTTGTACAAGAACCAAGCACGGCAGCAGGTATCGTGTAATATCCGCTTTAGCGTTCGCTTGCTCTTGTGCCATGTCGCGGCAGGTAGGTGGCCCCCTTAAGTTGTGGTTGTCTGGACTTCTCACGAGAAAGTACTAATTTTGTTACCGTCGTGGACTCAACTGCCGTGTTCAGTATAGTGTAGAGGGAACATGGGACGAAGTGCGCTTGCCAGATTTACGGTGTAAACATCGCCATGTTGCAACTGAACGACTTGCTGTTTCTCCATCGGAACTGTCAAAACTACGTGGCTTCGACCAATTATAGTAAGGTTTTTACATAAACAACTGTTTTAAGAAGCAACTACGATGCAATCAATTTTATTGGAAAGCACTGATTTATTGTAAAACCAGACACAAATGGCACACAACTGTTTGAAGACGTGATTTTGGCAGTTACAGAGCCAAATGCGCACAAGACGAAAATTAGTTGTATTAAAGAATTTACATAATAACATAAAAATATATGAAATATCTATTGGTCTTACCCCACTTTTTTGCACAATTTATTTCCATGAAACAAAAGGCTAATCAAAATGTGCCAAACTTCCTTTAATTCTTCTTTTTATCCCAAATTATAATTAATTTTCTTCGAAGTTCCAGCAAAACCAACACCATAAAAATATGGGTAACAAAATTATTCATTATATAAAAGAAAGTAATAAACCAAAAATTGAAAGTTTGTTACTTTTAAATACTAGTATAATAAAATAAGGCAGTTTAACCATTATAGGGCGTAAGGGGATAAGTATACATTACTGTATACCGGTATGAAGTTGGTCAAACAACATAAACAGATTGTTAATGTTGGATGTTTGTAGAAGTTTTCTTTTATTGCATTATATGTATTAGCTTCGTATTCTACAAGAGGCCACTAATGATAATTTTACCTTTATCTGCATAATCCCTCTAAACTGATCCATCTGGGTTTTGGTTTGATATACAGAGAAGCCGTTCTTAATCGGAATAATTGGCTATAAAAGTAATCTTACAGCCACCTTTCCAATAAATGTCTCATCTCGTAGAAAACCAAACATATATTTTTACTTTACTTCCTCATCATGGATAGGCTCTTAGCCTGGTTCGACCTCAGATTTCAGACCATCTCTTCATGGGTCGGCCAATATCTCTTCTTCCAGAAGGATGGTATTCCAGGGCAAGCTTCGGAAATCTGTCGTTATCCATCCTTAGAATGTTGTCTTTCCAATTTACATTTGTGGAAAATTCTGTCATTCAAAGAAAATATATTCAGTTGTTGTCTAATTTCTTCATTCTTTCTTCTGTCCTTCAGGGAAATATCCTATCATTGATCTAAGGAACTTCATTTGGGATGATTTTATTGATTTATTTTCTCTATTGTACTATATTTACCCACGTTTCACTACCATACATCAAAGCCGGTACAGCCATTGTTTTATAAAATTTTAGTTGGGTCTCCTGTTGGACTTTACCTTTCAGTGTTCGTCGAATTGTTCCACACATATAATGAAATCGGTGAAGCTGCTTCTTCACTTCGTTATCTTCATTAAAGGATAATTCACAACCAAGGTAAGTAAAACTGGAGACTTGTTCTATCGGTTGATTGTCAATCACTATTATAGCTCTGATAGGATACTTCCCTTGCCATGCCATACATTTTGTTTTTGTACGAGATAATTGCAAGTTGTAATCTTTACTGACATTTAATATATGCATTGATTTTTGAAGTCCATCTTCATCATCCTGTAGAATAAATTGATCATCTGCAAATAACATAATATTAATATATGTGTTATTACTTATTTCTATTCCAGTATGAACCTTTTCCTTCCATTTCTTAACTACGTTATATATATATATATATATATTGGTTAATTGATATTTCTTCTGTTAATTTATAATTTATATCCCAAATCTAATACAATTTTCGTCCTTTTATACATATCTTGAATAACTTGAATCAAATGTTTCGGATATCCGTTCCTTTACATTATATTCCATAATTGCTCCCTATTTACTTCATCGAAGGATTTTTCATAATCGACAAAAGTGATATAAGTATTTTAGTTAAATTCTCATCTCCACATTGTTCTTTCAATAACAGAGCATGTGTTATTATTTTAAGCCTGTTGTTTATTATTTTCGCATGTATTTGATATCCAGTATTTAACAAACTAATTCCTCGATAATTATTATATGAACTTCTATCTCCTTTCTTGAAAAGTGAAATGTCTTTTGCCTTCCGCCATTCTTCTGGTATGATTCTCCTTATCCACCATATATTAATTAAATGTAAGTACTTGAATTTTAGAATCATTCCCCCATATTTTATCAGTTCTAAATTAATTTTATTCAGCCCTGTAGCTTTTCTATTTTAAAATTATTTCAATGCTACATAAAGTTCCTCTATATCCACAGTATCAATTTCTTTAATATCAGTACTATCTGTACCTTCATTCTTTTCTTTCTCTCTGTGGTTTCCATTATACCATGATTCTTTATAGTGCTTTATCCACGATTCTTCTTCAATTATATTTATGTTAGCGGCTTCCCTTTCCTCTTTATTAAG
This sequence comes from Dryococelus australis, assembly GCA_029891345.1. NCBI lineage: Eukaryota > Metazoa > Arthropoda > Insecta > Phasmatodea > Phasmatidae > Dryococelus > Dryococelus australis. The sequence goes on along the minus strand of CM056997.1, from coordinate 181,892,986 downwards.
GTGTTTCATAAGCTTATAAGGCATCACTTGTCTACCTTGGACATCGTCTTCTAGTGAACTTATTAATCTGTCCCATGATTCTTGTTTCAGCTTCTTTGTTATTGACTTAACAGTATGTCTTCTTCTTTTATACTCATTCTCATTTTCTGGGGTTCGATCTTGTATCATTTTAAATATGATTTTTGCCTTTGTTTAACTGCTTCAGAAACTTCATTCCATATTTTGAGTCCTGTTTTTCTTTTGAATTTCTTTTTCTTTCTGATGGCTTCATCGGTTGCTATCAATATTGCTGATGTTGAAATTTCCCATTCTTTTTTGACGTCATTACTTGTTGGATTTTCAAATAAGTACTGTTGTAGTCGGCTTTGGTATAGGTATCTTATTCCTTCACCCTGTAACAGATAAATCTTATAAACTTCTTGGTCATTTTGTACATTTTTGTTCAACCTTTTCCTCCATTTAGCAAGAATTCTCATTTTTTAGATAACAAGGAAATCATTTGAAATTATATCGCTACCCCTATGCACTCTGATTTCTACTACATCGGGACCTAATTTTTTATTTACCATCATATAGTCAATAATAGATCTTGTCCTCTCGCTGTCCATGTAAACTTATGATATCCTTTTCCTCAAAAAACGTATTGGTAATTTTTAATTGATTGTAGGATGCTAATTCTGTCAATAATTTACCATTCTGATTTAACGTGGATTCGCTTCTATTTTCCATCAAGTACTTCTGGAATTGGGCTGTTTCCTACCCGAGCATTAAGGTCGCCAGCTACTATAAGGAAACCACTTTTACAGATTTTATCTGTCTCTATTTGAGGGTTTTCATAAAATTGTTCAGATTCTTCTCAGATATCTTAATGAGTAAACAATGTCATTCCCCATTACTTTGAACAGACTTTACTCTACACGTAATGTCAACTCCACATATTTATGAATAAAATTGTTCACCTGATGACAGAATTCCTTGAACAGCTAAAAGTAGTAGTAAAAAAAAAAAGAATTTACAGTTTAAACGTTGATGTGACACGACAGTGTTTATGTTTACATGTAGTGGAAGGATTCATAATCGGTAACCAAAAGTAGAACTTTAGCAGGGCTTCATAAAAGTGTGAAAAAAACCGTGAATAGCCTATTCCAAGCAACTAGGTTAAAACAGTATGTTAACTGTGAACTATATCTTACTAGCCGTTGCAAACATACTGCTGCTGTAATTTAAAAAAAATTGTATTTAATACGAAATTAATATTACAAGTTAGTCAGTAAAAGTTTAGTTTATTCAAGGAGACAAAGTTAATAACTGTGTTATATATTTGTGGTATAGGCCTACAAGTTATTAAAAAAAAAAAAAAAAAAAATAGGTTGACTTTTACTCCTAGGGTGATTTTTCAAAGGTTTGTTTCAAATCATTCGAAGAAACAGTGATTGACCATAGCAGCCCTCCTGTTATCTATTACACAATACACACGTCAATCTGTGATCATTGTAACACAATTATTAACACACAAATTATGAACGATCTTGTGCCTTACCCGCAGTATTCATTCCATTGCTATCGTTATCATGGAACTCAATGCCTTGGCCTATGCAAAAGTTCTCTCTCTGACTCACACTGAAACGGTTTGAGTGTATTTCCACTCATATCCACTCATAGTAACACGACACGAGATCTCAGTGTAACTTGTGTATTTCGCGTATAGGCTGTTCACGGTAAAGTGAGCACTTCTGAAAGCCCTCTCATTTGGAATAATATTCAATAAATTTATTTTATTTTAGCCTTAGACGTTAACTTTCGTGTTTGGTGTAATATACACACTGTATTGATTACTTTCATAGCAATATTTATTATATAAAGGTGGTCGAAGGATAAAACATGGCTGAAAAGAAAAAGTAACTAGGGCTTCAAAAGTGCTCACTTTATCGTGAACGGCCCATTTCAGGCTTATACAGGAAAGCGCGAATACGTCGCAACTGCTTGGTGTCGTGATTTCGTTCCCCTTAATACCTGTCTATGCTTGAAAAACCACTCGAGTGGTCATTTTCATATACAAACATACGTGTAGTAGAAATGGTATATTCCACTGCCTTATCGTTCGTAGACAAATTTACCATTCGAATTCATTTCGGCTGTCAGTTGTTTCTCCCGTCTGACTTTAATTTTCGGGGTGACTAGCCAATCAAAAAACTGGCTTATGTTGTTATGAAATAGGCGGTAACTTTTTTGTGTTCAACATTGCAGTAGTAGAGATATTGGAATTGAGTAAATAATACTTCAACTACATTACAGATAATGACGATTTTTAATGAACGAAATATCAACTTGAATAGTAGGGCATACCTACGGCGAAGTGGAAAACGTAACTAACGATATTTAATAAACGTGTTTTGTAAACATGGCTTTCTTACAGATTTTAGGGCCGTGTGCACGGACACGCCTAGAAAAGAAGCTCCACGCACTAACATAAATATGAGAATTTTAAGGAAATTATGAGAAAATTACATAATTAATTACTGACAGTATAATTATGTTAGTGCTATTTGAAGAAATCGACAAAATTAAAAAATATGGCGCAGAAAATTTGGGAGTCAATACGATTTTGTAAATATCCTTTGGAAAAATCTAATAATATTTTGGTAATATGCTTAGTGTTACAGAAAAACTTTGTTTTTAAGTTTTAAACATTCTGTAAACCTTTCTCTGTTTTATAAACTGTTGGGTATACATTTAAATAATTTACACTTACACACGTCAATAACTAAAAATCTATGTTAATTTAATTTCTTAATTTAATGCTATTTAGTTACCGCAACGTAATTATCACTGAGGTATACGAATTACGTGTTATTTTTTGCGATACGAAACTGTATAAAAAATTACAATATAATCGTACATGTAGTGTTCCCAGTTCCATAAATACATTCTCTTAACGGATAAAAACATTATTTTAATATTCTTTCTTCTCTTCTGCTGTAGAAACTTTTATGCCTCCTGTTGTGCCCATGCGTATAAAGAACGTTGGTATAGTGTAGGGCCGGCGTACTTACAGCACCGTTAAAAAAATGTTCCCTTAATTTTACGGAAAAGTGCTGGTAAAAATTTGTCCAGAAGTGTCCGTAAACTCTCCGTAAAATTACGGACACGTTGATTTTCAGAAACGGACTTTCCGTAAATTTCACGGAACCTCTCCGTTAATTTTCAAGTTAGTTTTCTGTAGAGATAATGAAAATGTCTTTAATTTTCGTTGTGTGGGTGTTCTACCGTGTATAAAAATAATATTAAAAAAGTTAAAATATTTTGTACCTACGAGAGGTTTGAACCAGAGTCAAAAAATTTCAATTCACAACTCTAATCATTCACCTACAACTCACTTGAAAACTGTGGCAAAACTTTGTCTGTATTCGAAAGGCAAAAGCAAAAATTCAGTTTCTATAAAATTTACTGTATTTTTAGTGTTGCCAAATATTACAGATGCCTGATGCTATTTTTTAATGTTCGAAAGAATAGATCATAGTCGCGTGGATAACCTTAACTGCCGCAGAAACGTTAATTTTCTTGTTACAGTGGCGAAGAAAGCTTTGTGTAGAATCGGCATTGTTCGCCCTTGTAACTCGAAACCAAAGGGAATACGGAGACTTTCCGTGTTCTGTATTTACGGACTTAACTCCGTTTTTCGTCATTACGGATTGCTTTTCCGTATATACACTGTACATTTCCGTAAAACATTCCGTAAATATAGGGAAATTTTCAACATTGCGCCAGCGAGGTACTTGATTACGTTGCACGTCACTTCCGGCAACAAGGCGACATAAGCTAGAGGAATATTCACTCAGGTTCCTTCTTCTTTACCACGATCATGCTAGTCACTGAAACTTTCATTACCCTAGCACGCCGTTTTAACGGGAATAAACCATACATACGATCAATATTGGACATTTAATCTTTGCTTTTAATATACATATATAATATATGTATATAATTATTATTACTAGGTGCGATTGGACCCTATCGGATCACGCAAAGCCTTAACGATTCATTTTTGTGGGTTTCCAGGCAGCTCTTATTATTTCTGTGTGGATTTTCTTCCTTTCTTCAGTCCACTTCTTCCTTGTCTCGTAGTGACTTCATTCTCAGGGCAGTACTTGCCATTAGTTAATTCTTCGTCTGTATGCGTTTTTGTTCACAATTTCTGATGAATTTATGTTGGCTATTTCCAGGAACTTTTTACCTGCTAGACCCAAGGCATGGTTTTCAGTTCTGTGTAGGTCACAATTTTGCAAGTGAGTCTTGTTGGGAGCATGTGGATATGTCCATAAAATCTTTATCTTCTTTTTCTGATGTCTGCGGCGAGATTCGACAATGTTTCTGTTGTTTTTCGGGATTTCAGTCTGTATCAGTCTTCTGTTTTTTTTTTTTTCAGGTCGAGAATCTTTGTTAAGGTTATGCGTTCTTTTTTCAGGATGTTTTCCAGGTCACCTTTTCTGTGGACTGTAAGGGTTTCGCTGGCGTAGAGAGCTTCAGGTTGGATGTTGTAACGCCTGACTTTAGTGTGTATGGACAAACATTTCTCGTTATAGATGTAGGTTTTACCGTAGGCTCTCCTAAGTTTTTTCGTGCGAACTTTCTGTGCTATTTTCACTCCTCCTGTGGGTTCGAGTATTTCGCCTAAGTATTTGAAGTATGGAATTTTCTCGATTTGTCCATATTTTGTGATCAGTTTTTGACGGGGGAGTTTTGAGCAGATGAACCGGGTTTTTTGGAAGGATATTTGCAGGCCGACTCTTTCAGCGCTTTTTTTTTTAGTGTTTCTATCTGTTTGAGTGCTGAGGTCTCGCGCGCGCGAGTGTGTGTGTGTGTGTATATATATATATATATATATATATATATATATATATATATATATATATATATATATATATATATATATATGTGTGTGTGTGTGTGTGTGTGTGTGTGTGTGTGTGTGTGTGTGTGTGTGTGTGTGTGTGTGTGTGTGTGTGTGTGTGTGTGTGTATATATATATGATTTAAGGTTTCTGTAAACAAGTGCTTTTTGAAACGTTTGTATAATTCCTGTGATTTATTTATAATGCAACTAGTATATATTAGAGGTGTGCAAATATTTTATTAATATTAAAGGGTGTCTGCTGATAAATCAGACGTAAATGAATACGTTCCTCATTGTTTACCACGAGACACTTGACAGTTTTGTTGGCGACGGGGGAATCGATGTTGTGGACATGCGCAGGAGATAGTAACTGCCTTTAGTGTGTACTTCGTTACTTCAGATCGGACCCGATAACGATCACTGAAGTAACGGCCCGTTACAGTTGGCCCGGTCGCCTGTCGTCGACTGGCGTGGCTGGATCCGCGGCGGGCTGACTGGCGCCCGGCCAATCTCCATTGATGCAAATTACCGACCTGGTCCTCTGAGCGCGCGCCGTCCTATAATATTCTTCGTGGTAAGTTAGCGTGTGGCGCGCTTGTCGTGCCTCCGTACGGCGCCAGCCTGCTGCCGAGGCTAGTGCAGGATATTTACCATCCATATTTTCGTTATAACGTGCTTTTCAGTGGGTTTATCGAAATTTTTGGCACAGCAAAACGTAAATATTAATTTTTAACAACTTCTTGCATTGTTAAATATTCACTACCTTTATTATTGTGTGAGCACTGATGGGAGATGAGAAATAAGATATTCTTTATCTTCCATCAGTGCTCCGATAGTAGTAATGGTGTACAGGCTGTTTACGATAGAGTACTTTTGAAAGCAACCTTGGAAAAAAGTCACTGCCCCTGCCTGCGTATATTTTAACGGGAGCACTGCGAGACATGCGCCCAATAAAGTTGGTAACGATGGATGGGAAGTGGTTCCATATCTTAACGTCGAATAAACGGTGTTAGGTAACCATTTGTGATAACTTAAATTATTTTTTCGCTTTGTTTCTTTTACTGCATCGAAGTGTAAAAATGAGCATATTTGTAAAATATTTACTTTTTATATTTTTTTTATTTACAGTTTCACTTGTCCGATGCATGAATAAAGTTATGAGGGCCATGGCGATGATAATTTTACATAAGGCGGAAGAATATACAACGTGCATACAAGTAGATCTCAAACAGGGCTTTTCAAAAGTACTCATTTTACTGTGAACAACCTATAGTGAATATCTATCACTGTAAGGTGTTCGAAATTATTCCTTCGTCCTGTCGTGCCAAAAGTTTCGAAAAAATCTGTGAAAAACAACTTTTGATACAAATTAATGTAAATACACGGATTTCGTACACCACTGGCCTGAAGCTTGAACTGTGGTTTTATTACAAATACCTTGAACGTTCGCCCAGTGTGCTGACCCGAGGAAAGTACACACATTTCAGAATACGTATCGCCTTTCGATTACTTTCAAGAGATCATATTACAACATAACCGAAAACGACTTTTTTTCGATGGCTGCATCTCAAAAGTATTTGGGTTGGATACAGACAGAAGTAATCGAAGGACGTGTATTGTACCTTTATCACAGACTTTCTACTAGTAAAATGGCAAGGTCGCGCAACACAAGAACACCGCACGTCAGTTCAGAGCTTGGCGTGTAGTGGCGATGGCGCACTTGATTCACGTGGCATTTGCGTCCGTATCGCTTCCGCCGTTCTGGATTCCAAATGCGAAAATAGCTTGAGGTAGGCGGGCTCCTGACGGTTGGTATGGCTGGCTTGCGGGTAGTAGCACTCGAGAACAACGTTTGAAAAAAAAAATGTATTATGTAAATTGAAGCACGGGCGAACCACATAACAAATAACTAAGAAAAGGTTTGTGACATTCTGATATTTACTATTATTTCGAGCTGAGCTTAATGTTTTAATTTTGTCGAATTTTGAGAATTGTACGAAAATACATATAAATACAAAATTCCTAAAGTTTATTTAATTATGCTTTTTTTTTTTTTTTTTTTTCCACAACAAAAAAATGTGTGATGAGCTTGACTCTTGGACAGCCTTGTGGGTATTGAAATTCTGAAAAATAGTTTGTATTTATTCTGTGCTTCTTGTGAAAGTGTAAATATGTGGCAGATCAGTTTAAACGAATTAGGGGAATAAAAAAAATTAATTTATATTTTTAAAATTAATTTTTAAAAAATATGCATAGCTAAATGACATGGAAAAATGTTTTTCGGGCATAGATTTTCATTCCCCACTTTGCACTCTGTAGCAGTAGTAAGTGAACTAGCGTATGTCAGGTACAGAATTAAAATTACTGTATACGAACTATATTAAGTGTGTAGTTAAGTGATTATTTAAACAGTATATATAAAATTAATTTTAATTTTAGGTTTCAAAAGTCACAAAATTTAATGCTATGTATAATTCCTATCCTCTTCTACTGATAACAAAACGCGGTTTTATATTATTTGAAAACTGACCTAGCTTGATTGATTAATAAACTAACGAAGTTTATCAGTTTTCCTAAATTTTCTTGAAGTCATGGCAAGACACGTAAAGGTCTGAAAAAAGTTTATAATCTTTACTGATAAAAAGTGGAGTAGACATACGGGATATGCTAGAAACACCCATATTTTGACAGCCATTTTGAAATTAATTTTTGTATCTGGCAGTTTGTAAGGTACCGGCTGTTCACGGTAAAGTGAGCACTTTTTAAGGCCCTTCTAAATATTTCCTTTCATCCAATCTCCATCTTCCTGCTATTTTTAAATATAAACATTGCAGTGTGACCAATAAATACAGTGAATACGTTTCACCGCCCTCAAAATTTAATGCCTAAGGCTGCAATAAGATATATTTATTAGTAATTAAAGCCTGTTGGGAGGGCCTTAAAAAGTGCTCACTTTACCGTGAACAGCTCGTATCTAGTTGAACGACAGCGACCCAGGCGGGTGTGGTGTGTGGCGCGGCGCGGTGTGTTACCAACCTGCGCGCTTCCCAAGAGTTGCGTATATCTTCTACCACGACGCAGTGGAACCGCCTGCAATTTAGCGTGTCCTTGAACAACGTCGCCTCTCCACCATATATGGCGCGCGTCTTGTTTTTTTTTTTCCTCTTTGCTGGGAAATAATCTAGCTGAAAACAGAATATACCACGGTGTTTCTCTTGGCCAAACGATTTTGCGTCATTCATAGCACGATTATTTAGTTGGGGTGGGGGCGAATTATCAGGTTGTTATTGCCTTTGATTATGGACACAAAGTTGAGTTGTGCGTAATGTTAACACTATTTATTCACGTGTTAAATTTTAAGCACCAGATGGTGACACAGTTAATTTGCAGTTGTTTACGTGGTACCTAAAATAAATTATACAGATAATTTAATTGTCGTTCCGAAGAAATACAAAATTGTCGTGGTTTATAATAAACACTTTCATTTCCTTGGATTCTTCAGTTTTGGGTAGTTCCATAAGAATTTGGGCATTGAAAATTTACTTATTAACAAACCAATGACCAATTCTAAAAGCTTAAACACTATACTTTTGCAGTTCAACTTCACTTTTATTTTAAAACCGTACTGGCACTCAAAAATGGAACTACAAGTACAAATGCCGCGAGGATGTACAACATTTGTAAGTGTGCATTTGGTTGCCTGCCTGAGGTACCCTTACAAACCTTGTTTTCTCGACAACCGTTCTCCTGGGACAGTTACACCAAGGCAATGTTCTTTTTTGTGCATTAATGTAAACATGATTATGGCGTCATTAAAAGCGATAGACGCCCAAGGGTTACACAAATTTGTTGGCTAATAATATAGCACTCCCAATTTTCGCAATGAATGATGACATTGCCCAGCAACCGTTCGCAGATTTCCAATTCCGATTCAAGACAACTGTATTCACGCAATTGTTCTTTCATCTCAAAGTTGTCTCCCTTATAAATCATTGTAAGGCATAGGTCGTATAATGTTTCCTCTATCTCTTTTTTCATAGGCAATCGCCTCACAGTCCAGTACCGTACTGTCTAATACAGTGGAAACACTTGTAGACAAGTCTTATTGTGTGCATTGACCTTGTGTATCTTTGATCAGTTGGGAAGAAGGCAGTTTAGGTGAAACATTTACAATTTTGTTTTCATTTTGGTGTTCCGGAAGTTATGAATTCCTTCTATTATTTCAATCCTGATACCTAGTGGTGTCCATAGGCAGAATAAGCAGTATTTACGTCGTGATGTGTACCTGCACGCGCGGATAAAAATTTACTATGCTTGATTTTAATTTCAAAATATTTACTTCTTTGGCGATATTCCACATGTTTTTTTTTGTAGTGTTTTAGGTGAAGCAGAAGATGACATTTAATTTTAACAATTCCATCTTCGTACAAGTGCACTTGGTGTAGGGCCGAGAAAGGGAATGTCATGAGCAATAAATAGTTTACGATCTGAAATCTTTATTTCAAGTTCTTTCTCCAATGCTTCTTTGCTAAACTGTTTATTTTCCCTTTCATATTTCTGTCCTTTGGTGTCAGGTTTATTGTAAGATGTACATACTTTAAACTGCTAAACTGAAACAGGTGCATGGTTTCACGTTGCAAATTCTACCAAAATTCGATGTTGTGAGTGGGGCAGCTGTCGCTGAGCGGTTAGACTGCTCGCCCCCCCCCTACCAAGGCGAACCGGGTTCAATTCCCGACCGGTTCACTCGGATTTTCACAAGTGGGAATCGTGCCGGACAGTGCCGCTGGTCGGCAGGTTTACCGGGGATCTCCCCTCCCTCCTTTCTGGCGCTGCTCCATTCTCATCTAATTTCACCCTCATCGGCTCTCAAGACCTCGTTCAGAGCCGCCCAAATCTCTCTCAACTCGATACTGTGAGTTTTTAGTCTTCTTTCTGTTTACTACTTAGTCTCTGCATGACTGCTGCCTTTTCAACTCTTTGCATTTTGATTTCACTCATTTTCAATAGCTCGATGAATTATTTTGCATTTTCTGCGGAATGTCTGTGGATTCATACCTGGCTTTTCGGCATTGGCACCACAATGCTTATCCGGATTTACGACACTTTTTTTGCCTGTCCTCCGTTGAGCCTTACAGGCTTAAATTTTTATTTTACATTTGTATTCCCTGCAAAAATTTTCCTGGGCTCTTGTGCCTAGTTTTGTGTAATTTATACAATGGTATGCTTGTATTGTCTCTCGCAGTTGCCCCTGCCACCCAGCACAGGATCGTTTAGTGGAAAAGTAAATTCGTTTGCTACCGACAAATTTGGCAACGACTGAATTGTAGTGTTCTTCAGTGTTGTTGGCCACATAGTGTACCAGACTTCTGGTGTGATTGCTTATTGGTTTTACATCAGATATCTTATTGTGCACAATTCTTTCAGTAAGTTCTAATATGTAATTGTGATCGCTACTGTCCGATTTGCAGAAGTAATCTCTCTCAGAGCAAACAGAATGCTCGGGTATTTAATGTATATTTCCTTCATTCTTCAACTTTTTCATGAAATGGTATTTTTTCTTTCTGCCTCTGTTGTATAGCTGTGAAAAACAGCTGTCCTGTTTCGAAGAACATTATTATCCAACTTCTTTCTAGTGACAGTGTCGTTCTTCCGTTTGTTATAGTTGATTCACGATAACTTCGGCCTTTTCTGAAGCCCTGCTAAATTTCTACTTTTGGTTACTGACAACATGTCCTCCCGCTACACGTAAACATAAACACTGCAATGCGACTTCTACTTTTATACCTGTCAAATGCGTTGGTTGCTGTTTACAGCTGTTCAAAGAATTATGTCACAGTGCAGAAACCATTTCCTACGAATGTTCACAATTTAGGCCTATAACAATATTTAGGTCAGCTTTATAACGATTTGTTACACACGATATAGCATGTTACACATAATACACATTAATATTTTGCCACGACGGTGTTTGTTACAACTGTGGTGGAAACAACAATAGTATTTAACCTGTTGTTATTAATGTGTGTTTGGAATAAAAATTAAAACGAAGCGACAACCAGTCCAACGAAACGACACAGTAAATTCAAGCACGCAACTCGTGTCGCTTATTTATTGTACATCGACGAACGTAAAAGATGTGGTGAACATGCAAACACTCCTACCGTAACATTTATTCCGCTAATATTTACATGCAATGGTACTTACTGGTTTGTAGGTTTATTTTATTATTTATTTAATTTTATCTGAGTGGGCTTAGTATTTCGTTTGGATTGTGGCAGACATTCAAATCACAGAAACGTAAACTCGTTGCACACCTGTGTTTCAAACACCTAGCGCGAAGGTACAACTTTATGATAAACAGACGTAAATATAAATAATTAACTTCGTTATAACAATTACATCAATTCATGGTTAAAACGTATAATCTTGGCACATATTTGAAATCCACACACACCTAGCCTGTGAAAGATAACAACGCCGACACTGCGCCCTTTCACACGCAACGCAGCGATCACAACACATCAAACCCTGCCGTGGAAACACATATTTATCACAACATTGCAACTTGTCTAGGATGTTTCAAAAACACGAGTACGAACTTGACGCTGCGTTCAGAAACACGCCGTGTCATTAACATTTCGCCACACCACTGCCAGTCGTAAGGCACTATAAAAACTAGGTATAATCGCCCCCCCATGTTGGGCAAGCACGAGGCTAGGGAAAAGCTGATCAAATTATAGATTCTCCTTTCCACACCATGTCTGCCAACCTGCTGGATATGTAAGCGTTGTGCCATCGCATCTAAATAACATATAATAGGAATTTAAACAATAAAATCTCGTTTGTGTTGTAAATTACTATTTCAAACATCATTATTGTTGCTGTAATTAGTATGAAATGTGCTAAAATAGAAAAACCTTCCTGCTAGACAGGTGGTACGAACTTCCCGAGAGAGAGAGAGAGCGAGAGCGAGCGCGACACGATCCGCTTCGCTTATTAAACTTTTCTTCCGGACGGAAAAAAAAACACCGTGTCACTAGAGCGAGCCTACGCACAGTAATTTTCGCTGATATTTTTAACTGCAGCAATTAAGTGTGTTTCCATCAGTGCTACCTAACAAAACAGATATATAAATTGGCAACGTTTAATTTACAAATAGTATACATATAAACGAAGTTAAAATACATTGTAACTGTGAACTATTTCTTACCGGCCGTTGCCAACACGTCGCTGCTCTCGCTGTTGTTCATTCGTATTAATACGAAATGAATATTACAAGTTATAGAAGATACTAAGTAGATTATTAATCTATTCAAGAGCATAGTACTTGTTAATCACGGGGTTATATAATCGTGGAATACAAGTGATTGAACACAGTAGGTTGACATGTCACGCCTAGGGTCTTTTTTCTATGGTTCGAGTCCAAATGGTTGAAGAAAGCTTGAATGGACTATACTTATAGTTACAATCTCCTGTTTATTACAGAAATTACAGAACCTATTTCTACATTCAGTTTTTTCTACGGGTAACATATTTGTATGAATGTGTGTTCAACATTTTTTTAAATATACATCACCGACTGCATCACCTGAGTTTAGTAGCATAGTCTATTCGTGGTGTCCTCGCGCTTTTAGAATAAAACATTCGAAAAATCGCCACATGTATGACGTGTTTAAATGTTTCTTACATATATCATTATTATAAGCGCGTTCCTTTTCCCAGTTTTTGACAAATTGAACTGTTACTTACGTAAGTGTAATATAGAAATTAGCCTATAACATTCATTTTGTAATTAACACGAATAAAAGCAGGGAGAAATAGCCAGGTGTGTTGGAAATGTTTCGTAAGAAATATTTCTCATGTGAAATATCAAACTGAGCGCGCACGAATGCGGTGCGTCGTTCCTTGGTGTCATTTTCTAGACTCGGTTAAGCTTTGTTTACATGAGGCGGAGGAGTATGCTGAAAGTAGAACTTCATCAGTGCTCCAGAAAAGTTCAAAGTAACCATGAATGGCATATATAAGTATTTTATTCCGTATATTTCCTCACTCTGGCAAAATCCTTGGACAATCAGTGCTGCTTCCATACTTGAACTTCGATTTTCACCCCAGTTTTGGAAACGTGTGTGCGACGAGGGAGTTTTGCCCTTTGTTGTAACACGTACACGTGTTGTGGAGTACTTGTTCTTTACTCCGAAGAACAGGATTTTTCCAGTTCTAAAACCCACTATTGCAGCCTGTTACGAAAACCACAGTAGCGGTTACTTTTAACCTTAAAATAATACCGGAATTTATCGAACTGTATTAAAAACGTATTACAGATAGAAGCAAAGAAAAACTCGCACATGAAAATGTAATAAAATAAAGAATGAATAATTCGTTTCTTACTTATGATAACAGAATGTCACTGATGTAAGAATTATTGTGAAATGCATCGAGTAAATTAGGCTATAGGCTGTTCACGGTAAAGTGAGCACTATTAAGGCCCTTCCAAAAGGCATTATCCCCTAATAAATGTATTTTATTGCAACACAAAACGTTAACTTTTGAGTGTGATGAAATGTATACACTGTGAATATTCGTCATATTACAATATTTACATTAAAATGTGGCGGAAAGGTAGAAATTAATCGGAAGGAAAAATTTAGCAGGGCCTTAAAAAGTGCTCACTTTACTGTGAACAGCATATAAGTGCAAACTATATTACACTGGAAAAATTAAATCTTTAATTTGCTGCGAGATGCTAGTAGTCTACATCGAGAAAAGGTTAAGAAACACAGCGCTACTGTGATTGTTTTCTCGGATGAACAAAATGTGACGAAAACATAACCTATGTATTTACAGCAAGTAAAACACACATTTTAATTGATTGATTTTTTTGTTTAGGAAGACAAGTAGTAGGAAAATTAGAGTTCCCGAACACCTGGAGGCTGGATGGTGACCCGGGGCTCGATGCCGGCCATCTTGAATGATGTCATGCAGAAACCTCCTGCTTTGTCATTCCTCGTAAGCAATGGTCATATAGGGTTTGCCTTTTTTACCTCTGGAATTTCCTTTTTTTTTTCCCCTTTGGAATTTCCCTTTTTTCCCCCTCCAAAATTTCCCTTTTTCCCCTCCTGTGTCCTATCATTCCACCTCGTCTCTGCATGCTCTTGCATTCCGACCTGTTTTCTCCCACTCATGTTATTTTTCCCTCATGCTCTGGCATTCCTTCCTGCCTCTCGTATGTTCCACCCCGGGGGGGGGGGGGGAGGTTTCTCATATTCCTTGCAGTCTCCTTTACTTTCGCCCTTTCCTCTCTCTTACTTTTTGCGTCCACCTTGGATGTCATCACTGTCGTCGACGTCGTCTGCTGTAGGCGACCATCTTGAATTCCCTTTGCCAGTTGTCTGCTGTATACATACAACTTTGATATCGGTTTACTCAATAGTCAGCTAGTTTCTCTTCGCCTCGATGTGTGAAATATTTTCAGAAAATAACGCATTACTTATTTCTGAGGCAAAATTTCATGGCTGATAATATTTTGCTTCGCATTCTCGTACGGTCATTAACATTTTGTTTTCCCTTTTTTGACAGTAAAATATTTCCAACTAAGAAAATACAAGCACAACCGCAGTGTCTCATAGAATAAATTATTTGCCGGGGAATTTCGAAAACAACTGAGTTAATAGTGTTCGAGGATTGGCGAGTTGGGTTTAAAAGTTTTTGAATGAAGGGAGGTACTTTCTCCCACGCACTGTAGCTAGCCCTAGACCGTATCATTTCCAGGGGGCTTATTCTAAGTTATTCGTTTCGCTTCCTCTCGACAAAAATATTCGTTAATACTTGAATTTTCTTTTACTAACGAAAGGAGCTATTCTAATCGCATTCTAGTGTTCGTTTGACGTCACTATGTTCGTTAAGAAACTTGAAACGAAAATGAAGCAGTTTGGGGCTTCTTTACCGAATTTTCTATAAAAACTTGGCTGGTGTGTGAAACAGATTTTTTTTTGGGACTGTGAAAGAAGATAATCGTAATGTAATGTGCCTTCATGCATTACAGAAACATAAAAATATATTCCAGGAAAAATATTTTAAAACCACCAAATAAACTTTCTGTTTTAATTTATGAACTATCTAAGCAGCAGTGTAGGCTGGCTATAGTGAGGGAATTTATTCGATTATTACAGTTGTTTATAGCGAAATAAGAGATCATAAAAATTGATTTATTCAATAAATTTACTTTGATCAATGTAGTTCATAAATCACACGATAGGTAGCGCTAAAATCTAAATAAGCATGTAACAACCAAAGTTCTGTCTGCTCTTTCTTATCGGTGTACATGCGAGTCTATTTCAACTCAGTGCAAACGAAATTAAAGCATATTTTATTGTAATACATCATACGTCCAGCCGGGTTACAAAATAGTACAAAGTCGTCAGTAAATTTGATACACTTGAACGAAATATATATTTTTCCAATACACATTGTGAATTTAATTCTAATATTTAAAACACGCTAAAAACAAACAAAATATTTCAAGCGCTTTACTGCTTTGATTTATCAGTGTTTTCAATCTTAATTATTCATAATTTACAAATAGTCTACTAAAACAGTTAAAGTTCATGTGCATAGAGTTGTCACCCTGCATTCGTTAACGAAAACCTGAACATTGGCGAAGTCTCAGTGGCATCTGGAGGTTATGACTTAGAATACCAGATTGCCTTTCTCGAAGATTTTATTCGTTAAGAGAGCTTTCGAAATTTAACGTAAACGAAAAATTAACGAATAACTTAGAATAAACCCCCAGAGGTCCCAGGGGTGAACTATCCTTCATGGACGCAGCAGGTAGAGTGACTCAGCGTGCATCACACTTTGCCATGGCAACGCAACTTCTTTACCTCTCCACTCGACATTGTGCAAAATGCTCATTTTGACTTCACCCCTCCTAACCTCTTGGCCACGTGCCCTGAAGAGCACTGGCCTCAACATTTTTACTAGGAAGTCCCGTTAAACACTGATGAGTGCGTTAGCACGGGCACCTCAAGTGGCGATGACGGCCGACCGTGGGGTAACTCGACACGCACGGCGTAGTACGCTACCACGATGTCATCTGGCTAGCGGGGTGATTCACGTTCCCAGAAGAGGCTGCAAACAAAATAGTGGCCGGCGTTACAACAGCTGATTCGGCGTTAACAGGCTGGCGCGCCGCGCTCTCGTGGGCGGCCGCGCGTCTCGTCCAGTTAAGGCCATATTACACGATACCAAATTCCGTAAAAGCTTGTGCAAGGTCCGCCATCGTGGCCGTTATCCCGGGTAGTATGGCACCCGTCATGGCATTTCCCTCCTTGTACGACCAGATTTCGTACCGGTTTTGGTAATTAGACACGTCCTATTTTTCGTGGCAGGTCCCATGCCAGGTTTCGTACTTGGCCAATCACATCGCAGTTTCATCAAAGCGTAGGGAGCTCCCCGTAGCTACTTCTTGAAACTAGTTGATGAAGGAACTGAAAAGGACGCCTCCATCTTGATTATACATCCGTAAGGTAGAAACTCTTTCAAAGAGATGACAACGACGAATAATATTGGTGATGACAACTTTTAATGACTGTTTAAAACCGTTCTAAATACTTAAAACATTACCTTCTTCATGAAAAAAATTAATTAAATTATAATGTATGTATACAGTATATAAACTTATTTTCTGATATGAGAACTGGTAGTACAGTGGTAAAGTCGCGAGGCCTCTTGAGTTGTACGTGAATTTTGGGCATGGGTTAAAACTCCGCCGGACCCAACTTTTTTTTGTCATATCCCGGTACGTAAATAAAAAACCAATTTTTTTGCAACCGGTCAGTAATTTTCGTCGAAATTAAAAATAACACACTCGTACTCCAGTGAAATCAGTTAATTTTCAAGAAAATGAATGAAACTGTACTGGTAAGCAATCAATTTATGTAAAAGGCGAACAGTAATGTAGCAATATTAAGATGTGTTAGCTAGTTTTTTCATAGGCCTACGCCTACTCATCCACCGAGCGTGCCAAATGCTAGTACACAAACTGCTGTCGTGTAGTGTGAATCTTCCATGGCGGCTCATATAGCGGCTGGTATACCGGCTCGTGCACCAGGCCTTGTAGAATCTTTTACAAGAACCAAGTACGGCTGCAGGTATCGTGTAATATCGGCTTTAGCGACTGCCGAAAATAATGGGTCTGGCGTCGGCGCCGCTCTGCTGGTGCTGTGAGTGACACGTGGATCCGAGCCCTAGGGCGCCACAAGCTCTGTTCTGTAATGCCCGGTTGCACCAGTGTGGTTCGAAACTCGATCCGAGATCGGATCTCAGATCTACACAGAAAACTGTTGCACCATTCGAATTTAGAGCTGGAGTGTAGATCGAGATGAAGTTCATTTCGAACCACCTAAATTGGCAGTTCTGAAACTCGATTTGAGATCAACAGCCATCGTCTACAAATGTAGTTTGAAAATTCGCCAACAGATAGAACTAAGGTCGATTGTTTTCTTGGTAAATTAATCAATATTATACTGAATTTACTGGGCGAGGACATATTCAGAAATGTCACTCAAGTTGTGAAACACGTTATAAAATCCAAAAATACTTCCGTAATCATCACTGCCCAGCAGCATTGTTAAAGGAAGCTGAAAATCCATGCAAGCCTCAACTTCCTTGGGAAACTCGCTGGAACAGCCAACTGGCATGCCTTGAAACTTTCATCAGAAATAGACCATGTATGTTAAAAATCTGTGAAGATCACGAAGATGACATTGATGCAAACATTGTAAGAATAATTAACTACGTTGGAATCTACAAAGAAGTGAAAACTTTATGTGCCATGCTTAAAGCTATTTCTACAACTTTGGGCAACGTAAGTGTTTACTTATGTTTTTGTGTAAAATTAAATTTTATAAAATTATTAATTTCCCATTTCTGCTCGTGCAGTTGCAGAATACAGTGTAAATCATCTATTGAACCCGATAGATTGAAAATCCACATCCATGGATTCATTTTCTGTGGGCCCATTTCGTTTGCTCTGCACATAAAGTCCACATCCATTGAAAGTCCATTTGTATTGACTTTTTTTTTGTTAGTTCCCTGAAAAATGATGGATAGAATTTATACTATTAAGAGTGTTGTGGGATAAAGGTATTGGGGCTTGGATTTTGAAGATTCTTTTTGCTAGGCCTTACTTGGTATTGATGATATTTATCGACAACTAAAAAAATAATCTTCAGAATCTAGCCGAAGCAAAATAAGGATTATACCTATCCTTATTTTGTTTCTAATTATATTAAAATATATTTACATAAGAATGGATATTAATCGAAAATATTTGTAGGTATGCGTTTTATTCTTACCACTGCAACACAGCTGATGTGTTTTGCGATCAACTTTCGAGTTACTGAATTTATATGATTTTTTATCTTCTAGTGTCAAGCGGAAAATCGCAACATTGCAAATTGATTGGCAATTTTGCTATCTCTTTATCAGGATCCAGCACTGAAACCATATGATGATATCATGTTAAAGTGGTTTATTGAAGCTGTAACTTAAGCTCGCCATCTAGCATACCTCATGCATCCTGGCCGCACAGATTTACTAGCGTGTTCACCTGATACGGACGAAGAAACAGTGTGTTGGCTTCATCCTTTAATCCAGATTTTTTAATTTTCATAATTTGTTTATAAGCAGAGTCGTACCCTTTCCCAAAATCTTAGCAACTGCAAGTGCAAATGGACCCTCTTGTTTGATGTAAAGCGATACAAAAGAACACGCATATTGTCAATAAATTTGCATCATCGTCATTCATCTGTTCGAGTGCCCTGCATACTCAGCTTCTAATGAGAGGGCATTTTAAAACGTTTCACTTATTCACAGCAAACCTAGAAATAGGCTTGGTTTGAATACTGCCAGCAAATTGGTAACATGTTACAAAACAATTAACCACAGCTATAAAAATGAAGGGATTGGCAGTACCCATGTGGAGTGGTAGTTTTTTTTGTTACTATTTTTGACAAGATAGAAAATTTTGTCCTGATTTCTGTAATTATGACGGTAGCTGCAAGGAATGAGTTGTGTGAATCATTAAGATGTTACGGTGTAGGCAAGCAATATATTTAACGCTTGCCAGAGACACCCCCCACGCAGAGGCGACAAACGACAGTATTCAGGACGAGGCCACGAACAGCGAGAGGTTTGGAAAACAGCAGCATAATTTGCAAACCGTGCGGGGATACTTAAGCGCCGCTAGGGCAAGGCCACGAAGCCCGGTCTTCCTGCACTAGCCGCCAACCAAGGAGACGAAACGACACAGGACGTACAGTCAACCGCCGTAGCCGAGATGTGAACCAGCCTTCGGCAACAGACAAGGCGATATCATTCCAATGGATTATGTAGGGATCAAAAACTTCAGATAATGGCGTGGTTAAACTTAAAAGTAATTCAGTTGTTTAATAATAATGATAATATTAATAATAATAAATTACACCCCCTGTTTTAACGTAAAGTAACTTGTTGTAAAGATATGTAGTTAACGTATTGTAAATGACATGAATAATTGTATTAAACTAAATGACGTAGTGAAATGAAATTGTCTCTCGTACCATTCTTGAGTTACGCACCCAAAGCTGTTTGGTTAGCCCATAAGGCATACCAGAACAAAGTGCTAAAACCAAGGCATTATGAGACTGGTAGTACATATTTTATTTGTAATTTATGATGATTTCCACTATAGTTACGGAATCACAATTTATAAATTGCCTTAATTAAGTGATTACATGTATTTGTGCTCAATAAATATTACTGTTCTAGTAGGTTATTGACTTGCATGTAGTCCATGTTTTTATTGAATTTGTCGTATACACACATTTTAAAACATTTGAATACATAAAACTGAGTCGCTATAAAGAAAACGCTACTTGCGGCATGGTTTTAACATTCCATACACTGTGGTTCTTATTAAAATTTTTGTTGTTATAAGTCAATATTAAATATCTGTTATAAATTGCTTCAACATTCAATGAAATTAGGCAACGTTTTCTACCAAGTGGAAAATATTGGCAAAAACTAAAAGTCCAGGATGGTTTTAACCTGGAATTTAACAGTAACGTATTCCACCCAGTGGAAAAAAATTGTGGCAACCCTGCTTAAATGGCGCGCTTGTATTTTACTTCGTTTTCTCAATTCCCACCACATTGCTCTCTTACCCTCGTACATGCTTTATATTAATTTGACGAAGCCGCAGAACTGTCTCAGGTTATTTTTTAAATATTTCTTAGTTAATTAAGTATATTTTAAACCAGAGTCGCTTCGAGTTAGTACGAGGTGGTATAGGCTGTTCACGGTAAAGTGAGCACTTTTGTAGCCCTAGTTACTTTTTCTTTTCAGTCATTATTTATTCTCTAACCGCCTTTTTAAATAAATATTGTCATGTAAGTAATAAACATACTGTGTATAATTCAACGCAACCGGTAGTTAACGTCTAGGGCTAAAATAAAATATATTTGTTGACTATTATTCCAAGCGAGAAGGCTTCCAATAGTGCTCACTTTACAGTGTATAGGATATAGTTGACATTAAAAAAGACGCGAAAGCTCATATTTGTGGGCCAAAGCCGCCGACTGTGCTATATCTGGACGAGCGCGCTTCCAGGCCACGCCCCGCCACGAAATAACTAGTTTTGCATGTGCGAAATACAAATATACGAACGAATACTCAAGTAACATATTTCCATGTTCTGCGATTCTGCTTGTTACTTATTTCTATTCGGCCTTTGTTCTTTGGGCCATTGTTAATGGCTCGTCCTTCTATCTCTGTGCGTCCGCCTTCACGTTCCTTCCAACACAACTGCCACTTGGAAAAAATACATGCAATTAACTACACATGGTTTCGCGCGAGAATAATTATTAAAAAAAAACTAATTTTTACTTTATCGTGACATGTCATCAATGCGCGTTCGGTACCGCGGATAATTCATAGTTAGCTTCGTTGCGTGTACTTAGTGTGCTGTCTGACAGTTACCAAGAGAATCGCTAAGACCGATGTTTCGTTGTAATTGGAAAAACTTGTTTATATGAAGTTTATATATATATATATAATGTTTTTGGCTTCAGAAATCCTTAAGCCCGTGCCGATTTACCGGCCTTCAACACCGCACTGAAAGACAGCTGGGCCTTAACTCTGTACTGGTAAGCCTGTTACGGCTGTGTTCAGATAGTGGACGCACGTACCTTTTGAGTGAAATACATTTTTACAGACTGTTTCTGAGACACTTAGTTACACTTTTTCTTTCACCTCGGTATTCAGAAAAAAACGCGAACGTGAGCATTGGAATTTGTCGTTTGAAGTTTTGAGTAATGGGCACTTTGTGGCAGCCGTAGATATTCGAAATTCACAGTGACTTTTGCGCACGTGTCACGTTTGGACATATGTTCGTGCCTTCTGTTCCTTTTGTCACGGGATACGTAATTCACTTTGAAAGTATGGTGAAATATTATCCCAAATATTTGATTTATTCTTTCCCATCTCTCTTCAAACTTCGGCCTCCTCTAGTGAGAAAATGCGAGTCTGAAAATATACGCTGTAGCGTGGAAAATGCTGCAAAAACAAGGCAGTAGTCGGTGACCTACAATGTACAATCAAATGACAAGTGATACGAGTATAGTCCATTCACGGTTTCTTCGGCCTTTTTGAATCAAACTTTTGAAAAATCTCCCCATGTATGACGTGTTTAGATATTTCCTAAATACACCCTGTATCACAAGCGTTTTATGCTTGTTTTCATAAAAGTTTTTTTTCCTGCTAAATTGAAATGTTATTCATATTTTATTTATAAATTATATTTTATTTATAAATAATCTGAATGAAAAACAGGGAGAAAATAGGTAGGTTGGTAATGCCTAGTGAGAAATAGTCATATAAAATACTGTTACACTGAGTGCACACGGATATGGTGCATTGTCCTCTTGGTGTAATTCTCTAGGCTTAATTAAGCTTAGTTTGCACGAGGTGGAGGAATATCATGGAAGTAGAACTTTGACATTGCTTCAGAAAAGGCTGAAGTAACCGTGTATGGACTACATATGTATGTGCATGTGGTAATATATTCTGTTTACACCATCAGAAATTCGGATGGACATAGTATGGATATATACCGACTGACGTCGCGCGCTAAATTTGTGGGGTGAGAAGGATGATTAACTCACACGCGTCCTCTTTCGGAAACTCACTTTGGGTCGGACAAGAGGCATTGCGTTGCGCAGCAGTTGACTTATCGCGTACATAGTCTCCTCCCTCCCTCACAGTGACCTTCAAGCTGGGGAATCCCGGGATCCAAACTTCGTGCCTCCACCATCTTCCCTGCATGTCTCGTCGCTCCACGTGGCTGGCATTGTTATTAGGTGCTCGGCTCGCAGGTATATCGTCGAGACTCCGTTCTGTCGTGTAGTAGACTGTTAGTGCGGCTGGCTGGAACGTCTCTGAAGGGAAGAAATACGCGTGTATGCTGTTACAGGATGTTCACCCATAAAGCGAACACTTTCGAAATCAACCTTAGAAAAGATTCACTGCCCCTACCTGCATATATTTGAAGGGGCGCAATGAGCGACATGTGCCCAGCAAAGTTGGTAACGCTGTACGAGAAAGTATTTCCATATATTAACGTTGAACAAAGAGTTAGGTAACCACATCTGATAACTTAAATTATCTTTATCGCTTTATGTTTTTTTTAAATGCATCGAAGTATATAAATGAGCAGATTTGTAAAATATTTTCTACTTTGATTGACATTTCGCTCCTCTGTGTCAGCACCGAGAAGTCAACTGACAACGAAAGTAGCGCCAATGTTTACTTTTCGTTTATGTATTCTTTCTCCATCAAATGGCGACTGTATGCCATTGTATTGTAATCCAAACAAATTTTAACGCATTTATAGACTGACATCTATCTAAAAATTTGTAGGTTATAAAAGTAAAAACAGAAAACCTTGCAAAAAATTAAATATTAAACTCTTCTTCTAAATTTATTACAAACAGCCAATTTTGGTTAACATTTGCGTGACGGTAAGAACTATAATTAGTTCTTAGCACACTGGACGTTACAGCGAATATGTTAAGACCGGAAATAAAAGTGATTCGGGGAACTTGCTTGACAAAGCACTTTCACTCTCCAAAAAACTCACCAACGACTTTTGTAAAGTAGTAATTCTGCTATTATTGATACAAAATAGCTTGAACTGGATATATGTGGCGGGCGTGGAATAACGTAAGAATTGTTTAAAAACTACCCACACGCATCCCACTTTCTTCACTTTATTAATACAGTAAAGTAACAACATGAAAACAAGTAAATGGGTTTGCGGGAACAAATGACTGGTAGGCTAGTAGTCTGGCCAATGCACCACCGCGGCCTCTGTATGCATCGTAAAGACTGTTCACGATAAAGTGAGCACTTTAGAAACGAACCTTAGAAAAAACTAACTGCCCCTGCATGCATATATTTTAACAAGTACACTGAGTGACGTGAGCCCAGTAAACTTAGTAATGATGGATGGAAAGTAATTCCATATCTTAACGTCGAATAATTAGTGTCAGGTAACCATTTGTGATAACTTAAAATTTTTTCTTTCGCTTTCTGTTTTTTAATGCATCGAAGTGTTAAATTAAGGACGTTTGTTGTATTTAATTTCTTAATAATTTAACAGTTTCATTTGACCGACGCATGAATAAAGTAATGACGCCATGGCAATGTTAATTTTACAGAAGGTGGAAGAATACACAATCTGTATACAAGTGATCTTAAGCAGGGCTTTCAAAAGTGCCAATTCTATTTAAGTTGTATGTTGAAGCATTTTATCTTGCACCAGTTTGCTAAATCTAATAAACTGTGCCATTGACGAAAAAAAAAAAAAATGTTATCGAAATTATTATTCAGTTTTTTGGTCAAAACATTTGGCTAAGTACACGCAGACACATCACATACAGCTTTTTGAGTACTTTTCTCTGCCGTTAAGCTTATTGTGTATAATTCTGCTTCATGATAAAGTTAACTATGTCCTGTGCCTAGCAAGGTAACTAATGCTCAGACGTCAGTCTAGCGCATCTGAAATTGAAACGTAAAACGTACGAGTACACAAGTTGTTACTGTTTAGAGAACAAAACGCAATCAATTAAAGTACCCACACATTAATATCTAGAAGTACTTTTCAAGCTGCCACTGTGACCTGCAAGTATACCTGCAAGTATAAAATTTTCTTTTGTGTTAAAATATTTGCAGTTGAAAGCAAGTACATACTTTACGGATGATTGCGAAAGTGTTTTATTACTAGTGAACGAGCTCTTGTTTGTCAGTTTTAACAGTCGGGAATGCACTTTTCATTCAAAGATCACATCAGTTTCCCTTATCCACATTAATTATTTTGTCAAGATAAAGTTATGTGATGTCTAAACTAAACGTTTCATGTATACCAGTTGTTTTTGACCTGCCACTTGAACGGCTTTTTAGGGAGATGTATTGATTGGACAACTATGCCGAGTCTAAAATACATGATTTCCGAGTCGATGCCAACCCAGGTACGTGTGGTGTTGGACTCTATTGACGTAGTTCCACCCAAGGTCGTCCCGGAGCTAAAATTGAATAGCTTTGAAAAACAATTTTTTTTGTTGAAGATAGATCCGGTAAAGTGACTGGAGTTCAGGGGCCATCCGATAACCGTACGATATGTAGAAGAGAAGTAAGAATAGCGGGAGATTCCCGCCATAGAGTTGGCCCAGGTTGATAATGTAAACTGCGGGGAATCACAAGCATTGTGGAGGCGGGGGGATTCCCTTCTGATGAACTGTGGTGACTTTCACCCTCAATCTCCGCAGAAATTCAGATCGGTGACGTAAGTAGAAAGTGATTCCCCTTGCCTGTTAAAAATTTCGAACAGTTCCAAACGAAGTAAAAGTTGAGAAATTAGTAAGTAGGTGTATTAAATTACTATATAATAATAAAAAATGTGTTTTTAAAAATGATTTACAGGTCAGAATGTTTGACTAACTTTTGCTTCATGTAGTTTGCAGGTACACTGTTTATTGTGTCCGTTTCGTGGGTTATTTTTCCAGTGTATTTGGCTGAAGGCAATTCATTTTATTGCGTTTAACTTTTTATAATTAC
This sequence comes from Dryococelus australis, assembly GCA_029891345.1. NCBI lineage: Eukaryota > Metazoa > Arthropoda > Insecta > Phasmatodea > Phasmatidae > Dryococelus > Dryococelus australis. Next base: position 181,867,939 of record CM056997.1, on the reverse strand, counting down.
TTTTAATCTGTATTTAGACAGTTACGCGCACTGAGTATTAATTGTTATATATTTTTGAGGTGAAATTGAAATTTGAAAGTTTCAGCCAGTGGAGGAACATTTCATTTTGCTACTACCCGTAGTGAATGCGTATGACAACGAAGTGATTTAATGGGAAATGGCGGGAATCGAATCGGACGACATAAAGGATCGGAGTGGAGAGGCGTGGGCAGCTCGTAACGAGGTTTGAAGAGCCGGCGAGGGTGAAGTGAGGCGGATATGGCACAGCGCCGGGGATGCGAGGGCTGGAGAGAACACGTGACCAGCGGTATCGTCCGACACGATCCCACGTGGCGGTAATCCGAGAGCGATCCCGTCGGGAATCGAATTATGTTCGCCTTGGTGAGAGGCGAGCTGTCTGCTGACCGCGGTCCCAGCGCCGTAGATGAAGTAAAAACTTGGTATAGGCTATTCACGGTAAAGTGAGCACTTTTTAAGGCCCTTATGAGATTTTCCTTTCATAAAATTTCCATCTTTCTGCTGCTTTTTAATATAAACGTTGTAATGTGACCAATAAACGCACTGTGTACATTTCACCTCCATCGTAATTTAATGCCTGAGGCTGCAATAAGATATATTTATTAACGGTTAGTGCCTGTTGGGAGGGCCTTAAGAAGTGTTCACTTTATTGTGAACAGCCTATACATCTGGTCCACGTGACCAACGTGCAACATGTATATATTACCCACAGCGCAGTGGACACACACAACACCCAGGATACCAGTATACTATTAATTAATTGCATATATTTTTTAAACATATTAAGCAATTTTTCTAACACCCAACTGAGGTTGGAGCTAAATAGTAAATAGATCATGGTGTCAGTTTGATAACTTAATATTGACAAGATTTACACACTACATCGTAATGCAGATTAAACCTACATTAGTTGGTCAATAACGATATAACTATCCCTCGGGCAATAAAGCAGCTAGCTTCATCCTGGCTCAGTTGTACTTCATTTGTGTCCACAGCGTCTCGGAATAGTACCGTTGCATGTAGGCTTAATCGGCATTACGATGTAGTGTGTAGTTATTGTCGACATTAAATATTTCTCACTCCCCAAATTCGTGAATGACCTTCGTGCTGTATACAAAAACGGCGTCAAGTTTGCGTGGGTTATAAGCACAGCACTAAATGAGTAAGTCACTACTACGTCACATTACAATTTAATTTTAATGTGCCGTTGTAAAATTTCCTTATATTTTGCGGCACAATATAGATTTGACCGAATTTCACATATTTTAATATTTTTGTCTAAGTAGTAAGTATTTTGGGAAAGTTAGGCCTATGGCGATTAATTCCAATTTTATGGCTGTTTTGTTATTTCATAAACATTTATTTCAGTCATGTATTCATGTACGGGGAGTTAGTACGGAGTTAACGTCGCTGCCAAGCCTGGCAGGAAGCTAGTTGCTTTCTGTAGATAGCTCAGCTTGCAACAGGATGTAAGCTGCTTATACCGTCGCATTCCTGACGGCGTGGGACGCCTTTCGCTGTACCTTGTCCGCGCTACTTGCCAGAGGTGCAGCATACGTCATTCCTGCTGCACAACAGTTGTGTGTAGTCGTGCGCCATTTGTTGCACCCCTAGTGCTCTCTAGGAACGGCTTTTGAACTAAGTTTTGTCACATTTGAGCCCACGCGCAGCGCGCAATTTTGTATCCTTCCGCCGCCGACTTTTTTTTCGCCTGACACAAACGCGGTTGCGACATGACTTGTTCGTCGTGTGCTCCCGTGTTCGGGGAGGCTGCTGCAGGCGCAGTTTATTTACTTTTAGGTCGTCATGTAGAATAATGCAGAGTTAGCAGTAAAAATATAGGATGTTTAATTTTTGTGACTTATCTTTAATCATCCTACGCAGTTTCATCTCTCCCCTCCGAGATGGGTGAACGTGCCATGTTTTGTTGACTCTGGAACAAGTAATTACTTTTCCGCGAATTTTCTTGTTTCTTGTGTTCCAGAGGTATCATGTTTTGGACGATGTGTTATTCCAAGATTTACTCGAAGTATTATTTCAACTATTCATCTCCTGAACATTCTGGTAAGTACTACTTTCGTACAAGTCCGCCAAATTCGGACTATTCTCCAGCTTCTTGTGTTCACCTGGAGAAGTGTCATTCATGGAACATTTTTATTAATCTTTTCATAATCTGGACTACGTCACTACGTCTTAATTGCTTGAACTCATTTTCTATAACGCTTGTGACGTAAAATAAGATTGAAATATTGGTTATGTATAAAATTTAAAAGGTGAAACATTTCCCAATTGAAAGAAAATCTGTATTGGTCATTAAAGATAGGTAGTTTGTACGGGGCTCACTCCAGGGTCTTCAAGGCTTCCAGGCCCATAAGTATTTCACGAGTTAGTTTCTGTTATTTAATGATTCATTGAATATTTAATCAGTGAGCCAATTGTTTTTATCTACACATTCAATTTGTTTAATTAAAATATTTATTTTTGAAACTGCATTCTTATATTCTTTTCTTTTATTAGCTGTATGTGTACTTCTGGACAGTTAATAACAAATTGAAAATATAATTGTTACTAGAATCAGTTTCTAGGTAAAATGTAAGTGGTGTCCAATTTGCCTAGTCAAACTTCCAAACTATTAATCAATTATTTGTTATGTCAAGTGGCTTAATAGTGTCTGGTATTATGGTAGCAGTATAATATTATAATTTTGACCTAAGTGTCTACAGCATTATGTTTCATTGTTCCAGTAATTATTGACTTTATAATAATAGACACTGTAATCTGTATGTTTAATTACCAGACACGTAGGTGATTTTTGCCACATTGAGCATGGTTGATTGTGATTTAAATTGAAAATTATATGCTGAAAAAATGCCAAAATCATTAGGTATATTGTATATTTCTGAAAGCAAACACATAAATAACAACCATGGGACACACTACGGTACATCACAAAGCTTATAAAACTGTATGTCAATCTTATAGGCAGAAAAGCAGAACACTTTAAATATTCTAAGGTAAAAGTAAAGTAATTTTCTTATGTCACTGCATTTAAAAGTACACCGGTACAGCAAGTGCAAAGCTCACGGTAAATTACTACAGAAACCACCAACATATACGAGAATTCATACATTTTTAAACTAGGCCCTATACAAAATATTTCGCTTGGGATGATTTAGGAAGCATATTGTATAATAAACCTTACTCAACAAAGCAGTCAGAATAATAATTTCGCATGTATGTAAAAAAATTGTATGAATTTTTATCATTTTACTTAGGTACTAATTTTCAAATGTACTTGAATACATGTATAAAAACGGCTACAAATGTTTACTGAATATAAAAGCAAAGTAATTATTGTGATTGCTCTGCCTGATTAAGTTGGTTTTATTCCCTTTGCATAGCGAGTTTTTTTTATCTACAAAGCATCTAAAAGAGTATACATGTCGTCACGTATAACATTTAATATATATTATATATAATGTAAATTATTATATATGTATTTATTTGTTAGTTAAACCTTAGAAGTATGTTGCAGTAAATTTTTAATAGTATCATGAAATACATACATATATACATACATATCGCATATGCAACTAGTTTTTTTTTCTGGTGGTTTAATTGTTTTCGGTTGTATTAATTTTAGTTGAATCAGTCTGTCTTTAAAGAACGAAGCTGCCAACTGCCAAGCATAAGACACACGGAAAATCAAAATCAGGATGGCCAGGCAGAGAATCCGATTGGTATGCTCTTGCATGCGCACGTGTGTTTATATGTTTGTATGAGTGTGTATGATATGAATACAGTTCCGGGGGACACCACGGTCGTATTAGTATGTGGCATGAGCCGACTTTGCATACGGCTGATAGCCAGGCGTGGGAGCGTTTAACTAGGCAGGTCACATAGAACAACACATCTACACGTTGTGTGGGCGGGAGTGTGTTACAGTTGTACATTGGAGTGCCTAAGTATGCCACTGAGGACAGCGTAGCTGGGGGGGGGGGGGGTTGTATAGTCGGGCAGAGACGCAACTGTATCAGAGGGCCGCCCACCAGAAATGTCTGGCGAGGGGCTGGGGTGGGCAATCCAGCGGGCAGATTACAAACCCCTGCCGAATATTACGATATACGCCGATTGCTTCTCTGCGAACTGAATCTTGCAGCAGGGACATATTGTGTCCTACTTCAAAAACCTGGTCAGCAATGTTCAATTCTGGGCAAAATTTGTGTGTGCATATTTCAATACGCGTCTGCTAATGAAACCTCGGAAGTCTATTCTGCCACCACGTTGCTATATTTGTAATGTAATGAGAAGTAATTTTGACCTCCTTTACCATTTATTCAAAGGGAGTGACGGTGTTTGAGAAGTAAGTCAACAGCAAAGGTATCGACGTGCAGGCGTGGCTGACCATGGCACCACCCAGGAGGTACAGCAGCGGGGCGGGTGGCGGCGAGCCAGGCTGACCCACTGTCCAGTCTGCGAGAGCTCTGTCCAGTGTGTCCGAGCGGTACGTCGTGCTGTAGTCACATAGGCTAAAGGCTGTTCACGATAAAGAAGTGAACCTTAGAAAAAAGTCACTACCTATGCATGCATGTATTTTAATGGGCTTACTGAGACGTTCGTACAGTAAAGTTAGAAACGATGGATGGAAAGTAGTTCCATATCTTAACGTCGAATAAAAAGTGTCGGTAACCATTTGTGATAACATAAAATTATTTCTTTAGGTTTCTGTTTTTTTTTTAAATGCACAGAAGTGTGAAAATTACGAGATTTGTAAAGTATTTCCTTTTCTAATAATTCTAGTTTCACTTGACCGACGCCCGAATAAAGTGATGAGGCCCATGGCAATGTTAATTTTACATAAGGCGTAGGAATACACAACGTGCATACAAGTAGATCTTAAGCAGGGCTTTCAAAAGTGCTCATTTTATCTTGAACAGCCTATAGCACGATTTACACGACGAAAACTTTTACAATGTCACTACTTGGATTCACAGCACGACAATTTACACTTCACCACTTGCAAGGCGCTTATCAGATAAACTAGTTTCAAAAGGCGGTGGACAAATGGGAAATTTTGAACACACGATGTTGACAAAGGGTGCTTTATTAGGTTAAAGCACGACAAGGTATACATGTTAATTTTACGAGTTTATTCTGACAAGAGGCAAATGATTTTTCCCTTGTGAGACGCATGTTCGTCTGTAGGGGCACAGTCGAACTGTTTCATTGTGCAAAGTAAACAGCAAAATAAACAGCTTCTGATCCAAAACTTGCTGACGTCCGACGCGTCTTGTGCTTGGCTGTTGACAGTTTCGTTCTTTAAAGACAGATTGATTCAACTAAAAATAATAGTTTTCCGTAAAGTGGGGTGAAATTGATCAGCAGGGACGAGATCGATAACATCATAGTTTTCTCTACATGTTTAGGTCAAGTACCATATATGACGTTAATGTTTATAGAACATTTTCATTTGATCATTCTCACCCCTTCTAATAAATTCCACTCCACTTTACGGTATTTTATAAGGTCTCATTGCGTTGTAACATGGCGGAGGCCAGAGAACTGCGATAACGTCGTTAGTTAAAACCACTATGCTGAACTTGTAAAGTACATAAACTAAATTCAACTTAGGTTAGTTTATGAACCTCGCAAAGACATTTACGTACGCAGGATATGTGCATAATCAGAGAGCATGAAGTGTTTTCGCATTACGAAACTCATTTCAGTTTGCTTTTATATTTTTAGGCGATCCGATACTATGACCACGTTCGCAAGTTTCTTTTGTGTGCGTAATATTTTAGTTTTGTAAAAAAAAAATAGTTGCACTTAATTTATTTCACATCGGAATTAAATGTTTTTTTTATCCTGGTGCTTATATATTAATTAGCCATAAATGACCTGTGTTCTGCTGTTTGCATTAGTGGATTTATTTTAACGGAAGAGATTAATAGTTTTCTTTCTATGCAGATTCCGGATGGAGCAGTTTGAATTGGCAATCAGTGCTTATTAAATGATTCCGATTTAGAGTGTAGGAAGGAACAGATGGGAATACGACGTGAATCCAAGCCGGTTCGACTTGGTTTGTCGGCGTGGGGATTCTGGGGGGCGATTTCCATTCACTTCTCTGCCTATCGTGAGCTCAATCACGTGTGCATCGCTAACCGGTGTAACCGGCGAATTTTACCCCCAGGGCGTTTATTCTAAGTTTCTGGGGAGATCTATCGGCTGACCCCGACAGTCATCTTCCTGCCGATCGAGACAAGCCGCTTGAAACGATCGGGAGCAAAGTGTGCCCAAATAGCTATTATAAGCGCACTATAGGTGCGAGACCTCACTACCTCGGCAATCCTCGGGTTTTACCGACCACCCCACCACAACTCGCTTCCTCTCCCCGCCGGTGTTCAGGCAGGCAACGTGACGAATGCAAACACACGGTGTGCCTGCAATAATGTATGATTAAAGTAAAGCTATTCTTATAAACTGTGCGTTTTAAGTGGTTGGTTAACGCATAAAAGTGCACATACGTATATCTATTATTTATAAATTGTCTTATTTAAAAAAAATACTATTCCATTTATTAAAGCGCAACGCGGTGATTTTTAGAGTGAAATTTCTCGACATGGCTGCAATCTCATCGTAGACGCTTGGGGAGGAAAATGGCGACACAGTCATTGGTTATTTGTTATACACACAGGTTGGCTGTTGAAAATATTACTCGTTTTAAAGGAACATACTGTTTAAAGTATGGAAACGACTGTTGAAATATGAGATAATTCGTTACACAGTATTCCCTCTAACAGTCCTTTTAAATAACGTTCACTGTGATTTATGTAACGAAATATATAAAAGACGATACGTAAAATATATTAATAAATGCAACTGTAAAGTTAGCTTAGAAAATTACGTCAGGCCTAAACAACAAATCTTACATAATACAGTGTGTAATTTATTTGTTGTAGGAATGCAGGAATTCCCAATACTAGAAAAGTGACGTGCGTCGTGCACAAAGACTGGACCCCATATAGTTATTCATTTAATTAGTTTTATTATTGCACGTAGGTATGAGGAAATTGGGGGGGGGGGGGCGCTTTAGTTTATAACGTCTTTCATAAAATGACATTATTTTGATTTTGATGCTCTTACGAGTGTGTGGCATTTTGAGTTGCATATTGTTTCTATGGAGCAGTGGTGAATTTTGCTTGCATGGAAATATTACATTATTGTAACTGTAATGAAAAACAAAACGCGATACATATGTCGCTGTTCGTATTAGTACAGATGCAGCAGTACACACACACACACGCGCTGGCGCGCACGCACACACACGCACACACACACACACACACACACACACACACACAGAGGTAACCTTACACTCGTTGCATTTACGATATAGACAAATAAATATTATTCACGCACTACAAAAGTGTGGAAAGTGGTGCTTTTTCAGGCCACTTGCATTGCAATAATTATAGTAATGTTTTACAAATACGCTTTTTACAAAACACGCAAACTTACTGTTTATAAACACTGCAACCTCTTGAACACATGTTATTCTAGGTTAATCCTTGAATATATACTTCACTAAAATCACGTTTGTTCGCCGCTAGCATTAAATAAATTATTTGCAGAATGATTCAGTAAAATCAACAGTGCACGTTTCCTGAAACTAACAAACTTAACTACATAAATTATATTCAATTCATTGCAAACGGCGTTTAAGAAAGAGAACTATTAGTTTTACGACGTGGTGTACACGTGCAGATTACTATTACACATTTCACTCAAGAAAATTCACTGCGACCAACTATGCTTGAAGAAAGCAAATAGTCAAATAATTAACTACATATTCATTATTCCGACAATACCAACACGATGCTCGTATAAACACATAACCTCTCTGTCATTGCTACACTACATAATTAACTCACTATACAGAAATATAACTTCAGACTCCCGAACATGCGTGGGTACAATAAGATGCATATAATAATGTTCCACATAATTGTAACCTTTTGTATGCTATGTATTATGTTTAAGAAGTACGAAACCATAAGATATGCAATAAATACGGCCACCACGCTTCTCACCCGCCATGTTGAATTTCCCCTTCCCGATCGGGACGAGGCTTGGACAACATATAGCTGTCAAGTGCTCTCGATGGTTTTCTCACGAGAACCGAGAAGTCATCTTTAACTTAGAATACCAAAACCCGGAAATGTGACGTAAATCGTTATTTCACGATCGGAAACTCCGTTTCGACAAACTTAGAATAAACGCCCAGGTAAGAAAGGACGGACACCCTCGCGATTGAAACAGGAAAATAACGTACTAAGTACATCATTATACCATTGATGAGTTGTCAGCACAGTGGGGTGCCGTACGGAAAGAAAGGGGGTGTTCAAAATAGGGTCTTTTCTGAAAAAAAAATATTTTTTTCCCCCGGAAAGTGGTACAGTTCCACTGTACAAATTACACAGAACACGAAATTACTTCGTTTGAAAATCATTTCAGGGAAACTCTAAGCTTCGCTGGTGCGTGACCGTGCTTCGCGGTCACCACCTACAAAAAACAGCTGGCTTGCCTTGAATCACTGTTTTGGGGATTAACTCCCCTGCTGGCGCTGATCATTCTGGCTCGGTGCGTAATTTTTGGCTACGCTTGAATAGTAATTTTATTTGCGAGGGGGAAATGCTGTTCCTTAAATTGTTATTCTACCAAGGGAGACGTTCTGGCTAGAAAGTGACGAGGGTAATGCTCTCTGGGATTAGTGTGAACGTAATGTGCTGCGGTCAGCCGAGGGTTGTAAACAGTGTTCTACTGTTGTCGCGGTTGTCAGCGGACCGCCCAGCTGCTGTGACACATGTCGCCACTCGGGTATTCATAGGGTACAATCCGCCTGCTACGCCGGACGTAGCGGAGTGTACGATACTCTGATAGGCAGGTGACCAGTACACCTTCTGTTGTGGTAGCTTCCAGCCCGCTTACTGTTTACACGATCTCGACAAGCGGGTGAGAGAATGAGACTCGCTCGCGCCGCTGGCCGTTGGGTGACTCGCGTCTTGTCTGTGACATTTGTCACGTCTCGTGTCGCGCACATGGCGGGCAGCCAGCCTCCGTCACGTCCTTGCGTTATCGCGGCCGGCCCGCTCTTATCTGCCACCGGTCGCCTACTCCGAGGTGCTAGCCCTCCGCTCCAGGACGTCCTCCGCCCCTTCCGTGTAGCGACGAGCGTCTCATCTCGCCACGCGAGGACTAGTTCACGTCAGTATACAGGTTGTCGCCCTGAGTGGTGCGTGAAGTTGGTACCCCACCGCGCCAGTGTTCCTTGCACCCTTAGCGGCTTTTTAAGAGTTAGATGGAATAGTTGTTTGCGAGAATACGCGCATCCCGGTATATAAATGTTCTGCAAATACGACTTCGTGTCAGAAAAGACAGAAAACAATTATATATGCCCCTATTATTTCACTTTTGTCATATTTAGTATATTCTCGGAAAAAAAATTTGTGAAGATGGTCAAATATAGCATTTTTAAAGTTTGACGTTGCAGTTTCCTTAAACGGCAAGAAAAAAGTACACAGATACGGACGTTGTTTAATCTGTGGTCTTTCATCGCGTGTAATAAAACCCCACTGTTATAGGTCTGAATTGCACAGTGCAGCGTCACGACGGAAACACTGCACGCCGTGCGCGTAGGAGCGATGAAGCACTAGACGTGCATGTTAGTGTCGCCGCCCGTATTGCTCCCTCGCTTTTTGACTTTGGACGTGCAGCTCCAACTAACTCATAACGACACCTCAGCAGCGCGACTGCCCTGGGTGTAAGTAAGTGTGGATGTGTTCCGAATACGAATAAAAATGGAGAAAGTAGACGAGTTGGTAATGCTTAAAAATAACTAGTTCTTATCCAAAGTACTATTACACTGAGTGCGCACGAATGCGGTGCGTTGTCCCTTTGATTTAATTATCTAGACTCGGTTAAGCTTTGTTTGCACAAGGCGAAGGAATATCTTGGAAGTGTAACTTTAGCAGGGCTTCAAAAAAAGTTATAAGTAAAATTTTTATGAAATAATTTTCTTTATTTAATGGAATTATGAAATGCAGTGACACACTAAACCGATATGATTATTAAAATTCCAAGGTTGTGGGCCAATACTTTAACTTTTATAAAAATATTTTTTATTTAAATAATTTTTTTACTAAAATAGTTTCTAGGGAAGACCGGCCCGGGGGGAGGGGGATCCAACATGGCATCGAGTCCTGGCTATGACGCCAGCAACACTGGCCGACTGCACCGACCAATATGGCCGCCGGCCGAATCCTACCAAGATGGCGGGCGGTCCTGGAGCCTAGTCCTGAAATCCTGTGCCCGAAACAACACGTGTACACTTCTCTGGTTATAAAAACTCTAGAAGTTTGCTGAAACGCCCGCCCGTTAACGTACATGTCATGAGAAAGGTAAGCTTTTAGATAATACGGTGTATTTACTCCTTTATACAGAAGACAATGAACCTTAAACAATCCTTAAAGAATTACGTTTAACAACATTCACGAGCAAAATTACAATGCATAAATACCTCATAAATAAATGTCTCATACAAAACTACGCACAAACAAATGACGAACGTTGCTATTACATTGCGAGTAACGAAAACATTTGTCAGACCACTTCAGCGCTCGGAATGGAAGCCGAGTGAGTGACTTTGCTGTCTCCCATGCAACTGCTTGCTGCATTAAATCGGGCTGTAGTGTTGCTTGGCAGCTCACACAGCTTTAGATTAAAACACAGTCCACCAGAGTACAAGACAATACGTTAAACATCATCTTACTAACACTGTTAATCACTAACATTATGAATTCCTGTGTTGTTGATCTAGTTACGTTTATAAACTGTAAAAAATTTACAAGATTTGACTGATAAATATGTTTATGTATTAATACGATTAGAAAAATAAATAATTGCAATATTTAGTCCCAGTGTGTGAATTTTTCTGCATTAATGTCTTGGTTACATAGATTAGCAAATGGATCACGTTAATTAATCTGAATATGCCGCAGGGCCTTCTTAATTTGTTCATGTTTGTCATTAACTGTGATGATTTACAAAATTATCTACTGAGACGCGTTTCTTTCCACTTATACTTAATCTCTTGGTAGATTTCTCATGCTCGGATTTTATTTTTTGTTATTGAGAGTTATGAGTAGACACCTTGAAAATTCGTGTGTTCTGGTAACACGAAATGGAAAATACCTCACACACACTTTTATTTGTACCATTTACTGGACATTTTATCTGGTGCGCCCAAAGGACTCATTTAGCCAACAATAAAATTAATGGACAGAGTGACTATTGTCCTGTAACGATGTCTCACAAGTTAATGACTCCGTTTAAAGTCTAGCAGCCACGGAAATCAAGAATTGCTACCAGAAGTATGTATAAAGTAAAGCATTTCACAACGTTATACTAAATAATGAAAATTTTTCCGGTCCATCGTGCGTTTGTAACATTAATACACTTGACATTAAATTGTTTCCAGGTTTCTCGACAGACATATTAGGTATGTATTAATTTTTATTATTTAATAGATGTATCTGGTTTTACTCATTTCTTTCGCAGTTCGTTAATTTAACCCTTATATTCATACATTAACTTTTTGTTTCTGGTGTTGCAAATAGGAAATATTTTGATGCGTGCTGTACCTAAGCTGGTAAGAACTTGTTTATTTATCAGAACCGCTAAGCTGTAGGCCTCGTATTCGGTGATCAGTGATAATGAACAAGTCTGTTGGTGTGGCTACACGGAACGTCTATATTAGTCTCTTTGGAACCTAAAACACTTGTTTCTTGTTTTTAAAAAATATGAACAAGAAACAAATCAGTATAATTAAATCTTCAATTATAGAAGTGATTCGTGTATACAAGCGCAGTTTGGGGGCCCGAAGAGATGTGGATTATACGCCCCAGCAGCTTCACGAGTACTTGGAAGCTGTCAGGACAGGCTCATTGTCCCGCCGTAAAGCTGCCGATAGATTCGAAATTCCTCGGTGCACCACTTTTAACAGATTGAAAGAAAAGCACCAGAAATCACCATGTAATGTAAACAGCTTGTCTTTTGTGAAGTGGAGGGAAAATAACTTTGTATCATGCATTGAAACGAGTGATTTTGGGTTTCCCCATACCATATCTGACTTTTGTTACACAATCAAGTCATACTTGGTTGGAATCTCGCGTAATGTACAGTACTTTTCACACAACAAGCCGGGAATAGATTGGACCAAGACTTGGAACGTCATCTTCAATTAACTGAAAGATTTGCAGCCAACATCAAACGAACCAGAAGAGCTATTGATGAACGTGTTTTGCGAAAGTACATCAATAATTTAGCAGAAGTTACCCAAGATGTGCCAGCAACCAATGTGTGCAATTTGGATGAAACAAATCTGACGGATGACACCGGACAGAAAGAAGTTGTCACCGTGGTGTAAGATATCCAGAAAAAAAAACTTTTCGAAATCAAGCACATAATTAATTATTTGTGGCAGTATAGCTGGTGATATCTTGCAACTCTACGTAGTCTACAGATCAGGGCAATAGTGGACAACAAGGACGGAAGGTGGCCCAGCAATTTGCAGATATCATCACTCTTCTTCAGGATGGTTTGATGCAGTTATATGCAACGACTGGTTCGAAACACTACTACTGCCAAAATTGAAGAAACTGGAAGGGAGAAGGTCATAACTGCGGACAACTTGTCTGTCCATATGAACATCCCAGTCTTCCAGAAGTTTCGAGAAGAGAACATCCAATTCGTGTGCCTACGACCTAACAGCACACATTTAACTCAACCGCTAGGTGTCGCGGACACCTCTCTTCCCTGTGCAACTTGCACCATCTCTAATGACCTCGCTGCCGAGGAGACGTTAAGCCCAGCTACCTACCTACTATTGATCCAGACCAGGCAATGATGTCGGGTTCACAATATAACTCTGAGCCACCAACATCAAGAAAAAATGTGGATGGATGACAGTCAAAAGGGACTGAAGTGCTACGTATAGAAAAATCAAAGAACTCGGAAAAAAAACTAAAGATGGCTGAAAACTGTGCTGAGAGATACAAAAACAATAATAAAAATCTGAGAAACAGTACCAAAGCATGCTGAATTAACTCTTCGAACTAAAGTTACAAAGATCATAGGAAAGGAGATTACTATTCGGGGAAGTCATAAATACTGAATTAAAAGAAAGTGTGAAACAAGAAAGACATAGTCATAGTAGTAAGAACATGCTTCAAAGAATTGTTGTAAGCAGAGTACTGAAGAAATACAGAATGTTATCCACGGCAAAAAAAGTACTGTAATTTAAGTTACTTGGTTGGTCCAGTTTCCAGTATGAATGTAAGTTCACTATCACATACATAGTAATAAGTGCCAAGCTAGAGGTAAGGTGTTAACAAACTATATGAAAAAAGATGTTATAACATTTCTTACGAAGATGACGTCTCTCATATATGTCCAGGAAAAAAAAGACTGTCTTACAAAAAATGTAGTTGAGAAGCAGAAGCGTCCGCTTAGTTGTGGACAAGTGAAGGCATCATGAAATGCAATGTCTTCCCGAAACAACTATATTCTCAGTTATAAGAAATGCCTAGAAATGCAGCCAAATGTGAAGATAATTCTATAATGTGTTTTTCGAAAATGTGGAATATTCCCATTTGATGTTGAGCCATTACTAGACGTATAACACTAAAGGATTTGCACTAAAGCTGGGACCGCGGTAGTGTAGTGGTTAGACTACTGTCCTCCCACCAAGGCGAACCGGGTTCGATTCACGGCGGAGTCGCCCCAGGATTTTCGTATGTGGGAATCGTGCTGCACGATGCAGCTGGTCGGCGAGTTTTCTCGGTGACTTCCCATTTCCCCCGCCCTTTCATTTCGGCTCTGCTTCGTACTCATCTCGTTTCCCACTCATCGACTCTCAAGACCTCGATGTTAAGAGCCGCCCAAATCTCTCTGCTCGCTCGCTCACAAAGAAGCTATTAATGAAGCTTCCCTTGACGTTCTGCAAACAACGAGGACTGCTCAGTCTTCTAGTACGGGTGCAAGAAATACGATAAAAAGAAAGAGGGTAAATGTTCCTGCAGGGAAAAGTGTATCCCACGCGGAAGTGGTTGTTCATATATTTATCTGTTATTTATATTGTATAAGTGTTATTCGTTAAAGCAAGTAATGATCCCGTAGCCATTGTGATGACCGTGGTGAATCATCTGGTCTGTCAAGAAAAATCCAGAAAAGAAGACAGTAATAATTGGTCTGATACCAGTGACGAAGATGCAGACGATACAGGTGTGCTTTCAAGAATCAGAAAAAGAAGAATACGTATTCCAACCAGTAAACAGACAAATAGGAGTGTTTGTCATATTTCAGTATGGGGATCAACTCTATCCAGGGCTTGTTGGCTTTAATGATAATGGCAACAATAAGTGGTCATTCAGAAAGGACGCGTATTTTTACAAATGTTCAATGACTACAGGTAAGAAATAAGAAACGTTTATAAATGTATTTGAATTGCATGTGGTGTATGGTTTCTCCTTTTTAGTGGAAATCTAAAGAAAGGGGGTGTGTACCATACATTATTTAATTTATTTTTACCTAAAAAATACTTATTATATTGAAATTCACCTTGTCTATTGAAAATACAAAATATTTTGCAGGTTCTGTAAATGTTTGGTACCTATAAATAGTCTCCATACACAATGTTAGAGGACTGATTTGCTCCGGTTGATTTTTATATAACTTTTGCATGGATTTACGAACTGGAACAAAGCCTGTTTACTTTACAAAAATTCATAAAAAAAAATTTGTATTTTGATATCAGTTGCGTCTTTGTGGTGTCGACCCAAAGACGTATAGATAACATTTAATGTAGTAGCAAATTGTTTTAATAATTAATCGAGAATTCGCAATGCTTTCTTTGAAAAAGTCGAAAATATTGGAGCAAAGTTTGTAGCAACACAAAGGAATCGAATAGTAAAAACAAATTCGAGAGGTTTTCGCTCCAGCATAGCGCATCTCGCGCACGTGAATCTGTGGGAGAGTTCACCACTCGTCTTGACCCGACTCAAATGGTCTGACGAAGTCGAACGACTTCAAGCATGATAATGCCACAGCCCTAGGGCGGGCGTCTCACTTGCGATCGGGAGAAACACGGAGAATAAAGAGGAGAAAAAACTCTTCTGCTGGCGTCGTGTTGCGCAACTAAGTTAAGCGTGTTGTTTGCACGACGCGGAGGAGTATGATGGAAGTAGAACTTAGCAGCCCCGTAAAAAATTAGGTAAAATTTTCTTACATGTAAGGGACGCTAATTACCCTTACATGGAAGGTAAATTTATCTTAAAAATGTAAATTTACATAACAAGTAAAGTACTTTTCCCTAATCGTACGGAGCTGTACCTGAAACAAAAGTACGGGAACATCCCATACAAGCAAGGGAGTATTAACTATATAGTATAATAAAATAATTTAAGATAATTTGGGAGTAGTAGTGCTGTTTATTTCATTATTACCTGTATCTTGAGACAAATAGCAATCGCAACCACAGATCTACCTTAAAATTAATTTGTATTGCTTAGTATTACGTCTGCTATAAAGAATGTGCCCTACAAGCTGTCCAACATGGGGTCTCGTTTTATTTCTTCCTCCTATGCTCCCATCCAGCTGGTTAGCCAATGCTGAGGAGACGCTCACCCATCCTTGTATGTGGGATCTTCCACTGCTAATGCAAATGAAGTATTTTATTCGATGTGCGGTATGTAAAGAAAAATGTGTTTCCCAAACACGTTTGCGAATATTACCTTACAATTGCCAATTTATTCAAATTTATTTCGTGGGCCTCATAAAAGTTGGAATTATCTGTGACTAATTTTTTTTCTGACGTGCCTTGTAAGGAAAAATCGAATCCTTTATTTCTTTCCCTCCCTATCAGATAACTATCTATCTAAATATTGTCCTGTCCATATTAAACCGGATGCTCGGGTAAATACAAAGTTTTTTTAAATTTAGTTCGACATGCTGAAGCAAACTGATAAAAATAATTTGTGTAGCTGAAAATGGATTGCGTCGGTGGACGACGTCTCTTGCAATTTGTTTGCAACGATCGCAGAGTAGTTGGGTTATATTTGCGTCGTCGCAGTAGACGAAGTGCCTCGCTTGTGTTGGTGTAAACTCAAACGTGTCCAATAGCTTTGTGTAAACATACACAACATAGTCTGATGAGCGTAGTAAAATACGCACCTCAGAATAAGTTTAGCGTCAACGGGATTACAGAGTTTCTCGGGTTTTCGCGGCCCGAGAGCAAGTATGGGATGGAGTCACACACTGTCCGTACACAATATCACGCATGCTATTCGAATGTCTTTGTAATGCGCATACTGTCCCGGCGAGCATCCTTCGTAAGCACCCAAGTTACAGGTGGCGCAAAACGTTTTTTGAGGAGCTTCTGAAACATAAGGTTCTGGGTTGGCATTGCCGTATAAATCACCCATCAACGTGCATGTAGTTTTGACGTGCAAGTTTACGTTTGTGTGGCGTGTAAATCTTGTCTTTCCAAGAAACTGCGCTTGCTACGAGGGATTTCAGTTCCGCCGAACTTTGTAGTGCGCGAGACATTTCGTCGATTTCCAAGAACTAACTAACGCTCTGACTACAGAGTTCATGCCGAGTTTGATCAAATGTACGTAGACAGTGCGTCACAGTGTTCTAGTTACTGGACGAAATGGAACAAGAAAATAATCGTGTCTTACATCTAAATGTAGTTTAAAAGAGAAATTGTCAATATATTATGTACAAAGATGGTCACATATTTACATAAGGAAATTTTTAGTGTATCATAAAACCATTCGTGATATGACTGTAAAAACAGTGACTATCTTCAGAGGTATCGAGCGAGTTATTTGAAACAGTCTTGATTTTTTTCTTCTACCGTATTTGCTAATAACATGCATTTTTTTTTTTTTACTTCCGTATCCTTAGAGTTCTTGCTTTTATGTTTGTAACATTGTAAATAACTGGATTTAGCGTATTAAATCCAGTGCTTCAACATTTTCATCTGTAAGCTTTATCACAACAGTTAGTGAAACAATAAACATATTTCAACTCTCAGACAATTCTAATTTCATATACAATCACCGGGCGGGACTGAATTCGACCGGCAAACTTTGCGAGTTGATTGCTTATGCAAATTTAGGAAGGGAATGTATTTAACGCATTATCCAAAAATGAAAATTGATAAGAGTGGTAGCTTTTTAAATGGAAATAAATATTTTTTTTGAAAGCCATAAATATCAGTAATACGTTCGACATAGAAGCGGAAATTTTTTGGGTACTCACGTGTAGCAACATTGTTCGTACAATCCTCCTTCATTAATAGGATAAAGGTAGCAAGATTATAATCACAAAAATAACTGAAAACGTCGGAAATTGACGCATGTGTTTGTACTTGAGTAAACTACGTGCGTAAATTATCAACTGAGGTTGTGTTAGTGCAACACACACTGGCACACTCGAGCAAACAGCTACGTCAAAATTTCATAAGTGTGGAGTTGACGCCTACATGGGCAGGCAATACGCCAGTTACTCGGGCCAGTGCAAGCTTCTGTTATGGTATTTTGGAAAAGGGGGAGGGGGAGGATGTAACTCGGCTCACTGAACCAGTGTCTCGGCGTCCTTGGAATCAGCTCCCTCATCCGTGATCTCCACGGCATACAACGGACACGTTAAAAATAGTCTGATATCAATAATACAATCGGGGGATAGGATCACCGTATTAAATATGCCGCCAGCGTACACCCCGCGGGGCCGTGGTGGCTGAGCGGTTAGCCTGCCCGCCTCTAACCAAGGCGAACCGGGTTCAATCCCCGGCTGGGTCACCTCCGGATTTCCGCAAATGGGAATCGTGCCGGGCGATTCTCGGGGATCTCCCGTTTCCTCCGCCCTTTCATTCAGACGCTGTTCCATGCTCACCTCAACCACCCTCATCGGCTCTCAATACCTCGCTGTTGAGAGTCGCCAAAATCTCTTCACTCACTTAACGTACACTCTATTTCAGTTGCGAAGACAGATAATAGCTGTGCGTAGAGTGAAGTGTAGGCGGTTCTTAACAACGGAGTATTGAGAGCCGATTATGTTGAAGCAAGGTGAGAATGGAGCAGCGCCGGAATGCAAGGACGGGGGAATCGGGAGACTACCGAGAAAACACGCCGACAGACGGCATCGTCGGGAACGATTATCACGTATTATAATCAGAGTGTGACTCCGTCGGAAATCGAACGCTCTTCACCTTGGCGGAAGGCGGGCGGGCGCTTTTACCGCCACGTCAACCGCGACCTCGCTGTGCTAAGAGGAGTCGGTCACTGTGAATAATTCTTGAACATTTTGTTTTGGAAATGGAGTCTAGTACAAAGTGTTAGGAGAATGCCGTACGAATATAAGACATTTCCTGTTCTATTTAACCACCACTATTTTAAAACAGCGTGTGTTCTTTATATTTGATTATTAAAGTTATGGCTACTTAGATATTCTGAGCCATCAACTTGTTTCGTGCAAGGAGGTATTTTGCTACAAATTTGATCCGTGGATGCGTATCTCATGGTATTCTTTTCCTGATTTTCTCGCATGGATATGATATAGGCCTATCATGCAAGGCCTCGTACGAAATTTATTTGGCATCGTGTAAAATTTGCTTCGGCCTCGAACACGTTGTAGTTGTCCGGAGCAACGCTTAGCTCCTGTGTTTCAATGCAGAATCACGTGAACTGTGCGTGTGAGAAGTCATTTGTCACACACTGATACTTCAGTGACACCTCTCACCTACAAGTCATTACACTGGAATCTATGGCAAGGCCCAGGAAGGCGTTGCGTAGTGAAATATATCTAATTAACATTTTATGCCTAAAACATTGTCCGTTAAGTAGAAACATAAAGCATCACTGGTCGTTAATACGATTGTCGACCCTTGGGTACTTCTGCGTCTTTGTAATAATCCAAAATTAAAACTTTTTAAAATAAGTATTTGAATTATCCGATAATCGTGCATTCTTTCAATGTTCAAATATACAAGATTTCACTTTGTGTACGAGAAAGGGCTTAATAAATTCATGTTCTGACAAAAGTGGTAGGCTATTTTTTTATGAGGGTACTCTAATAGATGTCTGGGTATTTGTTTTGTTAACCACAAACGTTATCTGTTACGTATTACGAATGAAAAGTAGACGCATTTATAGAACAAGAGCTGTATGAATATTGTTCAGTATCGTCGGGATTTATTTCTACCTCAGATGGGTCGCCAATTAAAATCTTGACTTTTGTGAGATCAGCTCATCGGTAGCCTTTCCAAACAAATACGCATTATGGAATACATATGCGAATTGGGTACCGGCTGACTTTTTACCGTTTATCAAAGTAACGTTTATGGAGTATATGGAAAACTATCCCGAGGACAGTATTTAATTGAGAGGTGTGGACATTTTCACCTGCGCTATAAAACTTAATACAAGAAAACTTTTGAATGTGGAATGACCAATTGTGCGTGTATTATACAACGAAATGAATGTGGTTGATATTGCATTTATGTAACCAACGAACGAAGAAAAGTATGCATCTCGCCTTACAGTTTTATACATCCAACATGGTGCGACATAGTAGTATTGATGTACACGTATGTAGTACACTTAACGTTGACGTTCCCATCATAAACAGAACAATTTCCTTAATCACTTGAATTGAGGACATCACCCAGATTAACGGCGCGTAAGCTCTTACACGAGTTTTAAAAAGATAACGCTGTCTGAAATCGGACTGCGTACAGTACATTGTGTTTAAATCTTCCACGTGTATGTTCAGTAGAATAATGGGCAGCAGTTTGGACTGTTTATGTCGCCTAGTTGATCGCGTTTTAGCAGCGACTGACGCCTGTTGCAAGTCGTTTTGCATGTAGCATGAAACTTTTATGCACTCACTTCTTACGGACAATGAACTCGAGAGAATTTCCACGAAATAGTCTATATTTGGCTGAATTGTGGCTCGCTGGTTCATTTACGATCAAAACCAGTTCTAAATACCACACTGTTACGATTCGCCAGGGGCGTTTCAGAGTTCGTGAAGGGGAGATGTCTTAATAAAAATAAAAGGAACTAAATTGAATTAACTTTTTAAGTTTATTTATAATGATATGAAAATACACACATCTAATCACCACTTGTTATTCTAAGTGAACACAATATTGAATGTCAATCTCAATTCTAATTGAAGTCTTTATCACTGTCTTTATATTGATTACAGTCTCTCACGTCACACATGTGCGCATATTCAATCCAACTGTGTATTTCCATAATTCTAAATATCTGTTTCACATCCAGTCAAATAGTCCCACCCGTCAGTCTCCCTCTCTCCATTCTACCGATGCTCTTAGTCTGCAGACTTCACTCGTGGTTGTCACTGTGTCGTCACTGCTCGTCACTTCGCTGGCTGTGCAGACACAGCGCTTAAGGCCTATCAAGTCTCTCCAGACTCTAGGCTAGCTACTCGAAACTCTGCCGTTACTTAAATAGACAAGCAGGCTCGATCTAGAAGGTTCCTCGCTCCCAGAATCGCGCTGAGGGATGCACGGGCGATGACGAGAACATTCTTGCAACGATAACCCAAGCAGCTCGATCTTGTAAGGACAGAAAGCTGCACGAGTCCCGTTCGTCTTATCGTGGAACACTTAGAGCGACGCGGCGACTCCTTTGTAACTGTGCGCTGTTCTCGGGTTGTCAGTCATGTCCTTGACACACCCAAGTCTCGCACGCTCGAGTGGGATGGGCCAAGGGAAAGCCACGCAGAGTGGCGGCATGTAACACTGCCCTGTTCGTCTCGATCAGACTCTGCAACAACCGGACCTTTTTAGAGTGACAGTCGGTCGACGTGGGCCACCATGGACTTTACCTCCAAGGAACCGCGACGACGGATTGGGAAGGATGTATCACTGATTTTCGTCTAAATTTGACAGGGGCCTTCCAAACATCCGTGGTATCATAACTTATAGCATTCACGATGTTTAGTGTCATACAGCCACGCTAACTGTATTTCTCTGAATGTCTCTCAAGCAACTCGGGGCCATGTCGAGTGTTACTCTCGAGGCCTGCTGAAACTATGGTTATGTTCATATGCTCAATATTCTGACTGGTTTCCTTCCCATGAAGGTATGTACGTGCAACTAAACTTCCTAATTTGACTTCTCTCGTCCGTATTATCTACGGAGAGTCTTCTCATGCCCGGTTGGACCATTAACAGCCTTAACCGGGATCCTAATATATTGGTTCAAACGTGTTCTTCAACTGGATTCGAGTTCCAATGTACGTGTGTTGCAGAGTTCCGATCGCAGATCTCCGTATCTCGGCTCGGAACTGAGTTTGAGATGAAACACTGTTTATGATTGGCTCTCATTTCGTGAAGTCATGTTGCAACTGTTTATGTTGTACTTCGGAAACAACTATGCCTAATGAGTTTTGTGAACTTTATCTCTTAAGACTAGGATTTTTTACTACATAATCAATTCTAATGCACTGGAAAATTTTGGTTTTAGTTGTTTTGTTTGATTGGAAACATTCTGCTTACACTTTTTTCGTTATTTTAATACCAATATCATTAGATAAGGTAATGCACATAAAACTATATAGTGCAGTGTTTTATTTGTTTTAAGTAAAATAGTTTTTTTTGCGAATTTTCTGAGTAATATTCGAATGTGTACAATGCGGTTTTAAATTCCCCCTAAAAAATTGTTTTTAGCGCTATCTGTCGGCGTATTTTCAAACTGCATTTGTCGACGATGGCTGCTCTTCCGCGAGCAAAAAGTTTCATTTTAGACGTAGCTCGCCCGGAAAATTAGGATAGTTCATGATGTTACAATTTTCTCGCATAGTCAGTGGGCCAAAACAAGTTCGTTAAGGGCTGGATGTCCTAATTAAATAAAAGTTAAATTATAATTTCCTAATTTTATTTATAATAACTACGAAGAGAATTCTCTCGACTCGACATCTTATAGGGAATTTATATCCGTTGCTGTTTACAATTAATGACTTACTAATAATTACATTAAGGAAATAAACGTAATAAAATAATTAAACACCAGTCCCAATAGACATTGGATCAAAACCTATTGAGTACTTTACAAATTATACATCCATGTTTTTCGTTCTAATATTTAGCTTACAATAAAGTCCGTATCGCATGATATTCAATCCTACTTCATTTTAGTCTAGGTCCCACGAGTTCGCAATATTCTAGAGTTCGCCGAGCGTCCTCGTGTACAGTAAGTAACCTTTACTCGTCGGGTATCACGTCGTCTCGTCCATTCACACCTCAAACACCTTGTCCGCCGTCGTCTCGCAGTCTCCCATCGTCGTCCGCACTCGACTATGTCAACCGCACTGACCCAGATAACCTCCGCAAAAAGGCTCTCGCCCAGAAATGTCTCTAAATGCCGCGTTGCGCCGAGGGTCCTAATTCCCAGAATATTCTTGCGCGCCTTCTACGCTTATCGGCTTTTCCAGCAGGGAGGAGGAGAGGCTTTGACGCCAGCTAGGTCCCCGCTGTCAGTCATTTCCCCTGCTTCGCCGATGGGAAGGGGGGGGGTGGAGGCGCGGCAGCGAGTGGGTCTGCCTGGGGGAGGGTCGTAGTGAGTCTCCCCCTCCCTCCTCAGAACTGAGCCAGGCATAACGGGAGCTCGCTGCCGGTGCGAGCTACAGCGCGTAACCATATTTTGAACGACTTTCAGCTTTCCGTTGTGTGTGATTGAAGGGATTTTGCGTAAATGTCGTTCTCTCTTTACAAAACATTAATACTTATTTAATTAAATAAATGCTTTGGATTTTATGGCTTTGTGATGTCTCCGATTGTATGTCATTGTAATATGTGTCAATTTGTATAATACAACAATAAACGAAAAGTTACTGATATAACTAATAAGCCTACTTTCCTCAACATGGGTGAAATTAATTTTCAAACAAGTTCTTACAAGCTGAATTTGGTAGGTAAGACTTGATGTCTCTTCGAAAGCAATAACATTAGAAATGAAATCAGAAACATGTGCAACAGTAGGGAGCATTACAAATACACACGTGCGTTACCTGGGACTTGAACCTAGAAAACCTTGTACAGTAAGTTAGTGTGCAATGCACGCATTATGGAGGTCTGATTCAGATAATCATTTTCGGATTTAACCAGTCTAATGTTTCGAATGACAGCATTTACTAACTAGAAGTATTTAGAGGGCAGTCATTTTGAAAATAAGTGATTAAGCCACTTAAAACACGTGAGTTTACATAACCTACCGTAACGCTGCTTGTGTGAAGAATTTGGTGGGGATATGGTATAGAAAATTTCATTTCCTTGTTTGTTGCTATCATACAAAAATGCCAACAAAAAAAAAGGCTCTATATACTATGCCTTTAATGTATACTGTCTACAAAACAAATTTTGGTTGAATTTGGTTCAATTTTTTAATGTGACATACTTACCTAAATTATTTATGACATCGCAACTTTCAACATTGTAGTCTGACCCATATAAGTCATGAAAGGTTAAATTAACTTCTGTAGCATTTATGGCGTGCACAGTACAGATTAGTTGAAATGTTCCAGTGTAAAATTAGGTAGGAATCGGTTGATTGGTCCTCAAGATATGAAATAAAACCTACATAATTTTCATGTGCCGATCTTCATAAATGGAGGATAAAAAAGTAACGTAGTGACAAATTCGATGATTTTATACTGCCAATATACAAAGTTAAGTTAAAATAAATCACGTAGCTTCGCAGATATATCACACAAAACAGAAATGATTTTATAGCTGCCATTCTGAAACTAATTGAACATTTTGCCTTTCAATACTAGTAGAACAGGCTGTTTTAAAATTTAGTCGTGTGGCCTGTTTTCACCAAATAATTGCATTCTTCTTTATGCCTGTAGGTCAATTACATCTTTAAACTTTGCTTGAAGGAGCGGTTTGCCTTTGCCTGCATTAAAGGGCAGGAAACATAATAGTTTTCTCCGGATCTTTGCGATTATGCGATTTGTTTCTTGTTTTTGAAATTATGAACTGTCTTAAGTCAAGACTTCCTCTTATGACCTGGAAAGTGTATAAAGTGTTTTTGGGGGAGAAATTGCTGTGAAGATTTTAAACATGGTGTATTTTTTCTGTTAGTAATAAGTACTACTATGGTCAAGCCACATTAGTATAGCTATCAGAGGAATACTGGACCAAATTGACCTTTGGACCTGCATCGTTACACATACAGTTGCACATGCACCTTGCACATCGTGTGCTTATCTGCATGATGCAATATCATGGCACAGTTGCATCATCTTCAGAATTTCGGACATTACAGACATGACAAAAAACATCTCGTGAATTTTGCCTTTGATTTTTCTTAAGTTAAACCGTCTATATTTTCCAAATTACTGTAAAGTAGGTAAACGTTTATTTATTTTTATTTATGTAGTAGAAAAATTGCGAATTTTAAATTTTTTTTACATTACACTGACCAAACATTGTGTCAATACTTAATACCCCTCGTCACCCTAATGTTAATGCCTTTCAGAATGACGTGGTATTATACAAACCAGAACAGATTATGTTTAAAAATCTACTTTATATTTTTTTCAAAGGTCCGTCTACTCAACATGGCTGAAAATATCATAATGGCAAAACTTGTGCCCGATATTTATTCATCAAGAGTATCTTTCATAAAATACCAAATTTTTATTTAGTCCCCAACATAAGTTGTTTTGGCTTCGAAAACAGCAAATTTTCATTTTTTCTCTAGTACGAGACTAGTTTTTTTTTCTAGGAAGGAAGTCTTCAACCCAGATAACTTTGATGTTGCACATTGTTCTACATGTAGACACTAAGCCCACAAAAGGTCGGATCTCTAAATGCAACTTTGCTGAAGCAGGGTGGGGTATAAAGCGGGGCAAAACCGTGATCTGAATGCTAAAATAGGTGGCCGCCACATTGAAAATACAAAATGTATTTTATAATATAAATATATAGGTTAATAGTATCTTATGTAAGCTTTTAAATGACACTAAAACCTTTACAATAGGTGACTTATTAAAAACATTACGGTTAGTTGCGTAAACCTCCGAAATCTGTGAAATTTGCGTGCAGTGTGTATGAAAAATGGCTGCCATTGTTCACTTGTAGGTAAAAATCAAAATTAATATTTTTCTTTACTTTCAGGATAGCGTAACAGAGGAACAAAATTATTTTATCAATACCAAAATGGTGCAGATTCAGCCCCTTGATGATTTCATATGGAATGACCAAAACACGAGATTGCATGAACAATATTGAACATGTATCTACGTCGCGTATGATGAACTGATAAGTGTTCGTAACATACTTTACGGGCTCGAAATAAACGCATATGTAGATCGGGGATGGTGTAAAATGCTTGATCACAATTAAATCCATTGTTTGCTTGTACATAAAAAAAGGGCATAAAATACACTGGGGAGTGATACTTGGTGGTAAATTTTAGGGCGTTACTGAAGGGGATGTTGGAGCTGTGTGTGCGAGCCTGGGGGCGGTCGTGTTGGCTCGGGCAGCGCGCGCAGCGGAGACGACATTTGTGTAAATGTCAAGATGTTCGATACGGAACTGGCATTTGCCGCCTCGAGCGCCCTTATAGCCTTTTTACTTTAAAGTGAGCACTTTTGAGGCCCTAGTTACAATTTTCTTAGGGCCATAATTTAAATCCTTTAACTACCTTTTTTGAATAAATATTGCAATATAACTAATAAACACAGTATGTATATTCCACTTCACCCGGAAGTTAACGTCTAGGGCTAAAATAAAATATATTTACTGACTATTATTCCAAATGATAGGGCTTTCAAAAGTGCTCACTTTACCGTGAATAGCCAATAGTGGCGTAGTGCTGTCGTCTCTGAACCTCGCTTTGTCGCCCGGTGAGCTCGGCAGCAGCTCACATGGGATCTTCTGCTCTACTCTAAGTTGCGATTCAAATGACTTTCCCGCGTCTCCATATTTGTTACTCTAATTGTATGAAACATGATGGAGAAGGGTGGAGGGTGGTATCGCAACAAACGTTTATCACTTTACTCCGATCAGTTTCATGCGAACGTGAACTAGGATATATAATTTATTTGAATAAAGTATATTCCGTGTAAAAACAGTCATTCCTGGTAACTTTGTACCATACATTTTAGTTGAAAACGAAGAAACTACGGCGTGATCCCCTTCCCCCAGCTCATCTTGATGTTTAAATTCTTAGGTTATACTGTATAAAATATTCTGGTTAACTTCCTAAACTGTAATGGAAGTTTTTAACCTGTACACTGTATGGAAATAATACCACACATCATGCTGCAGATACAGGAATGTTGAGCGTCATTACTATACAAGGTTGGGGCTTCCCTACGTATTTGACCTTTTCCTGAGCAAATGTGGGAACGCTACAATGAATGTATAGGGGAAGAAATAACCATTTCTGTTTTCTCACTAAGCGTATCCACTGGTATGGTAAATTTTCCGAATGATTTCTTAAGAGTGTACTGTTTTATTTATAAATACTACAGTCAAATCACAGAATTTTGGCGCCTTCATTTGATATCATGTAGGGCAGGTGATGCAATGCTACCCCTAATTATTATCTCTAACTGTGAGCGCACGGTAGAGAGGAAGATATATACACTGGCACATAGGCCTACATGTCTGGCATCCCCGGCCGTTCGAACGATGGAAGAGCCGGGTTGAAATAACCGTATCACCTAGGGAAATTTTCCCGCGTCTATCTGGGTGACAGTTGACGTATACACAGTCGAATCACATTATTATTACCACGTGCTAGTATCCAGAGTAACCGCCCTTCACAGCACGGACAGCAGCTAGACGAGCTAGCAGTGACTCAGTGAGGTATTGATAAGATCTCCACGGGTATCTGGAGCCATGCTGTCTGCAGTGCGTCTCACAACTGTTGAAGGGTGCTTGGTGGAGGAGACAGACGGTGAACACGACGATCGAGTTTGTCCCACAGACGTTCAATTGGATCGAGATCGGTGCTGTTTGGGGGCAGGGAAGAACTTTGGAGTCTTGATGGTGCTCTTCCAGCCACGTGTGGACGCTTTTAGCTGTGTGGCAAGACGCATTATCGTGCTGGAAGGTACACTCCTCCCGAGGAAAGGCAATCATTATGTGATCGCCGAGGATGAATTCGTAACCAAATCGATCAAGAGTGCCTTCCACGTGGATGATGGGACCTAGAGAATACTACGAGAACATTCCCCAGACAATAACACTGCCCCTACCGCCTTGTGTTCGTCCGGCAATGGCTGCAGGGTGTCGGTTCTCGGACGTTTCTCGCCGGACTCGCTGACATCGATCCGTGCTATGCAACTGAAAACATGACTCGTTGGAGAAGACTAGCAGTCACCAATCACCAGCGGTCCATTCGCCATACTGTCAAGCAAATTCCAGTCGTTTTCGTCGATGCACCTGTGTTAGCATGGATGCAGTCGCCCTCCGTCTACTCCGACGCCCGATAGGTAGAAGGGTTCACCGAACTGTTACTGTATACACGTGCGTGGATGTCCCTGGTTCATTTGGACGGCGAGCTGTTTCACTGTAGCCTGTCGGTTGGCCTTCACGCACCGTCGTAGTCGACGTTCATCTTGGACTTCAGTGACGCGTGGAGCTCCGCAGTTTCCACGACGGTATTCTCATTGGTGTCATTCGTCCACTCACGATACAGATAAAGGTACCGCAGAGGCTGGTGAGCAGTTACCACATGTCGCTGTTTCCGAAATGATGCCCCGCTTGGCCCGAAAGCCGAAGAGCATCTCTTTTTACATCTCGGTTAAATCGCTTCCCTTACACATGACAGCAGAAAGAGCACTGTGTACAGCCAACCTATCGGTGAGTTTATACCCGCATCACTAACCCACGTCTCGCGCCGTACATGGGCTACGCGCTGCAGATGACACTTCTAGCAGGTGGTCAATAATAATGTTATTCGACTGTGTATGTCACAGTGTTTCAGCTCATCGCACGGCTCCGCCGAGGAAGGTCAGGTTCTGAAAATAAATTGTTTCATGTCGTATTTCGAATACTTTACCTTGTGGTTTTGATGGTTAACACCTCAGTGCGGAAGAAACCAGTTTAAAAAATGGGTGGGGGGAGAACAGACATGATAAGTAAAAGTGACAAAAGAGTGACAAGTTGATATTGATGGGTGTTCATTTCATGTTATTCGACTAATTACCTATATAATGTATCATGCCGTAGTGGTGTGTTTTTGAGAGACGAACACAATTTACTAAAATCTCTAAATATAATGTGGCCTTTTGGAAAATGAGTGCGTAGGCATGAGAGAATTTTCTCGCTTTTTAAATTACTTAGGCTGGCAAAAGACACGTAGAATAATCAATTCTGCAGTGCCTAAATCTAAAATGAGTACGGGGAAATGATTAATTTGACTAATTTTACGGAAGGTGTCAAATAATGAATATGGCCATGGGATATATTTATGTAAAAAATAATTGGAAGTTGCGAGTCTAGTTATTTGACGTCACATGTTGCTGTTTGAGACAGAATCAGCATGAAAGAGCTTGGACCCATCTTGATAAGCGATCCCGTTCCGAAAAATTACCTGCATGTAGTTTCTGAGGCAAGGCTTTGGAGATTCGTCGCCAACCATTTAACGAAGCATGTTGTGAACTCTCCGCTTTGTGGCGAGGTAGGCTTGTTGGACCTGTTACAGAACATCGTCGACCGAAGCTGATGTCACACGAGGTCTTAGTCCTAGGTTATTTGCAGGCAAGTAGTCTATCTGCATTCCATTAACAGACGCTGCTTATTTAGCATGACAAAGCTTAAAAACAATGCGCTACATCGTGGGAATTCATTTTACTTTTCATTTTTAATGGCACACTTTCTTGATTCATTGGCGTTTATGTTTTACTGATTTTCTGTGAATTCCTTTGTGGTACAGCACCTTCAAACAAGTCCTGCAAGGTTAGTCATTTAGGATAACTCCGCAGCCGTAGGGGCATCATTAAACCATCTGCCTAACATGACAAATGGAGATCCAAAGACTGTGCACGATGCCGTGTTAGTTATTAAAATATTTATTTGGGGATTTAAACTTTAAAGTGGTGGCTGTAGAGCATACATCTTAAAAGAAAATGCATGCTTCAAATTTACTCTAAACTGTCGTATAGTTACCCTAGACGACTTAATGCATTTCGCGTGTCGAGTGTAGTGTACCGAGACAGGGGGGGATCGAAGCAGGAACATCTGCATTGGGGAAGGGGGGTGGGGGTGCCAAGGGAAGAGGCGAGCCTTGTCGTACGTTGCCCCGGCGTGGCTGGCTTCCCCGCGGGATCCCCTTCTATGGTATGTGGGCCTGCCGGCCGTGTGCTCGGAGGTCGTCCTTGTGAAGGCCGCGCTGTCGGGAGCTCACTCGCCGTCGTCTACTCTACGTCCGCTTGTCCTCCCACGACCTGCGTCCAGGGCCGAGGTCTGTTTGCCACCTCGCTTTCTCACCTACTCTTCCCAAGACACTCCACGTAGGTATGCTTTTCTAACACGTGTCGTGAATGGGTAAGGGAAGGACAGATGGCTACAGTAAGGTACCTGGCGCGCCGCACTATGGCGCTACCTGCAGACGTGGGCCCGGTGCACACGTGCTGACATAGACCGCAGCTACGTGTGCACTGATACATATAAGCCAAGCCCTCGTGAAACGCTTTTGCGGCGCCGCGCGGACGTTGTCCGCACGTGTGCACCCGGCCTTAAGGTTCCTGCTGACCTGGAGCTCCCCCCCCCCCCCCCCCCCGCGTTTTAGGACGAAGTGCGGGAGCGATAAGGTCGACAATGCCACGCTCAACAAGTGCAACATCGCCGCTAAGCGCAGTTTCTGAACTGGTGTGAGCGTTCTAGTCGCACTGTGCGTACTTGGGACTTTCAGCGGCGGCCATATTGTTTTATTGGTGGAAAGTATGTAGGAAGGTTGAGTGCAGGGCCCTCGAGTAGTTTTGTGTATATCTGTTGCGTACATTTCGAGATAGAGCGCTTTAAAAAGGCAGTTTTTAGCCGTTTTGGAGTACTCTCGAATGGCGTTTGAATCGCGCGTAACATATTGAAAGTTCTCCACAGCCCTCGTATGAATTCTGTGTTCCTTTCGTTGATCGACACATTGGACGTACGTTTAATAGTTTCGTGGAATAACGGGAGAGGCGTCATTAACATCTATTTTATAAAGGAACTAAGGAACAATACAGGTTCCGCTAGTTTCTCGTCCGTCTGTTTTTCTTTTCTCTTCTAAGGAAGACGTATGTGAAAACCTTTGTGATATGATTTCGTACTCTTTAAATTCATTCGGTTTATTTAAATACTCTTATCGCTAGTAGCTGCCGTGCCAATGGATGGGTTTTTTTGAACATTGTCAGGTGACCCTCGTAATCGAGAAGGCTGAGAAGTTACCTTCGAACCACGAAATTTTTGTAAAGATGTGTTATTTTTATGTATAAGTTTAGGTTAACTCGCGCTTGCAAACCTCCCCTCTGCCTGCACGAGTGAGTGCAGTGTGTGAAGAGATTTGGGCGGCTTTTAACATCGAGGTCTTGAGAGCCGGTGAGGGCGAAGTGAGGCGAGTATGGATCGGCGCCGGAATGAAGGGGCGTGGGAAACGGGAGGCCCCCGAGGAAATCCGCCGACCAGCGGCATCGTCCGGCACAACTCCCACTTGCGAAAATCCGGAGTGGGGATTGAACCCGGTTCGTCTTGGTGGGATGGCGAGCGGTTTAACCGCTCAGCCACCGTGGCCCATGCCTGCACGAAGTGCGGCCATTAGCAAGGGGGGAAACAACTTGGCAACAATGACGTTTCCATGTATTTTGTTTTGTAACGTTCAGAAAAAGAAGATTGACGCTGAGCAGTTTTGATTAATCGACCGGCTAAACTTACATTTCACATGGGCAGTTTTTAGAGCTTCAAGAGAAATGTGGAGAGATTTGGGCTGCTGTTAACATCGAGGTCTTGAGAGTTAGAGATCCGAGGTACAGAAGGTAACCGCAAACGTATCTTCTGAACTTCGGAAATACTCTGTTGCTGTTTTTCGTACTTGCAATTGGTATAAGAACATAATTTAACATCATCGTAAATACGTTCGTACATCCGCCCGCCCTCCCACCCACCAACATATAACAATTATTGCAAAAGTAAACGATAATAATAGCCGAATAATATCGGTCAAGGTGTTTCGTACGTCCTGGAATTGGACTTTATTGTGGAGATGCGCCTCGTTCTCGAATGAGGTGCAAACAAACGTGAAGAACCGAAATAGCCGTGATCGCTCGGCGTAGTGTTCACCTTGTCCCACTGCCTTTCTCCAGGCGAGGCGCAGGCGGCGACTTGGTCTCGGGGCCTCTAGCTGGGGTCAGGAAAACGAAGTCCAATAGATTACTGTCTTACAACTTTGGTATTAGAGAAAGTATGTTGTATGTTTAAACTAAATATTTACTACATACGCATTGCATTGATATGCAATTAAAATTAATATAACCTTTCTGTTTAGATATTGCAGAAACACGTGCTTGGTTTGGATTCTTTTATTCTGATGGTGGTAGCACACACCGCCTTCTTTGCCTGTGTAGTTTTTATATATGTTTGTACCATGTGCTCTTCGGGGCACTGCCTACCGGCTTGCAGCTGCGAAATTTAAATAGGTTGTTCCATTTTATGGAAGTTTCGCCTCAGTGCGTTCATTTTAAAGATGGGCGTTTAAAACAATATTATTTATTCACGAATTATTTAGAAGAGCCCTACGAGCGTATATTTTCAATACAGATAGGCAGTATGTACTTTTTTGCAAAACATGAATTTGAAATTTTTTTTACCGAACAGGCTATAGGGCCTACATGTTTTGGAAACTTCTCCGCTGTAGGGAACTTCATACTCCTAAAAAATTCGCGAAGAATATATTTTGCGTGAAACGCCTGTCTTTGTTATTAACGCACTGTGGGTAAATTTCCTTAACATATAATTCCCTGTTTAAATTTCGCAGCTGCCAGTCGGTAGTCAGTCCTCGTAACAGCGGTCAAGACTTCACATCCATACTAATATTATAAAGAGGTAATGCGAGTTTGTTTATTTGTTTATATATATCTCGGGTAATCTCAGCAACAACACGCCCGTTTCTCATCATTCTTTCACTATTAGAAAGTTACATTCTTCCAGATGGACATAGGCTGTGTTTAATATTTAAAAAAGTCCTTGAGAAATTTAGAAATTTGTAAACCAAGTCGGAGAAAAATTTGCTACTTGACTGCTTTCTAAGCATGCTCTACCAAAACTACAGGGCCGATTCTTATAGTTCTTTCACTATTAGAATGCTAGGGCCTACGTCATTCCAGATGGACATAGGCATTTATCAAGTGGGGCCACAGAGGCCCAGTGGCTAGAGCGGTCCCATGTGGGGCCGCAGTGGCTCAGTGGATCTTAATATTATAAATTCGCAAGTAGTCGCAGGTAGTCACGGGTAGTCGCAGGTAGTCGCAAATATGTAGGTATGTATTTTAATAACTCCATAAAACCTGAGCGAATCGATACGTGGCTGCTAGTTTTTTTTTTAATTGCGCGTGTTACATCTTTGAGCCTAAAAAAAATATGGCAATGAATAAAAATTATGTTTCTAAATAAATGAAATAAACTACAAAAAAATATAATGTACCTAATTTTTTTCGTACAAACCTAAAAGTTAAACAAATTACGATAGGATACTGCTCAAAATAATTGTTTGTTATTCGAATGTCATGAACAAAATTTCTTGGAAATTTTTTATTGCGGTTCTGTCGTATTTCAATTTTAACATTTGAGATAATATTTAAAGTATAAACGTTGCCGCGTGTGAACCAAGCGTCGTAAAATTAAAAAAGAAAAAATGCGTGTGGACAAAGCGTCTGATTAAAAAAAAAATTGCGACAGCGCATTTTATGTGACTCCAGTAAAAACTGTAGCTACAGCCATACTTTTACTTTTTAATAGTAGTACGCATCAAAATTTTAACTTTAAAATAAACTTATGTAGGTGTTTTCTACAAAAACATGATTTTTATTTTTCAAATTATTTGTTACTTTTATCGTGTTGTCATCAATATCGTAGCACAAAAGTATAAAATAACCTCAAAAATGCATAGCGAAATTGGCCCTTAACGGCCTTAAGGAGCGACTCTAGTAAACATTTTTGAACGTTGGAGCGTTCAAAAATGTTTACTAGTGTCATGCCTGGCAGTATGGAAACATTGCGACGGCGCGCGGTGGAAAATAGTTTCACATGTGTAGTTTTCCTGAGAATTTTAAGCGGCGGCTGGTAGGGTTTTACTACAGCAAATTTGTTCAGAAAAGACACAACATTATCGTTACGTTTTAAAACATTCTTTAACAGGAGAATAAATGTTGTAAACAGAGGCTGGCTACTTACAGTGGTGTTTGCTGGCTTCGGCACAATTTTAAAACGATCTCATTTGTGTTTCAATAACCAAATTTATAAATTGGCAACAAAGTATCGCATTCAATTTTTGCCCTGGTTAAAAAAGATAATTCATTGAAATTCCATATTTTTAATTAGAAAGGATACAACTCGTGTAGGCCGTTTGCGGTAAAGTGAGCACTTTTGCAGCCCTAGTTACTTTTTTCTTGCTAACGCAAATCCGGCCATGTGAGTAATAAACACAGTGTATACATTTAATCAAAACCAAAAGTCCGAGGTCACAATGAAATGTATTTTAACTGGTGAAACAGCTTCGAAAAGTGTTCACTTTGCCGTGAACGGCCTATTCAATGAGGTACATGTGACAACTAGGAATGCCGCTAAGGGTTCGCGCCTGGCTGTGTAGGCCGCCAGCTGTCCTCACTCCAACCCAAGAAATAACTGTTCCACGAACACTAAACATGTCCGTCTAGGAATAATAGCACGTTCACAACATTCCACCTCCTACAAGTTTCAATTTTCTATTTCAGTTCCTAAAATTTCCAAAATAATGCTAGCAGTACTGGCTTCTGAAGCGAGTGTATTTTCAGTTTCAGTCGTTCGTGTTTGATGTGCATTTCAGACGTGTTACATCATAGTTCGTATAAAAGCTGTTCACGATAAAGTGAGCACCTTTGAAATCAACCTTAGAAAATAGTCACTGCCCATGCCTGCAAATATATTTTAACGGGCACACCGAGTGACACGCTCCCAGTAAAGTTGGTAATGATGGGGGAAAGTAGTTCCATATCTTAACGTCGAAATATAAAGTGTTAGGTGACTTTGTGATAACTTATATCATTAATTTCGTTTTTATGTTTTTTTGTTAATTTATCGAAGTGTAAAAATGAGAAAATTTGAAATATTTTTACTTTTCTAATAATTTGGTTGTTTCACTTGACCGACGAATGAATAAAGTTATGCAGTCCTAGCAATGTTAATTTTATGTAAGGCGGAAGAATACACAACGTGCATACAAGTATATCTTAAGCAGGGCTTTCAAAAGTGCTCATTTTGTCGTGAATAGACTATAGCAGGTAGGAGGGTGCTTTAACAGTTTATGTTGAAACGAAACAAGTTTTTGTGTTAGTATTTGGTAATGATTGCGTTCCCAAAGCCCGGAGACGGTCTTGTAATGTTTGTGGCGTCACTTGAGTGTTTGCACGTGGCGTCGAAGGTTCACGTGATCGCCGCAGTACGCGCCAGCAAAGTGTTGCCCAACACTCCTTGGCCTGTTTCACCTTTTTGCCCATATAGATGTACTTCGATTAGGAGAAGGAATGTGAAATCGGCCACGTAGAATTTTGTGTCCGTATATGTGTGTCACTTTCTTTCCATTGGCCTTGTCTTCTTTTACGTCTCTTTGCGTATTTCGTTTTTTTTTTTTTTTTTCTGTTTAAATGCAGTCCCGTCGTTTCCCTTAGGCAGTGTACCAATCAACAGTTTGGATATTACTAATTTAATATGGTTTAATGGGATCTCTCTTGATAGTCGCTTGTGTACCCCGATCGTGCTATCCCTCGAGTAAATTGTAGTCCATACTAGTGACAATTACACGGGACTTCAAAAGTAAATAAATAGACTAATCAAGGCATTATTATTGTGTACAGTTCTATTTGTTACATCCATCCAAGAAAATTACTCTTAATTTTACTTGATACTTCAACATTAAATTGTGCACGCAGTAAAAGTTTTTTAGAAGTGAGGTTAGGTCAATAGTAAAATTGACTTAAAGGTAGAGGTGCATATTAAAATATTACAATACATAAATATTCGTTAGACACCTGTTGCACCCGTCCTTCAAAATGTAACTGGAGTGACTAAAGGTAATTATTTACATACAAAGAAGCAGTTTTACACCATGGAAGTTCAAATCTCTACAAAGGCTTACTTATTTAGTTAATGTTAGTTTTAAAAGATGTCAATTCTCACGAAAAGAATAAAAGAGTTTTACTACATCAAAATTCTTTTGTCAAAATTATGGAACAGGTAATTGTTAGCTGCAGCAAATTTAATTTTTTATACATTCAAATTTATTTATTTTTTCCTATTGTGTAGACATTGGTTTACATGCTACTTGAGTTTAGGAATGGCAAGGATAAGTTGTTTCGCTTGGGAGCACATAACAAATAAATATTTATACAGTGGGGAGTTGAAAGGTTTTTTTTTGGGGGGGGGGGGAGGGGGCATGCTAGCTTTATTGTCAACAAAATATTAAAAATATGAAACGCTAACTAGTATTGGAAAATATGAAGAGGAAATAACTATTTACTTTCTATGTTTACATTTTAAACAAAAATAATAATCTTAAATTTTTAATTATATGTTTGAATAAAGAAAAAGTGAAGTGAAGAGAAGGTAACAGTTTTGAAACAAATGCGGAGGGAAAAATTAAATTAAGTTTTATATAATAATAAAGGCTCACCAATTGAAGGAAATTAAGAGAAGTACGAAAAGTCGAGAAATTGCAAAATTATACTTATCTCAAGACCAGAAGAAATAGTAGAAGTGACTGAGGGACGCTGAAAGTCAAAGAAGGCATAGTTAAATAATATTACTAAGTGAGAAAACTACTTCTCAGCTTGGGTTTTACAAATGTGTCCAGTCACTCGGCAAGACTGTTAAGAACTAAGAAAGTGTTACCTACCCCTCCCCCCCCCCAAAGAAACAAGGCAACCGTGAAAAAACTTCTTGGGATTACTTAATCTTTCGTGCATAATTTCCAAAGAAACACCTATCCAAAGAAAGCCATGGAATAAAATCTCAGATGAAACAAATTAAATGGTTGTTCGATTCTACAACACACACGTCAGTTATCAGGCACCAGGAAAGCGAGATTGTCAATACGTCAAGAATCCTAAGACAAGAGAACGGGATTAAAACGAAAACGTTACGTGTCCATGGCAGTGAAAGAAGCCTGTTGACTATTCCAGTCTGAATATCCACAAATGCTGGGTTTGGATATAGAGAACAGCTGGGAATAAATGTTGCTGGTGTTTCACTATCATCAGCTATGACGTACTTCAGAGCAAATATGCCGTCTGGGTTTTCCTGAAGAGAGATCTCAAAAATCTCAAGATTTTACATTCTTGTGAGAAATTTAAATATTTTCTAACGGTTGTGCAAATTAATAACAAATGCAGTATTTTATTTTTAAATAAGGATTTCGATGTAGATGGGAGTAGAATTTTTTTTTGGCAACTTTCCACAGTAAGGGTGCAGCAGACGGTGTAGGGTTATTAAAAAGGATGTTTTGGCTAGAAGTTAAGAAGAGACGTTTAATAATAATTTCATCTGAAGTTTATCATTGTACAGCAAAGATTGTGAAGGACGCGAAAGTTTTCTTTGCGACTAGTAATGTCATCTCTCAATAATTTTCTGGATGACTGAAAACTGTTCAACCAATTCAAGGTTTACGTTTACTCAGAATCAAATAAAGATCAAGACATTACAACACACCGCAGTACGATTTTGCCTGTAACTGAAGAAAATGCGAGGCATGGAAGTTAC
The DNA here is from genome assembly GCA_029891345.1 of Dryococelus australis. Classification (NCBI taxonomy): domain Eukaryota; kingdom Metazoa; phylum Arthropoda; class Insecta; order Phasmatodea; family Phasmatidae; genus Dryococelus; species Dryococelus australis. Next base: position 181,830,829 of record CM056997.1, on the reverse strand, counting down.
GTACTTGGATCTGCGTGTGAAAGTTTAAAGAAACATTTTAATTATATAGGCCTATATGCTGCGCTTTTTCCAAAGCAAGACTGAAGTAAATATAATGTGTTTGCGAGTGTGCGACGGGTAAAGCTCAGATGTTCATAATGGATGAAAATTATGTATCTTTTGTTTCGTGTGAGAAAATCATTGATATTCTTTCAGAACCAACCATTAAACTTGCTGTACATATGCTGTGTTATTTTAGGTATTTCCTAAGAGTGTTGGCGTTTATAAAAACTGTTAATAAACACAAATCTGCAGCCTTTAAGCTTAAGTTTGTAACTTTTTTTAGTTACATGCAATTAGATTTTTTGTAGGTTGGTTTTTTGTAGTCGCCAGGACAAAATTCATGTGATTTTTATTTTTAAATGACTTATCGTGGTTTAGAAAGGAAATTTACAATTCTCTTATTTTATCCACGTCACAAAAATTTCTCGATAACCAACTGTGTATTTTGTTGATCCACATTTAATTTCACCCGTCCTAAGGCTTTATTCTTATATTTGAGTAAATGCTGAGATTTTGTACCTATAATTGTGCAGATGGGATGTAATTTAGTGTGTGTCACTCTCTCACCGCTATGAAAGCTTTTGACTGTGTATGTGTATGTGTGTCATATGTCAAAGTTTGTGTGTATGTATGTCCCTTATACAATTCTACGCCATTCGATGGATCTTGACCAAATTGTTCAAGTATACCCTTCAGTGCCCAACTTAAAATCCTGTGTAGGCCAACATGCGCTGCGGACCCTTTTTGGGCCGAAAACCCCTAAAACCGGTTCGTGAATATCCCTAAACGGGCGGAGTATTTTCTATTGCCCTCTTAGGCCGGGTGCACACGTGCGGACAATCTCCACGCGGCGCCGCAAAAGCGTTTCACGAGGGCTTGGCTTATATGTACCAGTGCACACGTAGCTGCGGTCTATGTCCGCACGTGTGCACACGGCCTTACACCCGGGCAACGCCGGGTAGTTCTGTTAGTATTCAAATATATCTTTGACTCCAAACTGTCAAACAGTGCCTTCCAAATGTCGCACTACTCGCTCGTCTGCGTGGAATGGCCGATGTGTGATCAGGAGTAGACCTGTATTGCACATTTATGTCGATTTTGCGCTCTTGGAGAACAACGTTATATACTTCGCCCATACTCATTACGGTCTTAGTTTCTCATTCAAAAGTCCACCAAAGTATTTGGGGGGCTAGGCTCCGCGGTGTTTTAGTCACAGCTTGCAGTAATGGATAGTTAACAGTAAATACAAGTTAGTTCACAGTAAATACATTCACTATATGCTGTTCACGGTAAAATGAGCACTTTTGAAAGCCCTGCTTAAGATATACTTGTATGCACATTGGGTATTCTACCACCTATGTAAAATTACATTGCTATAGGCCTCATCTTTTTTTTTTAATGTGTCTGTCAGGTGAAATATTAGAAAAGTAAATTTTCTAAAACTGCTCTCGTTTTTATACCTTACTGCATTAAAAAAAAACTGAAAGCGAAAAATTAATTTAAGTTATAAAAAATGGTTACCTAACACTTTTTATGCGACTTTATGACATGAACTACTTTCCATCTACCGTTACCAACTTTACTGGGTGCATGCCATTCAGTGCGCCCGTTAAAATAAATGCAGGGGGAGGGGGCAGTGAGCTCACTTTATCGTGAACAGTCTTTAAGGGGGAGTATCAACAAATTACATTCAAATGAGGTATGCCTTGAAAAATATTGCTTTATTCATCCGCTGTAGATTTCGAGGACTACAGGAAGTTCTTTGAATTCATAAATACAAAAAAATATTTTCCTGGGAATGGGAAAAACCATGAATTTCGAGCTCGGATTTATTTTTTTTCACTGCATACATATTATATGCGTATTGCATCGCAATTACATTTTTCATATCCTTGTTGGTTTTCAGTAGCATATTATATCTTTACTCCTCTTGTTTTAGTCCATTGGCCTTTAACAGGCTGCGTAGTGAATTTTGACCATTGAGATTCAAGCTTTTGTCGGGTCATGGTCATTTCGAGATGGATATGCGCTAAGTTCTGCTCAATTTACAATATCCTTTGCGTGATTTTCATTATGTAAATAACCGTAATATTCTATGGAGATTTCCTACACCACGAACGTCTATATTACGTTTTTAGTGTTATGTAATTTTACAGTGTAGGCCTAGTACTACGGTTGTGAACATATGAAAATAAAACTTTCTTTTTAAATTTTAGAACCCTACTTTCAACATAGACTCAATTGTATGCTGGCGTTTCAAATACGGACAGTTTAAAAGTAGCTGTTTGCTTTTTAGTGCTGTGGAAGATTAAAAGTGCAGAGTTTCAAACCAACACAAGTTTTATGTATTTAATTTTCCATGCCAGAAGGTTTTGACACTGTATTTTGGCAGTACTTTGGTAAAATGACATAACACCATTGCGTTGTGATAAGTAAAATTTTTTGGCAACGTACAGTTAGATACACACAAGCTGTGAAAAATGAATACATTTTGAACGGAATTCGTAATGAATAATTAAAATCAACACCTTCTCAGATATCTCAGTTTTCTAATACCGTACTTGCTTAAATTTGTGCTTATGCCTATCAAGGATACAACACTACTTGGACGTACCAAAAGGGGGAAAAAAAAAAACAGTTAAAATAATCTTGGAGGTTGAACATAAATTAAATAAACTTATTTTTGGAACATGGATGACAAGGTGTAACGGACCCGTTTCGTGTCAAATTAGGCGTGTGTCTTGTTCTCTCGTCGTACCGTTTCTAAACGTCCATGAACTGTGTATCAATATTCTGGTGCTCACCGCAGGTGGTGAACTAAAGCATTCCAACCACGTGTATCATCTGCACTGCATAATTTATGAGTGTCCGCCTGAAACTCCCGCCATCTGCCTTAGGCTCGTGTCTCGGTAAGTTTTCATCACAGGTTAGCCGCCTTCTTGAGTGTCGCCGGCTTGTAACAGCATGTTGGATAACAAGTGTTTGGATAGCACCTTGTACCTTCTGTCGCGGCTCTTGCTTACCTCGTTTATCTAAACCGTATCCTTTAAAAAAAAAAAAACATGAAACTGCATTTTCATACGACTGGATGAGAAAACATGCCAACTGAAAACTCGCTAAGTTTGTACATGAACGACCAGCCTTACCTATAAAGTAATGGTGGTCAGCCGCCACTGAAATTCCCAGAGAGGCGAGTTGCGCATTGGAAAGATTGCACGTCAATTCATTGCCTTGCGCGCAGAGGCGACGAGGCACGTGATCTGCCCACAATGTCGCCCTTAGCGTTCACGCACCTCGTATGACGCAAAATGCCCACAGCCTCACTGCCACCGCGAATATTCATAACGAAGGAAAATTGGAACTGGAAATAATGAAAACGTTCAGCGGGTATACGTAAAAACAAAGTAGAAGTATGTAAGAGGTAGTTGTGATTAACGCCAAAGTTAAAATTCATTCTTCAATGGGAAGAGCTTTACATCTCCTTGACAACGTCATTACAGTCGGAGCAAGACACAATGTTTCATTATTATTAGATTTAGGGAGGTGGGGGTGATAATTGCCCTCCCAAAGCATTTCAACATTTTACGCATACATATAATAAATAATAATAAAAAAATGTTATATCAGTTTTTTTTTTAGATTGATAGTTTGGCGACATCAGGGAAAGAACTGCACGTTAGAACTCGAGATATAATACCCTTAGAACGAGTTCGTTCTCAGTAACGAATAGATAACTTTATACTTCTGGCACTCCTGGATCATCATTTTCCTGTTGTCCGTTCTTCTTCCAGTCTCTGGACTACGCTCCTCCCAAGGCTACAAACAGCCAAGCAACAAGTTTCGTTTACGGCATGTTACAACACAGCACACGTAACTCAAATATTGTTGTTATTCCGGGGGTTCTTGGAATGGCCGGTACTGGGAAAGTACTCATCCAAACGGTTCTATGTTTCGTGGCTTAACGTAAGTTTCGTAGAGAAAACAAATTGTTAATATATTCAATTTATCATATAACTAGTTACATTGTTAGTATAATGTTTTCGTAGTTCTCCATTTTACGTTCCTTGCCATGACTTATTCTGAATGTTCACCCAAAACTATGGAAAATTGTAGCGTAAGAGCGAGGAGCATAAAAATTATTCGTCGAGCCATTTCAGAAATTCGAACACATTTTCTGAATCCATTGATGTATAGTGTCATAAATGTGGTAATTGAGGTACAGAAATCTTTGCCTTTATATGGTAACCTTTCCAATACAGGTACACAAACATACGAAATTTCCTTGAAAATAGGGTTGTTGCGCATTCACTTTCCATGAACACTTGGAGTGTGTTGCAATTACATTTGTGCTGACACATGTCGTGTTGAAGTGTTGCTGTACAAAACAGCCATCAAAACGCGTTTCTGGCATTAGTATGGGTGTGATGGTGCGGTATTTACAGTTTTTTTACACGCAGTTTTATAAAAATTGTGTTTTTCCTTTTTGAAGAAAGGGTTTATAGTTTATCTTCGTAAGTTCAGAATTTTATTGCAGCTCCCTTCGAACCCATGCAATTGTAACACTCGAATTGCCGGAGTCAAATTGAAAGAGTAGCTAATATATCACGAAAAACGTTAAAATAAATTTGTACGTAAGAAAAAAACGAACAGTTCATAGTATGAATGATGTCCGCCTGGTTGGAATGGCCATCAAGTTTTAAGATGGGCTACAAATCTTATCGTCCGCTACGAAGCATGGCAATAACAGGGCGAAATTATTCATTAAAACACACAACCCCTCCCCCCCCCATCGTTTATTTTGTATTGATTGAATATAGTCTGTTAACATAACATTAAGTGATTTACTGTTCGTTATAATGTATAAGATGTGTATTATGTGGCACACAATATGTAATACATTATATATGACATTTTATATGTTTCATTAGGGCTGATGACAAGACCTGGGTAATTTGAGTGTCCGAAACAGCCAGTACTAGGTACGTACCTGTCCTGGTGAGGAGCTGTTTGCGTATACTTCCGGCGATGCTTTAGGTTCCCATGTTCTGTCGTTTTCTTATTACGGCAGCTTCCTTTGCGTTTGTAGTAGTGTCATGAATTGCCGCTCGGATCGCTGCAACCAATGTTTTTTTTTTGTCGTGAAAGTAGGAGAAACTCTGTCGGCTGTCCGCCCAGATATTAAGAGGCCATCTTGACAACTACTTCTGTCCGAATGTAAAGGATAGTGACACGACAGCAACCTTAAAAACATCTATATTGATGTCCCTTTCTTCTCGGCTTCGAGTTAGTTATTCCACTGCAAGCAGGTCGCTTCATTTCTTGATCCCCGACATGACATTACTTGACGAGACCGCAGCATTTGCGATCCGACAGTATGTTCGCCAGATGGCAACCGAGTTTTCCACACATACAATGGATGACCAGCTTAGTGACCAGGGAGCCGGATTTCGACATTATTATTTGCTACACCCAAACATAGATCGGATGACATCTTCCGCTAGTTCAGAGAGAACCTTTCCGACTGCAGAAAAATATTTACTTCTAAACGTAGTTCTCTGTGCCCAGATAACGTTACTTTACTTGTATTGGTACACACTAATTGAGTTTTCCGAAACCCCGAAATTGTAGACCTCATTCATTGCCTTCTTGTGTTATAACAAATGTGCCACATAAAGTTGGTTTGTTTGTTTAGTGATAGTCGAGGAAACGTCATTGAAACTCTCCAACAGACGCCTACATTGGTTTGAATGGTTATTCGCCATTTATGCTTTATTTTTATTACAAACAGGTCTTAACGGTGTTTTTGTGTCAATAATGTTCCATTTACGTTCACGTGAATAAAGGACTAAACGAATAACGTCTGAGTAAAATATAGGTACTTGAACTCATTTATGGGCACATGCCTGTTTCCCATAAGGGAAATTTCCCCTGTTCAGATGCGCAAATAAGTAGGAAATATATATAAACATATTATTTTTAATTTGTATTCATGTGCGACCACTACCCGGTGTATTCGCGAATACACTAGGTAGTGCTCGGGTACCCGATTACCCGGGTATCACTAGGCCTATATTACATATTTGTACAGGATACTCTAGGAAGTAAATTTATTTGAAACATTTTTACGGGTTCCTTTTTATTTCTTATTTGGTATAATTGTGTCTCGTAAGAATAGTCTTGTTGTAAAATTACTATATTTAGCCTCCATTCGCACCATTTAGTTTGTAAAGTAGCAGTTTTCACTCTCGACAAGATTGAAAGACCTAACTAGAATATGGCAGCTAACGATTTCTAGATGTCATTCGTGGGGAGACACAAATTTAGCGGGTTCACGTCTGAATACTTTTGTAATCAACTTTCGAAAAATAATATCTGTTCCTTACAGCACATATTTTAACAGGTGTGATATTGTACCAGAAGTTGGCAGCGATGTGCCCGAAATAGTTCCACTAATAAACTTAATATTGAAACATACGTTTGTGTTCAGTGAATTTAATTTCGTTTTTTTTAACGTGCGCGAGTGTAAGAAGTAGAATATAAATCACATAATTGAAATGCTAACTATTTTTTAGTTACACTGGAGCGATGCATTAATTAATTGATCAGATTCTTGGCAGTGTTAATTTTAATTACGTTGGAAAGATAAAAATGTAGTAGAAAAGATTATCTTGAGCAGGATTTTATAAAATGCTTAGCTACAGACGAATAACCTATAACAATACTGAACGTATTTTTTATTAATTACTAGCTTTCCTGTGCTACTTCGTACGCATGGCATTTAGGATTTAGAATCGCTGTTGGGAAGGGAAGGAGGGCAGCCCACAGACAAAAAAGGAGAAATGTAGGAACTTTTTCCTTAACAATGCTTTTTTTAATGCAGTAATAAATCCTAAGAAAAGCTTAATCCAGTAACTATGTACATCCCCGATCATCATATGTTCGGGACCGTTTGAGATATCTCGATGAAAGAAAGACCTAAGTTGGTCCTGGGGTTATTATCTATATACTTTGTAAATTTGATGTCAATACGTTCAGTGGTTTTTGAGTTAAATCCGGTCGGACAGACAGACACGAAAAAAATTAACATTATATATGGCTTAGTAAAGGCTGTTCACGATAAAGTGAGCACTTTTGAAATCAACCTTAGAAAATAGTCACTGCTTCTTCCTGCATATATTTTAACGGGCGCACAGAGGGACATTCGCACAGTAAAGTTGGTAACGATGGAGAGAAAGTAGTTCCATATCTTAACGTCAAATAGTAAGTGTTAGGTAAACATTTGTGATAAATTAAATTATTTCTTTCGTTTTCTGTTTTTTTTTTTTTTAATGCATCGAAATGTTAAAATGACCATATTTTTTAAATATTTACCTTTCTAATAATATAACCGTTTCACCTGACCCACGCGTGACGTAAAGTGATGATGCCCATGGCAATATTATTTTTACATTAGGCGGAAGAATACACTAAGTGCAAACAAGTAGATCTTAGGTAGGGCTTTCAGAAGTGCTCATTTTACCGCGAACAGCCTTATACTATGTGAAAAAAATAATGAAAAGTGGAAAATTCTAAAGAAAAAAAAACCACACACACACACACCACTTCTATCTTATTTAGTTGTATTGATAACTGTTTGAGGAGTGAATGTCTCGCCGTGGGGCGGCGGCGGCCCGTACTGACGACCACCTGCGAGGGAAGTGTCGGCTAGGCGCGAGGACGCCGGAACTGCCCATCAGACTGTCATTTCCCGTGCCGTGCCGTGCCGGCCGGCGTACGCCTCGCACGAATTTCCCGGCGAGCGTTCTCGGTCGGCGGTACGCCCACTCCTGCCTGCCTGCCTGCCTGGCATACGCGACGACGTCCCCATAGTGTACATTTCGTACGCCTCGAGGCCGCGTCTAGCTACTCCCGAGACTGCGATGTGTGTTCCGGACAAGCTCAAGATATGCAACAATAGGACGTTATCACGCGCGATGTAGTCCAGTGCATTAAACTACAGTTGCCACTTTGTATTGTTCTCTATTCCTTTAAGTAAACTGCTCATGAAGACCCTAAAAATGCCATAAAACAAAATTAATATAATTAATAACATGAAATTAAAAAGTGGTAGATCTATACATAATTTAGTACCTTTCCTGAGGAAAAAAGTCGCATTTCCAGAACATCTATTTGCTGAGATACACATATACGAGCACACGCTGATTTTACTGAAATAATTTTATAAACTATTCACTGCAAAGTGAGCACTTTTGAAAGCGCGCTCATTTAAGATAATAGTTAATAAATATATCTTATTTTATTCTTAGGCGTTAACTTCCGAGTGCGGTGGAATATGCACACTGTACTTGCATGGCTATATTTATTTTAAAAAGGAGATTAAAGGATAAAAAAATAGATGAAAGGAAAAATTAACTAAGTCCTCAGAAGTTACTTTACCGTAACATCCTATACGACATAGTGTTTCTACTTGGGGCTCGGCGACTGAACACGAACATATATCTTACCTTATTTCTGCGGATACCATATGCAAGGTCGCCAGTAGGAGGGTAGCCATCCTCTCTGGTTCTTACCTTGCTCCTTCAGCATCGGAAACGTTCCATTACTCTACCAGTCACTGTACAGCGCCTTCGTAATAATAGTTTTTTTTTTTTACAAAAATTTCAGCGCCATTAATAAATAACACTGCAAAGCCTCAGGAAAACAATACTTTTAAAGAATGAAGTTAAACGTCACAACGGGAACTTGCAGAAATAAAGCCGAACATTTCCGAAAACCAGTTTAATTTTTACTTTACAAATACATATTATTGACACACAATTAGAAGGCTTTTTTCACGTTAGTCGTAATTTCAAACATTTTATATAGACTAACTCATTTAAAATGCTCGTGCTTGTACTGTGTAGTCCATCGCGCGATCCGGAAGAGGGTGCATTGCACAGTTTCATCACACGAATCCTCTTAATATCTTCTGTCACGCCACGTGTGTCTCATATCGCATGTAAAAGAGTCAGCAAAAAGTGACAAATAATAATGACTCGATCATTAGGTTTTGATAATTTTAAAAACTTGAAATTCTTAACTAAAAAGTATTTTTTTTACCACAGCGTGTGTAGTTTGTCCGCGCTTTTGAAATGATGTGACCTGGAGATTAAAACCTACAATACGCTTTAAGGTAACGCATTTTCTATACAATCAATACATTGTCATGAGCATCTCAATGAATTCCTTTAAAAACTATTGGATTTAAAAAAAAGTGTGCTGTACCAGAAATCGCCTTGCAAATAAAGAATCATACTTCTCGTGATGTAGACTACATAGTTTCGGGAACTGGAAGGTATCCGATGTTCCATTTTAATCGTATTTTAGAATATATATTTTTTTTTTTTTTCCCGGATGTTTGAGAAGGTTGCTATTGCTCTATTTCCGTCTGGAAAAGCCCGAGAAATTAATGTTGATATTCTGTAGCAGCATCGACCTTTGAAAAACTTTCCCAGTCGAAACTGCCTTTATTGTAGCGGACACACTGGTTTACATGCACCCGGCTAACTTGGCAACGAAGTAGGGAAATAGTTTCTGTCGAAACGTCGTATTAAACGTGCTAGACATGCTTAAATTTTACAGCATTGAATTTATTTAATTTACTTCCTGCATGTTTTATGCACGTAACTAGTAAGAATGGCGCGTAAGTACTGTATTAACATTTTCGAAAATGTTATATTTAAACTTTTTCTACGCATGAATAAAGCGATTGGATCCAGGGCAATATTTATTTTTATTTTTGAGGAGGATGCGTAGTAAGCATAAAAGTTTGTGTTCTTTTAGAAGTGCTCATTTTATCGGGAACAATAGTATACAACGGAGGAAAAAAAATCGGTTCGAGGTTTATTAATTTGAACGTCATCCATTTTAATAATACGGCAAAACAGGACTACTTTTCTTAATTCTTTGGTATGTTGGCCATGATCAGTTACCATTCTGTAGTTACGTTACAGGTAATTTCCCGAAGACTGATTTCTAAGGGACGTAATTAACAGCGAATACTAGGTACAGTATATACACATTCGAATAAATTTCGTTAAATACCTCATTTCCGCCTCGTTCCAGACATGCCTTTGCAATTTAACCGATTTTCAAGGATAATCAACTTCACTTTAGCAATAATTTCAATAAATTTTTCAACTTTTTAAATTATTACAAATCTCCTTCAGGGACTCGCAATAATTAACAAGACCTGAAACTATTCCAAATCTCCGCGAATTACCTTAACCCCCCCCCCCCCAGGCAGGGGGAAAAGGGACAAACTTGCAACAAAATTCAGCTATGGGTACAGACTCTAGGCGCTACCCTGGAGATCTGAGAACAGGCTGGTAGCGTCCCGATGATGCTAAACGACTATATACAGTGCGCTTCCTGTTGTCATTAGTAAATGAAGCGATTAAACCTAATTGCAAAAAGGTATGATCGTAGGCTTTCGGGCCAAGGGGTGCAGAATTTCGGAAACAGCAATGTCTGTGAACTGTTCACTTGTGTCTGTGGTAGAGATGTATCATGAGTGGACTAATTGCACCATTGGGACTTCGGAGCTCCACGCGCCATTGAAGTCGAAGGTGAACGTCGACTACGACTGTGCGTGAAGGCCAACCGACAGGCTACAGTGAAACAGCTCGCCGTCCAAATGAACCAGGGACATCCACACACGTGTATACAGTAACAGTTCGGTGAGCCCTTCTACCTATCGGGCGCCGGAGTAGACGGAGGGCGACTGCATCCATGCTAACACAGGTGCATCGACGAAAACGACTGGAATTTGCTTGACAGTATGGCGAATGGACCGCTGCTGATTGGTGACTGCTAGTCTTCTCCAACGAGTCACGTTTTCAGTTGCATAGCACTGATGGACGTCAGCGTTTCCGGCGAGATACATCGGAGAACCGACACCCTACATCCATTGCTGGACGAACACAAGGCGGTGGGGGCAGTGTTTTGGTCTGGGGAATGTTCTCGTAGTATTCTCTAGGTCCCATCATCCATGTGGAAGACACTCTTGATCGATTTGGTTATGAATTCATCCTCGGCGATCACGTCCACCCGTACATGATGATTGTCTTTCCTCGGGAGGATGGGATCTTCCAGCACGAATATACGCTTTGCCACACGGCTAGAAGTGTCCGCACGTGGCTGGAAGAGCATAGCCAAGACTTCAAACTTCTTTCCTGGCCCCAAACAGCCCCGATCTCAATCCAATTGAACATCTGTTGGACCACCTCGATCGTCGTGTCCACCGTCTGCCTCCGCCTCGCACCCTTCAACAGTTGTTGCCGACAAAGATTTATGTCGTTTATAAAATAAAAGTACAATTGTCCTTATTGTTTGTATATGCGGTTTCTTTTAATCGTGGGCATAGCTGTAAATACAAGCAAAATCTTAATCAAAAATTAATATTCGTATTGTTTATAGCATAACAAAACATTCCCAATATTTCTGTGCATGAAAATGGCTTCTGAATGCCATCACCTAAACAAATCAGTATTTATTATTTTGCACACTAAACGTTTGTTTGCAAAATTAGTTATAACTTGGTATAGAAATTTGCAGTAATTACAAGGGAAAGTATTTTTCGGTTACAGCTTATTATAGGCTGTTCACGGTAAAGTGAGCACTTTTGAGGCCCTAGTTACTTTTTACTTTCAGCTACTCCTTATCCTTTAACCATCTTTTAAAATAAATATTGCCATGTAAACAAAACAGATGAAAAATATTCCTATTTTGTACTTTAAAAATTGTGATACCCATAACGTATATTTATTCTGAAATACGTCATGAGCACGATTTCCAGCAGATTTTACTACCTACGAAACCCTAAGGAAGATTCAGATGCTTACACTGAGCTTAACCAAGTACGATAATGCAAGATTTTTAAAGTTTAGTCCAGAAAGAGTATAATTTTGGGAATTTTTAATCCTACGCTGAACTAAGAGCTACAATCATTTTTCACACTTTGTTAATGGGCACAGTGCATTTTGAAAAGACCGCTATCCGTTGATAGTTGAGCATTTTTCTTAATTGTCTCGTCAATATTGCCATCCCGGGTGTTCAAATTAAATTAAATTTCATCACTAGTCAAACTTAATCTTATTTCAGTAATAATAAGTTGAATACTGAAAAAAATAAATTACAATAAAAATTCCTTGTGCTGAAATTAAACGTAATAAGTTAATTTATTTTGTTGGTAATACGTAGTTTCACCCTCTTCCTCTCTGTTCAATGGCAAGGATTTTTTTTCCAAAAGTGACTAGAATTAAGTTGTTATTTCAGCTCACATACAAATCGTATGTGCATAGGCAAGTATTATGTAAGGTTTGTAAATCATCTGAGTGTTCGTTGCCAACAGCCTGTGGAGGACCGGGCTACAGTTACCACACATGTTTTGTACCAGATCGTTATTGTGTGTTCATCTGTTCCAGAATTATTTTCACATTTTCAATCACCTCTCAAACAAATCTACGTAATGTAATGTGGCTAGAAGTGACAGTAATACTTGCTGCTAGACCTAAAGCTGAGACGTATGCAGATTGATTCATTCTTGGGTGGTTTGAATATCCATTTAGTCTGTTCGTGACCAAGAGACGTGATGAAACGAACCTTTGTAAAATCACCCTAGGCGTAACATTTCAACCTGCTGTTTCACTAACTTGTATTCCAAAAATATAGAACACTGCGATTAATTCTAAAAGTACTGTAATTTTGAATAACTGAAACTTTTAATAACTGAAACTTTTCTTAATATCTTCTATAACTTGTAATATTTATTTCGTGTTAAGTACGAATTAATAACGGCGAGAGGAACGGTGTATTGGCAACCGCTAGTAAGAAATAGTTCTCAGTTCAAATATTGTTTCAACATAATTTTTTGGTATGCTCTTTGTAAATTAAATATTGCTATTGAAATATTTTAATCTTTAGGTAGTTCCGTTAGAAACATATTTCATTGTTACAGTTGTAACGGAGAAGGGAGAATTTTAACTTTCACTTCCCAAATGTCACAAATTTAATTTTACTGTATATTTTTGCCACGGTTAGCATCGGAACTTTTCAGTAGTGAGAAAATCAATTCCTCATTCAAGGGTAGGGAACACTAACCTATATAAACTAGACATAGAGATCAATAGCACAAAAGATACTAACATGCAACTAACATGCAAAAATAATGACATAATTTATAAACCTTCTTTAAATTACCAACGACAAAAACAAGAATTAGGTGGATCTGTTAGAAAATTTATTGAATATCAAAAATAACAAATTAGTGTGTTATCTTTATCAAATATTCATATGAACAAAGTTGCATATGTTCACAATCCAATCCACACTCGAAAGCAACATTTTTACTAAAATAACAATTAAGAGACAACACGACTTCTTGAAGATTAGTTTAAAAGTAATAATTTACCTAACATAGCGATAGGAAATAAAAAGTATTCATTTTCAGGAAATTATAACATTAACTTTCGATTGACCTTTAATAAGATAAACTGCCATATAGAAACGTGTATAGAATACCGTCTAGGGATGACGATGATCCTCCTTCGGTGTCCGTTGATCACTCTAGTTCTCTGCTCGAACACATCCCTGGACTTCCGCGGTGGCTCGGAGTGTTGGTAGACTGTCACAGTCCAGATCATTGATGTATCTCTAACAGTGGCATACGATCGTGCTTCCTCGGTTCATCATGAGTTCCTGGATTGAAGTTATTTCTTCATGGTCCTTCATTAAATCTTATACTGTCCAATTTTAATATCGACAAATGATATAACCATCACTTCTATAAATTAGGGCTGGACAGCCGAACAAAAAAACAAATATTTTATCAACTTTTCCATATTAGTTTGGCCGACTCCTCAACATTCTTTTGCCCTTGTGAAGACAAATAATAATCTTCCTAACAAAACAAAAACAAAAGCTGATCAAAACGAAATTTGTCATTAGAAGTGTCGCATCCTTACATTTGCAATACATTTCCAAGTTCATAGAGATGAATGCAAACGTTCCTGCATCAACAACAAATAATATGGGAAGCATAACAGTTTTGCTAGCATATAGAGATCATCCTGACAATCATCTTTACACACCCCGCTGCAGTAACTTTGAAAGCATAAAGAATTTCAATAAATTACTAGCTTATCCTATATAAAATGAACAAAACAAGTACACAAAAATATTTACAAATTACCAGCTATTACACAGTAAAAAAAAACAGCGCAAAATAATGTGCGTAGATCGTAGTGACGTGGTGTTTGTGTTTTCGACCGACGAAACTGTCGTCTGGGCGGAGCTTATCGCTCTCTCGCTTGCTCTCTGTCACACACTCTCAGGAAATTTCCCATCGCTAGCAAATAGTTAAATTATACATGTTTAGAATTGTAGCATATTTCATACTTATTACAGCAAAATAATGATTTTTGAATTTGGAATTTACAACTGAAAAGAGATTGTAATGTTTGAAAACGTAATTTAATGCATTTAGAAGTGATGGCGGGTGGCTTGCAAACCTTAAGGTTGGCAGACATGTCGAGTGGCTACATGACGAGGCGTCTTGTTGCTGTGTGTTCAATGAAGTATCGATTTTCTCTTCCTCCGAAAAAATACTTCAAATTACACGTGTACACGTTGTGTTTTTTTTTTTTTTTTAACTTACCTAGGCAATTTACGATGTTGTGATAAATCTGTGTATCCCCGGCAGGAATAAATACACCGTTACGTGTTTCGTTAACCGCTACATGTGAAATGGCTGTTTTGTGGTCCTTAACGCTAGCTCGGTGTGTGTGTGATTGCAAATATTGAACGTGCGAAATTATTTGTACGTTTTAACCGTGAACTGTGATTTTGATGAAGTTAATTATATGTATGTTTATTTATCAGGACGTCACTTCGCCCTATGCATTTGAAACACAATTGTGTAAAGTACCTCTACGTTTTTGTGATCTGAATGTTTGCCACAATCCCAACAAATTACTACCCAGCAAGACATTTTAAATAAATAATTAAAGTAACCTAGTAAAAACTAAATACCTATGCAGAATAAAGAAAATATATGGTAGGTCTATTTGTGTGCATGTTCACCACTATCTTCTAAGTTTGTCGCTGCTGTGTACAAAAAAATTTGCGACACTAGTTGTGTATTTGAATTTGCTAACTTTTTCATCATACTGGTTGCTCCATTTTAATATTTGGTCCAACTAAGACCGTCCGTTTAATGAAATACCCCAACACACATCAATAACAAGAGGTTAAATATTATGTTATTTTCACCTCAGTTGTAGCAGAATTCTTGAACAGCTGTAAACAGTAAGGTATAGTGAGTGGACATGTTTACGACGGACAATTAACATTACATGAACATAGTTTTTTAATTACACTGTTTAGTACCAAGTATAATGTGTATTATTTCCCAAATACGATGTTAATGTTGGTTACTTTGCTGTCTGACAGTATTACTTTATTTTTAATATAAAACATTTCTGGCTTCACAGACAAAATTACAAGGCTACGAAATCCAATAAGAAAAAAGAAAAACGCAGTACTAATATATACATTAATAATATATATAACTTGTATGATGGGCACGTGCATGTACGAACACATGTACACACAAAAAATGCAGTGGAATGTTAAACATAGCTTGTGACAGATACCACATGGCAATGTTTGTTTACATTTGGCGGAAGGATACGAAACGGGCTTGCAAGCAGATCTTTAGCAGGGCTCCTACAAAGTATGTTCCAGTCGTGAACAGCCTATACTTAACACATACATCCACATTACATCACTGCTATGCTATGTGCGTTAGTTCCTTACGAGGAGCAATTCAGCACACGTCCAGAGGGGGCGTTTACCGCATAATAATTTGACACCCCATAAGCTACATAATTTGGTTATCCCAACGTGGTGGCATATCACCAGCAAGCTTCGCTCGGAACCTACTTCTGAAGTTCTTACATTACATAACAAATTGGTGCCCTTACATACGTCCTACTGTCACTACGATGTGCTACACTTCATTAAACAATCGTTTTCAGGTTTTTTGTGGCGCCAAAATCGTACGAATTGGCAGTACAAAGTCAAATTTCTTAATATGTTAATGTTCTTGTATATATCCATTTTATTTTTCGACATAGAAATTGAAATTTTTAAAATTCTTCTAGCCAACGATATTACAAAATCTCTGGAGTTTCGCGACACGCATAGCGATTGTGGTGGCACCCACATTGAGAACCACTGCTCTAAGTTACAGGACAGCCTTCTGTATCACTGCTTTGTGAACCACTGTCGAGATGAGGTCCAGTCTCAGTTTCTTTCCCTAGTAGTCTTCACTTGAAAAAAAAAAATCCTGGAAATGCTTGTGAGTGTGTCTTATTGATCAATCGCTCCCTCTTGTAAGTTTCTTGAACTACAAAACCGAAAGTTGTCTCGGAGAGAGTTCAGCAAGCAAGGCCCTCGTCTTGCGCTCGAGGCGGGAGCGGCGTGGAAGTGTGTCGGTGTACGCAGGAAGTAGGAAGAGGGTGACAAGTGCGTGGTGGTTGTCTTGCGTGGGGCGTGCAGACACCTTACCTCGGTCGCCCGGCCGCTTTACAAACAATGAGCGGGGCGTGGCCCGGCCGTGTCTGACGGCACCCACGCGGGTCCTGTCCTGCTGTCCAGCCCTCCTCGCAGTTCGTGGGACCACAACCCTCCCTCGTCTTCTCTGCTATGCGTTCTGCTGTACGTACCACCGCGATTACTTCTCGTCGTGTGGGTAACTTCAAACCCTGGAAATTCAAAAATTGTTGTTTGGATCCACATGGGTAAAGGCTGTTCGCGATAAAGTGAGCATTTTTGAAATCAACCTTAGAAAAATTTCACTGCCCCTACCCGCATAAATTTTAACGGGCGACCTGAGTGACATGCGCCCAGTAAAGTTGGTAAGTTATCGATGGATGGGAAGTAGTTTCGTATCTTAACGTTGAATAAAAAGTGCTAGTTAACCATTTCTGACAATTTAAATTATTTATTTCGCTTTCGGTTTTTTTATTGCATCGAAGTGTAAAAACGAGCAGATTTGTAAAATATTTACTTTACTAATAATTTCACAGTTTCACTTGACCTACGCATTAATAAATCGATGAGGTCCATAACAATGTTAATCTTACATGAGGCGGAAGTATACACAACATGCATACAAGTAGATATTAAGCAGGGCTTTCAAAAGTGCTCATTTTACCGCGAATACCCTATACACACAATTCTCCTGTGCCTTCCGCAGTATCTTGTTGGTATAGGTGTTAGAAATATTCGGCACAAAGTGCTGCAGTTACTGTTGGACATCTCCTGTCGCGTGTTATCCCTGCGGCAGGCAGTGGCAAACATCGCACAGTTAGATTGCCTAGTCGCCCTTGGTGCGACAAGGTTTAGGTACATCCGCGATTTTTCATCACAACTCACAGCCTTGCGTTATTTAGCGTTTTTCCGTCGCTGAGTTATGATTTCGTATTTAAGTTTGACGAAATTTTTGGTTATCACGCATTGGAACTTTTAACTGGGGTGCCTTCACTGTGGGTTAGCGCGTGCCACTGTATTTCCGAAACACTTCTCAAAAAAAAATTTAATAAGCGGAAAACAAAAAAAAAAAAAATGCTGGATGAGTACCAAAGAGAAAATTGCAAGCTAACGCCAACGAACAACACAGATGAAAAGTGGATATACCTCGTCTCATAATTATTCGCTAATTTAAAAATTACGTGTAATGTTGGAGACTACAACCTACAACGGTGACCGCTTACTTATTCTGTGTTATAATAAGTCGTTCATTGTCTACGTCACGTGGTCTCATCTGATCCTTGCAAGACCGTAGGAAGGGATTCGTGTTTGTCGTTGTCTATTATTGGCCGTGTGCACTGTTTGTTGGGCCGATTAGCGTTGTGACAGATTTTTATGCCTTGAAGATTCTTAATTGCAGTTATTTCTTCCGACAACGAGCGTTCCCAGTAGTGCCGTGCGTTAGTGTGAAATTATTCATGACTTAAATTTTACTCCCATGTTTGTATACCAGTAACATTAACTAAATTAAACTCTTTCGTTCTGAAAATAAGGCAAGTCGTTCTTGATCAAGTAATTTTGCAAAATATTACGTAGTGAACCATATTAAATTTTATCTATATATATTTTTTTTTTGGTGGGTGACTAATGTGCGCGAGTCATTTGCAGACCGGTAATGAAATACGTAACATTTATCAGTCGCAACTAATTTACAGAAAGAAAAATTATCACTGTATCGTGGTTTGGATTCGTGACGTTCTGGCGAAATATGTGTTCCACTTAGGACCTCTCCAAATAGGATAATTAAAGATAAAGGAGTCGCAGTTTTAAAAGTGGTCTGAAATTTGTAGTTGTTCAAGTAACTTAAAGTGCAATCCTACACCAAGGAAATTTGGTAGGAAATTGACTAGCGATCCGTACACCACCCACGTTAGGATGCAGAATAAATGATTTGGTGTTAGTTTTGTAGGCGTATCATATCGCATAAAGAAAAGCGTCAACTAAGGTTATTCGAAAAGGTCGGCATTAAACTATTTCAATGTTGCGTAGTGTGTGATTTGTGCCACATCATTTTAACATTGAACCTTGCAGATTGAATTTTTTTCAGATAATGTTGTGGCTAATTCATTGAGGAATTTCTGTGAATAGTATAAATTGTTATTGAGGAACATTTTTCAAACCCTGCAATACAGGATGCTTTGTTCTTACAGCAAGAAATGTGTGCACGTTTTGAATACCACACCTTACCCACTGTGTAAAGGCTGTTTACGATAAAATGAACACTATTGAAATCAACCTTAGAAAAATAGTCACTGCTCCTGCCTGCATATATTTTAACGGGTGAGTGACATGCGCCCATTAAAGTTGGTAACGATGGAGGGAAAGTAGTTCCGTGTATTAACGTAGAATAAAAAGTGTTAGGTAACCATTTGTGATAATGTAAATTATTTCTTTAGCATTTTTTTCTAATGTATCAAATATAAAATGAGCAGATTTGTAAAATATTTAGTTTTCCAATAATTTCACATTTTCACTTGACCGCCGCATGAATAAAGTGAGGCCCATGTCAGTGTTAATTTTACATAAGGCGGAAGAATACACCTCGTGTATAGAAGCAGATCTTAAGCAGGGCTTTCAAAAGTGCTCAGTTTACAGTGAACAGCCTATACCAATAAATCGAAAGCCTACTCTGTAGAAGTAGGTTTTGTTTTATAGCGACCGTCGTATTTCTTGC
Source organism: Dryococelus australis (assembly GCA_029891345.1). Taxonomy (NCBI): domain Eukaryota; kingdom Metazoa; phylum Arthropoda; class Insecta; order Phasmatodea; family Phasmatidae; genus Dryococelus; species Dryococelus australis. The sequence continues at coordinate 181,811,481 of CM056997.1, read as the reverse complement.
TCCGTGACATTGAGCTCCATTTCGTGCGTGGTTTAGTTTCCGAGGGATGCTTGGTGGTCGTGGCGATGTCGTCAGCCACCGTTCCGAGTCTCTCATTCCACTCGTCTTCATCGTGCGACGTGGAACTAAATTTATTTCTTTTCGCCTTTATTCAAGTAGCTACTCCTAACTTTTTAAATCTTATGTTCTTGTTTGTGGGGAATTTCTGATACAACGTGCAGTGCAAATAAAATGCGAGATTGAAACTTGTAAAACCGTATTTTGTATAGAACGTAACTGAGTACTAGACTGTTATCTATTCGCAGTATGATCGCACTTTTTGAAACAAACAATTTATTGAATAATTACCCTACGTATGACAATGTGGTTTTTTCTTAAATGTGTCGTGTATCGCAAGAGTTTTATACTACTATAAACATAAACTTTATCTTATTTTTGGATAAATTGAACTCGTATTATACCTATTTATTAATTTACTAGCAGCCCGCCATCGCTTCGCTCTGGTGTTACGGGGTTACTAAAATATATGTTGCGACTTCCCGTGACTACCTGCGACTACTTGTGAATAATGGTTTTGTTAGCGCATGTTTAGAAAGCCGCGAAATAGCCCTTTGTTTCTCCGACTTGGTGTACAAATTTTGAATTTTCTCAAGGATTAAAAAAAAAATTAAGCTGAGCCTATGTCCATCTGGAAGAAAGAAGCTTTGTCATAGTGAAAGAATTATGAGAATCAGTCGTGTAGTTTCCGAGATTACCCAATACATATAAACAAATAAACTCACATTACTTCTTTATAACATTTATAATTAATGGGAATTAAAACAGAGAGAAAATAGGTTAGTTGTTAATACCTAATAAGAAATCGTTCTCTTGTAAAATATGAAACTTGAGTTCGCACAATTGCGGTGTGTTGTCCCTTTGGTGTGATTTTATAGACTTTAAGTTTTGTCTGCGTGAGGCGGAAGAATACCCTGCAAGTAGAACTTCAGCAGGGATCCAGGAAAGTTTGAAGTAACCACGAATGCACTTTGCCTGAAAACTGAGGCTGTAAGCTCGTCAGTTTTGTTTCGAGTCCAACCTGTTTTCACACGAAAACAATTTCGAAGCTTCTTAGCGTAGCCGGAAACATTATTTTTAGACTTACGTCTTACAATTCACGCGAATATTTGCGAAACCAGATTAGGGTCCTGTATTAAACTTGGCTACACTTCCCACCAGCAAAATGATAGAATCGCCGCTTAAAGTACTGTGGTAAATGCTGCAAGACGAAAAGTTCCGACACCAGTTCAGAGTTTTGCGCATAGTGGCGATGAGACACTCGACGCGCGTGTCAATTTTATCCTTTTGCCACCTTGCCCCTTTTATTTAAACGTAGAAAATATCTCCTTGTAGATAGGCGCCTTAAGGCCTTCCAAGTGTCTACAATTATCCCCTACGTTTTAAGGATATATTGCATTTTAGTAACATGGCATCAATGATAATTGGAAGAAAATGTGAAGTCGGTGGAAAAATAATTTTTATAATTTTTCAACCTTGCTATGAACAGTTCGGCTGAATTTTTAGACCAAATAAAAATATATTTAAACACAAAGATTCATTTGAGATAAATCGTTTCTAAGTCTTAAAAATGCAGTGGAGAATCTCTTTCGAAATCCAACATTAGCCTAGCATGCAATTTGCGTTAATTAAATGTATTATTAAACGACTACATGCGAACAAGAAATTGAATTTCTAGGGAGTTTCTTTTTGATTTTCAGGTGACATTAAAATTATTTTGAAGTTTGGCTAAACGTATTGCATACATACTATGTTGACGTTTGTTTGGCATACTTTTTAAAAATTAATATCATCCCCTTTCCTTTTTTTTTTCACATTCGTTATGTTCTCCTTGATGACAATCTCACAAAAATATACTGTAGAAAAATAACTTGGCTACTTAATTTACTCCATAATTTACTTCATCACACTGAGAGAAACGTTCGTTTCAGCGGAAAAAATATTTATTTGTATAGGGCTAAACATATATTTAATAATCCAAACAAAGTATTTTGTTGAGCAAAAAAGTAAACTTTAAAAGAAAGGAAACTTTAAAACTAACAAAATTGATTTTGTCCATCAAACAAAATGCATACTTGAAGAACCAAAACCTCTATGCTGGGCCAAAAAATTAGATTGTCAATAAAATATTTAGTTATACAGCGTGTATAGGAAACACGGCTACAAACTAGGGCACGTGATTCATGACCGGAAAAGAGGAAGATTGATATAGGACATCCATGGTCCATCTGAAATAATAAGTGCTGTAGCAGCCCCTGAAGGCCGGGATATTAGGCAAAGTACTTGCATTAGAGGAACACAAATTGGTATACGGAGCAAGTAAACTAAGATATTGGATACACGATAGGTATGGTCCATCGTATACAACCTACAACCCCATCATGTAAAATAGGGGTTTGCACCATTTGATTGCATGCGACACGTACACCGTGAGGTTAAATTGATTGCCGATACCATGGGATGAAGCAGGACGACGTAAGTTGCAAGTAATTCCCCCCCCCACCCTTTTTTTCTCTTTGTTTTAACACTATAAGACTCACATTTTCCAGTTAAATGTCAAACGAAGGGTACAGTGGCGTAGTGAGTAGGCAACCCTTCGTGCACCCGGAGGAATTCAGCGGGGAGTTCTCTCCGAATGCGTGAAGTGAGTGTGGCGGCACGTAACGGCGAGGTCGTGAGAGCCGATAAGGGTGATTGAGATAAGTATGGAGAAAACACGCCGACCAGCACCATCGTCCGGTACGATACCCGCATACGAATATCCTGGGGTGACCCGGCCGGGAATTCAACACAGTCGCCTCGGCGTTCTCCCATTTGCCCCGCCCTTTGATTCCGGCGCAGCTCTACATTCACCTCAACCACCCTCATCGGCTCTCAAGACCTCGTTGTTACGTACCTCTACACTCTCTTCGCGCATTCGGCGGGCACTCCCCGCTGAACTCCCCCGGGTGCGAATACGGTTGCCTACTCACTAGGCCATGCTGTTGCTACCACTGTACCCTTCGTTTGCAATTAAACCGGAAACGGTGGGTCCTAGAGAGTTGCTTGCAACAAGAGGGGCTTATTTGCTACTTACGTCGAGTTGCTTCATCCCATGGTATCCACAGTCAATTTTACCCCACGGTGTACGTGTTGCATGCAATCGACGTGTGCCAAACCCTATTTTTACATTATGGGGGTGTGTACGACGGATCAAACCTACCGTGTATCCAAGATATTGGTTTTCTTGCTCCGTATACCAATTTTTGTGTTCTTCTAACGCAAATACTTTGCCTAATATCCCACGTAATGTCCTTGTCGCCCACCGCCTTAAGGTGCTGCTACAGTAATTATTTCAGATAGACCATGGGTGTCCTATATCCATCTTCCTCTTTTCCGGTCACGAATCACGTGCCAGAGTTTATACCCATGTTTCCTAGACATGCTATATATATCATTGAATCGTACATATTTGCTTGGCCATTTATTTGAATGCCTTCCTTAGAAAATACAACTCGAGAGTGGATTTGAAATTTTGGTGACAAATGGTATAGTAAGTGTGTTTGTTAGTGCATTTATTGAGGCTTAATCCTTACTACTATATAAATGCGAAAGTGTGTAGGTTTGTTCTTTTACGCCAAAACGGAGCAACGGATCGACGTGATTTTTTGCACAGAGATAGTTGAAGGGTCGGAGAGTGACATAGGCTACTTTTTATTCCAGGAAAATATTTCATTCCTTCAGGAAGATTCTTATTGTACATAGGTACTGGATTAAGCTTTTCTTAGGATTGATTACTGCATAAGTAAAACATTGTTTAAAAAAATGCAATTTCTTCTTTCTTTTTGTCTATGGGCTGTAATATTTCCTTCCAAAAAGCCGTAGTGGCCCAGTGGCTAGAGTTATTCCAAGTGGGGCCGCAGTAGCTCAGTGGCTAGATCACCCCATAAGGGGGCCGCAGTAGCTCAGTGGCTAGATCACCCCATAAGGGGGCCGCAGAAGCTCAGTGGCTAGATCACCCCATAAGGGGGCCGCAGTAGCTCAGTGGCTAGATCACCCCATAAGGGGGCCGCAGAAGCTCAGTGGCTAGATAACCCAATAAGGGTGCCACAGAGGCTCAGGAGCTTGATAACCCAATAGTGAGGCCGCAAAAACTCAGTGGGTAGAGAACCCAATAGAGGGGCCGCAATAGCCCAATGGCTAGAGAACCCAATAGTGGGGCCGTAGCTGGTCAGGAGCTAGAGCATCCAATAGTGGGGCCGCAGTAGCTCAGTGGCTAGAGAACCCAATAGTGGGGCCGTAGTAGCTCAGTGGCTAGAGTACAAAATAGTGGGGCCGCAGTGACTCAGTGGGTAGAGAACCCAATAGTGGCTTAGTGTCGCAAAACTTCATTATTTATCCCTATAAAAACGCGCGCGAAGCCGCGGGTAAAAGCTAGTAGTGATATAAAATCCAAATAAAACCAGTTTAATAGGAAATATTAAAGTAAAGCCTTAAAACGTGACATATTTATTCACGCAAGTTGTCCTGTATTTTTTTTAATGTAGCAGATGTGTTAAAAAACGTCCCCACTTTGTCAGTAGCCTCTCTAGCGGACATTGTTGATGGGGCGTAGCCGCGATGTAGATATATGTAAGTGGTGTGATTTTGCGCAGCGTCTCTCTGTCTCTCTCTAATATTGTGACATCACAACAGTGACAACTGCCTTGAATGGCCCATAAGAATATATACAGATATCGCGTTTTATTTTGTTTCAACAGCGATTAATATATAAATATAAAGTGTAGGCTAATGTGGTTTTTGCAGGAGTAAGGCTGAAGAGACGCATGATTGTTTAGTATTTCTCTCAAATGTTCATTTTAATTGAATATGTTTTATAGGTGGTGAAATATATGCGGCGGGTTGTATAAAGACAGCTGCGGATGTGGATTCGGTAAAAACATTACGGACTTCATAATTTTTTCCCCTGCGAAGCTTACGTTTATTTGTAAATATGGACTTCTTTGTTAGTGTTCATTAAATTCATGACAGAAAAGTTGGAATCTTAGTATACATTTAAATAATATTACTGCGACTATGAATAAGAAGTTGTTCTTATTAGGCACGCGAATATTATTTCCATACTATATTTACAAGCTATATCGCCAAGTATTATCTGGTGTATTCTAGCCCAATTTGTGCGACTTTAGACACACACGTGAGAAATAAAGGAATATTAGATTTGGCTAATAGTCTATTAGATTGGGCTAATAGTCCTACGCGAAATAAGTTACCAATTTCATGCAGTGCACGTGACCTTTATAGGCTGTCCACGATAAAGTGAGCACTTTTGAGGCTGTGACTCTTTTCGTTTTAGTGAATTTCTTATACTTTAACCACTTTTTAAAAATAAATATTGCTGTGTAAGTAATAAGCACAGTGTGTATATTCCACCGCACTAGGAAGTTAACATCTAAAGCTAGAATAAAATATATTTATTGACAGTTATTCCAAACGAGAGGACTTTAAAAAGTGCTCACTTTACCCCGTGAATAGTCTTTAAAAACAATTTGCTGTAATTTATACAATCACGAATATATATAACCGATGACAGAAAATGTTACTCTAAAGAAACGGAATTGAGACTTCTATTAATTGTTTTCTACGTTTCGAGGTAAATTGTCGATAGACTTTCTGGAATACAATTCCTTCTCTTATTTTTCAGGTCTAGCAGTGTGTAAACAGCCACACAATGATGTTTTAAAATATTGACATTATCCTTGTTATATATATATATATATATGTGTGTGTGTGTGTGTGTGCGCGCGCGCGTGTGCGTGCGTGAAAACACATAACTGTTGGAAATACCATGTTCAGTAATATTTTTAGCCCTGGAAAAATGCAGTGTATTACTGAATTCTAGTCTTGTGCTTGATATATATTTCACACACACATGCTAAAACTGTGCTGGGCTTGTCAGTGGACCCTTTGAGAAGCTTTCAAACCGTGTATTATACTATGTTACAAAATAATACTCTAAGTTACCGGAAAAATGTACGAAATCTATATTTGTGGTTCAGTTTTGTTCTTAACGTAGTATAGATAGAAGTCCGCTTTTTTACGATACCATATTTTCTAGTATGAATATTAATCTGTTGATTTGTTAGAGTTCTGATGTTTGTTGTATAAAAATGTCTACACTAGAAGTGCCTATTTCATGCTTTTTTAGGTGCAAGAAAAGACATACGCAAATTCATGCTGTTACTACATACGCAAATACTTATAGGGTACTAGGTGTAAAAATTGAAATCGAAATTAGAATTTTTAAATTACCCTCACAACAGTTGACTTTATTTATAACTAGTTCACCCATGCGACTTCGCTCGCGTGATTAAAATTATTAAAATAAAGCCCACCATAGTTGCATTAAGGTTTTATGTTTAAAATACTTGTATTCCTTCTTTCAGGTTTAATTGAGTTACTAAATTACACACTGCCATCGCTTCGCACATATTTTATGTTAGCGTGATATTTAGGACTTTGAATTGATCTAGCCATTTTTTTTATTGGGTTCTCTAGTCACTGAGCTACTGCGGCCCCCTTTTTTGGGTGCTGTAGCCACGGAGATACTGCGGCCCCATTGGGTGCTCTAGCCATTGAGCTACTGCGGCCCCACTATTGGGTTCTCTCGCCCCTTAGCTTCTGCGGCATCCTTATTGGGTTCTCTAGCCACTGAGCTTCTACGGCCCCCTTATGGGGTGCTCTAGCCACTGAGCTACTGCGGTTCCACTTGGAATAACTCTAGCCACTGGGCCACTACGGCTTTTTGGAAGTAAAAGTTTACAGTTCATAGACAAAAAAGAAAGGAGAAATTACGAAAATAATTTTTGACAATGCTTTTTTAATGCAGTTATCCTAAGAGAAGTTTATTCCAGTACCTATTTACATCCCTGACGCATCTTTTTTTCTGGGACCGTTTGAGATATCTCGATGAAACAAAGACTAAGTTGGTCCTGGGGCTATCTATATACTGTGTAAATTTGATGTCAATACGTTAAATGGTTTTGAGTTAAATCCATTCGGACACACACACGAAAAAAATTCACATTAGATATGGCTTAGTTATCAATTATACTTTATGAAAAAATAATTAAAAGTAAAACATTCTAAAATCAGACACTTCTATTTTATTTATTAGTATAGATTATAATTGTGCTCAGAAGTAGCTGGAAATAGGGGATGTACCGGCATGGGCTGAGGGCTGCTGACACATGGCCGCCATCTTGGATGACGTCACGGTCGCCATCTTGAATGTCAATTCGCCAATGCCAATTCGCCTACACTAATTCCAGCTATGCTAATGATGCCAATGCCAATTGTGAACCATTAACATATTTTCCCCTTAAAATGCTAGATAGTTTTAATATAATATTAAATAAATTTCATAGAAAGCTAGTTTGAGGAAAATTGCTATTGAAAATATAAGATCAGAAATTTAAAAAAATGCTGTTTTGCTTCAAAACGTACCTGTGTTATGGTCTTAGTAACAAAACATGGTACGTACATCGGCCTCCTGGACGAGTAACTGACAACTCCGTACAATTAATCCTGCCAACTAAAATAATGTAAAAATATTAGAAAAATGTTTTCCCAGGAAGATAGAATGGACTAGAGATTTTGTGCGCACAAACCCTCGTACGATTAAGGCTGCAAAATAAGCACTCAAAATGGGAAATTTGACCTGATCCTATATTATTCTACCAATTATTTCTATCTAGATGTATGTTTTTTTTACGAGAGTTTGTTTTCTCATACGTAACGAATTCTAAAATCTTTAAAAAATGTTATAAAGTCAACAATGAATTCAATCGTAAATAAAAACGTAAACAAATTACAAAATACGGTAGCAAAAATAAAACCTTCACAGCCTTCTAACGGCAGTTGACCGGAGCTGTGATTCGATCCGTCCGTCCATCATAAGTTACAGCTATGCCAAGCATTCATCGGGAGGAAAAAAATTAGCAAAAATATTTTGTTACAGGATAAAGAAACACTCATTAAAAACGATCACTAGTTAGAAATGTATTTATATTGTGTGAAATGCTAGACAACTTTGCATATGATTGCTAAGAAAATAACATGACTCGTATTTAAATGCACGCATATTATTTGAGACCATATACATACTTCCTTGAGCAATAATATTTAAAACAATGTGCAATTCAGGTTATACTAGAAGTATTTTTTAACACTTGATTATTATAACTAATTTCGTACACATGGCAGATCTTAGAAATACGTGGGCACACCTGAGATCGCCCAAAACCAGTAATTGCCGCTTCATAAATATGTTTCTTTCAAAATGTTCTTTAAATGAATTAGTAATTTTGTTATTACTTGAAAAAGCTCACGCCAATATTTGGGAGCACGATTTATCTTTAAATTACTTAGAGTTTGCGAGTGTAAGAATCAAACAAATGTGCTCACTTTCAAACATGGCGGGCTGGTTGGCGTCACTTTCTATAAAAAACTAATCTTCGGCCATCATGTCAAATATCTCCAACAGTAGACGGAAAATGTTACGTAACTCACTAATAACGAAGTGCAGTAGCTGCTGCTCATCAGTCTCGGTGTGTAGGGTCCTGAAATCGAGTCCGGCGTCTTCCCTAAGTTCAGGCTAGCGAGCCTTGGTACACGTAAATTCAAGTCTGTATCGTACCACACGTCACTCGCGTGTGGCGAACTATCTAATTAAATCGCGTATAAAGCGCGAGCAGACGAACTTACTATGTTTAAACCGAGATACCGTCTTCGTCTCTTGGCAGTCTGCGATATTAAACGTAGAACTCGACTTCATCCCTAGATTGAAATAGAAACCCTACCGGGTCTGCGACGAATGGTCGCAGACCGCCTGTATCGGTAGAACCAAGATGGAAAACCCTCCAACAAACGCTTACGGCGTAACGATGACCTCGACCAATCGCGGCCTGTGGCGATCCCTGTGCGGATGACCACGTCATCGCGTTGTCATGGTAACCCAAACAAAGTTAACCTGACTTCGGCCACGTGACTATTCCAATAAAAATCACATCATCCGAAACACTTATAACTGAAAAGAACATTTAAAAAAGATTATACCCAAAATAAAGTGAAAAATAAAAGATATTTACATATATCTCAAAATCATTAAATTATTATCTAGGGTTGTACTGCAGATATTAATTAATAAATAGTGTTGGGCATGTTTAATAATACTGCAAAAATGACAGGCGTTACAACTGTTATGAAATTTGCAGACATGTTGGCTGTAACAACATAAAATTATTTAAATTACAAATAAAAAAACTCATTATTAATCAGATTTTTACTTAATTTGAATGTCCGTAAAGAACATAACATGTAACGCACATAAATAAAATGTTCTTTTTATGCATGTATGCATTTAAGTATGCACTTAGTGTATACTATTTACCCTATGTATGTAGGTACCTATTTATTTTATATTCTTATTAATTAAATACTTTTACTTGTATATTTTATTCACCTCCCTTTCCCTCCTACAACCAAAAGTTATTTGTCTACCATTGGTGTCCCCCCAATAATCAGATGCTGGTAACGCCAATGGTTTGCGGCAACCAAATTAGAACAAATTAATTTGTTAGTGCCAAATCTTGTATACAACAGAACCTTTTTCTCGGTTCATCCGCAGCCCGGAGAGTAACCGCGCTGACTGCCAACTTCTCTTCCTGCATTGTAGCGGCGAACCTTCGAGTGGCCTTGACAGATCCGTTCAAGGTTGAAAGTTCGTTATCTAATCCGAACATCAGCGACATTCAAGATAGATAATGATGCCATAATGAATTGCAAATATTTAAATGTTTTCTGTTTCCGTGGAGTGGAGACAACGTTATGTAAACGCTCTGTGGTTTGCTTTGTTAGGCAAGTGCATTGGAACACATTTCATTAATGGAATTTTCTGCTGGGAGCTTTTTACTAGTCGCACAGTGGCAAGTACTTATTTGCAAATGTTAATGGCCTCGTACTTCCAATCTAGCTTTTCGTTTGCGTCGCGGTTAAGCTTAAATATCGGTGACTAGTGACGTAATATTTACAGTTTGTTTCAACGAAGTAGAACCAGGGCCGTTGTTAGGGGTGTGCGACAGGTATGGCCGCACAGCGGGTACTCGTGATGGGAAAATATTTATTTATTTTATTCATACGTTCTTTGGATATTGGGTTTGTCATATATAACAATTAAGTCAACATACATTTTACACACTGTAAGTGGACTAAATATAGCTAATTCTGTATTAAAGATGTGAATATATGATGTGGCTCTTATATAGCCAACCACTTTAGTATATTAAGTATGAATAGTCAAATAGGATTATAGTATTTGTACTAAGAAATATCAATCACCTTCAAAATTATAAAAAGGAAATAAAAATCAATCAAGTTAAGTTTAATATTAAAGTAAAATTGAAAACATACGATAACACTAACAAGACAATTCAAAACCCTTGAAATCAAATCTTATCCTAAAATATGAACAAAACCCTGCTGTCAGAAAATATAAAATAACTGAATTTGAATTTAATAGCGAAATCAGAAAATTATCTTTCGAATATTACATGGCTGACACAGTGGAGGTTTTCATTATGTGATTGTAGAATAGGGTTAAAATTAATTCTTGTAATTAATAAGTTCAAAGGTAGGATATTCCAGCCAGCGTTCTTATCGGGAGCACATGAGATTCTCTACACTTAGACCACTGGGCTTGCGGATAACTGTCCAGGAAAAATCTTGAAAAATTATATGAATTAATTTTGAATAGTGTATGAATTAAGAGAAGCTTGATATTACGTTAAGTCTCTGAGAAAGTTCAACTTTAAAGTTTTCAATAAATGATTTCACCATCTATTCTCTTGAAAAGGTAAGCCTCGACGATAATATCCGACAGCAGGACTGAACTGGCAAAACGCTGATGTTACTTGAAACCAAACGTAGGTGGAGATGGCGGCTGGTACTCAGGCGACATGAGAGTTGCCAACTCTGCATACTCGTATGGTGTGTGGTGGTACCGCGCCTCTGCAACACAGGGACGATGTCTCCTCTCGACACTGGGGCGATGCAAGTTGTCCCGTCCAAGTCACTGCGTCGACGGCCCTCCTAGTTCAATGGCTTCCTTTATACCACTACTAAAACGTTCGCAAACTTTCTTCCTGAAAGTTCTTTTTTTTAACAGAAATTCTCTGATTACATTGTTCTGGTTTTCCTAGCAATCAATTTCAGTACGACTAAGTAATTATCTTTGCCTGAATGTCACGGATTTGCATAACCTTGATAAATTAATCATGTAGAATTTTACATATAATTATCAGTTTCACATCCACTTAAAATATCACTTTTATATTTGTCACGTACGGAAATTATTATGATTAGAAGACATTAAACAATAGCATTGACAAATTTTCCGAAGATAGTTTGGCACCAAATTCAGCAATAAAATTTTGAAACAATTTCGGGTAACCTCTGGTAAGACTATTCCTTACAACACTGTTTACAAAAATACATTATATAAAATATGAAACAATATTAATTAATTACATTAATCACAACACACTAACGCGTAGAGAATATAAATTAACTGTAGGCAAACATACAATTACATACACAAAAACAAACATTTCTGGTGATGCCTACTAGCTACAATTTTGTAGAAATTCTTAGATTTCCTGGGTATTATAAAAAAATTGGGAGTCAATTAGTTGTCTTATTGAATTAGTAAATTATTAAATAATTTTTCTCTATGATATATTTAGGTAATTCATTGTAATATTGTAGTCCAGTGTAGTAGCGTCTCTGTGGGATAGCTGTGATTTTGTGAACATTTCTAGTTTAATGATTATTAATCTTATCATTTGTTTCATGTTGTCCAATATTCAATTTTACAAGTTTCATTAAATTTAATATGTATTCATTATAATGTGGCACAATTTTATATTTATTGAAATTGTTCCTACAGGAAGTGAGTGCTGTACATTTGCTAAAACTCGCAATGCTTTTTTTTTTTCTAAATAAAATTTTTTATACTGCCCTTCTTACTGGCCCAAAAATCATTTCTCATGATCGAATGAAAAAAGAATATAACATAATGAAATATATAATAATATACTATAATAGTAAATATTTAGCGTTCGTTTAGTTGTGTATATATCTAAACATATTTATTTATAAAATGTAAAATTTTTATTAGTAAAATGATAGCACGGACGCCCGTGAGCAGAGTATATTGCTCGAAAGCTGATTACGTTGTGGGAAGGGAGGATTGCCTAGTTTGGAAGGGAAGCTTTCTCTAGGGACGGCGCTGAGTACATCGGGCAGAAAATACTAGTTAAAAATAATCGACGATGGAGGGAGGGGAGAGGGCTCGATTGTGGTGGTGACATGGGCTGTTTGTAAGGTACATCTTCACAAGCGCCTCAGAACCGCGTCGTACTCTTCACGTGTGATTGCAAAGGATGTAACATTTCTGTAAGATTTCTTTCAATGGTCCGTTTTATTGGTTCTCGATGTTTTGGTGACTTTTGCCTGTAATTATGTAAAGTTTTAAAAATACGTTATTGTAAAACCAATAGCTATTTTGAGGGCTGCATCCCTTAAACATTACGCGCATGGTTTTTGTATTACATTACTACAAGTGTGGCATTAGCGTATGCTCTTTCTTTAGCAACTGCACGTGTACAGTGCGCTAATATAACGACAAGAGCATATATGATCAGCGTGGAAGTAAGGCGTAAAAAATTCAGAAATTCGCCGCAGTAGAATATTGAGAAGTTGATGGGAATAATTTATTACTGTACTAAAGTTCATATAGTACAGGTTTGCTCCGCAGAATTTGTTAAAACGTTTTAGTTAGGGACTATGTTTGATGTTTGCCTGTGCGTGACGATTCTCGTTTCTTTTAAATACCGAAGAAAACTAAAATCTGTTCCCTCATAGCATGAAATGACGTTAGTAATATAAATAAATGTTTAATGTTTTATCGGATCGTTGATGGTGTATCACGGTCGTCCTGATCGTGTGCGGGACGTCAGAGATACGCTGTTGTTCGAGGAGCTAAGCGTTCTGTCAAGACACTATTCTTCTTGTTAGCGACTTCACCTCTGGACCAGACGTCACTCGCACTGCAACAGTCGTGTCACAGGCGGACATTTGTTGACGAATACCTAACCTCTGTAGACCCAAGAGCGCGCAAGAGTTCTGTGCCACCGGCCGTTGAAGTCTCCTCTGCTCACACCACATTGCATTACGTCGCCTCGCAGACTCATTTCATCCAGTCGAAGTTTGACTGTTGCATTTCGGTAGGGGTCGTCCAGTGACTCGCAAATAATTTAATGCACCGCAATGGTTTCTATTCAGAGAATACTGGAAGACCTGTTTTGTAAAGATAAAATGAGGGCTTTACTGATGTACCAGCTTTGTAAAAAAAATTCCACCTCTATCTTTCACCGAGTCCCTCTAAGAAAGACACACGCATTGGGCATGGATGATAAAAATTTCTTCTGCTCAAATAAAAAAAAACCTGTATTGGGATTGGAGATGTAGGTAAATTACAAAGCGCTATTCTTCATGCAAGCCATGGAATCTTGATGACAAGAAGTACATAAGGGGAATGTTGCATGAAATCAGTATATTTACGCGATTTTCAATATATGTCGTTTTTCAAATGGTTTATCAGAATTTTTGGCTCTACAAGATGTAAATAATAATTTTCGACATCTTTTTACGTTGTTAGATTTTCACTGCCTTCATTATTCTCAGAGCACTGATGGAAGAAAGAAAATTGTTATTTTTTACTTATCTTCAATCACAGCTCCGAGAGTAACGAACGCAAATATTTTTTAACCGTGTAAAAAGGCGTTCTAATTTGTTATTTACTTCTTGTCGAACCAAACATTTTGAAAAATCCTCTTTAAAACAAATTGTGACAAAAATTATATAAATATACGATTTTTGGTCACCATTCCCCTTGAATACGGAGGGCCATAAATATTGGTGTCCTTTGCATATTGCTAATACTGCCAAGTTTATATTGTGTTTCCAAGGTGTATACACGTGTGAGAAATATACCTACTGTTATGCCATCGAAACCTCTGGTCACCTACTAAGGAGGAACACTGTGAAAGAAGGTTTTGTTGAATAAAACAAAGTTTGTTTGGCTCAAAATATTTGTTTGTATGTGGGGCGATGAAATTTTTTTTTTGCCGAAACCAAATAATTTGATTTTTAACATTTGGTTGCCACAATATTGTAAGGTTGATTGGTACAACTAAATACTTTTACGACTTTGCGTACATTAAACAACTTGGTTTCTCATTAAAAAAATGAAAGTGTGCGACCCAGAACTTTTGCACCCGAACGTTATGCATATCAACCTAGGCTAAAATTACTACTGATAACGGGGATTGTTTAAAATACAAATTGTCTGATACAAGAAATGAACGTTGATAAAAATTATTACTGTTATCCTTATGCTTTCACTTTTTTTTGTTTCTTTCTGAACTTGTTTCATTACGATTGTTTAGTACCATTATTAAGCATTAATCAGTACACTAACAACCACTTTTACTATTCATTTTGTCACGGATATTACAAACAAACTCTCGAGCCGTAATTTCGAACGAAGGCAATCAAATGATCTAATTACCGTATTATAATTAAATTCTGTACAAAAAAGTCTCAAGACATTTCTACGTACATCTAATAATCTTGCCGTAATAGCAAGTTAAAGCAGCCTGCCATCGCTTCGCTCAGGTGTTATGGAGTCGATATATATTTTGATATATTTATATCCACTGAGCCACTGTGGCCCCACTTGATGCATTCTATCCACTGAGCTACTGCGGCCCCATTTGAAATCGCTGTAGCCACTGGGCCTCTGTGGCCCCACTTGATATATAAATCAGTGTCACTTCACATGTCTCGTTATTTGTTTTGAATAATAACCTTTTCAATTTAATATAATTTAGCATCATTATTTGCTAGGGATGCTTCCCAGGAGCCTCATTTTAATACATATAAGCAACAATAATTGGAATAATTTACATTTAAAATACGTCAATTTTGTGTCGTGAAAGACACGTTTAATTATTCTAATATTTTGTTTTAATGTTATAGGCGTTGATATTAATCACTGAATCATAATGTGATTTAAACTGATTTATGGTCAAGTTTCATGGCTTTGATTTTAGAGGACTGATTTTTAATGTTGTTGCGTGCTCTCTTTTACAGTTATTTAAAACTGTCAATTTTTTTTAAACAAAGGAAAATAATTTGTTGAGATTAGTCGTTTTTTAACCTTTTTGTTTTTGAAAGAAAATAAATAATGAATAAATGTAAAGGAAATATTTGCTTGCCACACAACCACAAGAACGTCTTTTATTCATAGACTATAAAGTTTTCCTCTGGGTCTATATGCTGTTTAATCATACAAGTAAAGTAAGCCTTGCATTTTTATATTCTTTAATTTATTCTCTCTTTCGTGCCATGTACGGTCACCCAGTATTATAATTAATTAATGCTTCGTGTGTGGCTTTGATGAGCATATTTTACTATGTATATCGCTTCCTATTATATTTGTTTGTACTGGGTCTTTTGGTTATTTATTTATTCTTTTTATGCCACTTTGTTTGCGAAGGTTTTTTTTTTTGGCATTTTGTTTGTTTTTTATGCCAAGGACTCTGGACATTTCTGTGTTTGTTGGAAGTCGATATTATATTTTATTAGTTTCTAATCTTCTGGTCGTACATGGGTACAGTATTTCTGGCAATATGCTTTAAGAATTAAAAGTACATAGTGTTTTAGCAATCATTTGTGTAGAATTTTAAACGTCTAATACAGCATCCGGAGTAAATACATAATAGGTCTACGCATTGAACTTCAAGCTGATGTGTATAGCAGCTAGAGCCGTCAATAGGAATGCACGGTGCAAGCATTGTGATGTTGAAAACTGGTCATGACATTTTGTCAGTGCTTTTAGCAATTTTTAGATACTATCTGTGCAACGCTGGGTGATACATTTTTTTAATGGAACTATGAACAGGTTACTACATGCTAACCGCGAGATCTTGCAAGCCGAACCAAAAACATAATTCGGGATTCAGAAGAAGCTGTTCTGTGGTGATGTTATACCATAAGGCTTCATTGTAACGGTGGTTAAAAACTTCCTACGGGCTTCGCGAATGCTGTAAATTATCGTAACATTTGTATAGTCGTTGGATTTAAGACGAACCGAAGCTCATAAGCCTAGTAAGATCTCTGCTCTATTGTCTACAGTGTTGCGGAACACGCCGTTTTGCGGAAGAAAATCCTGTTTAGTGGCCCATCTTGCTGTAGGCTGTTCACGATAGAGTGAGCACTTTTTAAGGCCCTACCAACAGACATTAACGGCTAGTAAATGTATCTTATTGCAGTCTCAGGCATTAAATTGTGTTGGCGGTGAAATATATACACTGTGTTTTTGGTCACATTGCAATGTTTATATTAAAAAGCAGCAGGAAGATGGAAATTTGATGAAAGGAAAAATGTATAAGGGCCTTAAAAAGTGCTCACTTTACCGTGAACAGCTTATACGTGTTGTATCGAGCAGATGGACGTCGTGAATGTGGCGAGTGCCTGACGAGCGTTTTGTTTGGAAGGGCTGGGATCATGGCGTGTTATTGTTCCTTGGATCTTCTGGTTTTCGTTCCCGTAAGTTTGAATGCCAAGATGATAATCATTTTGGACAATCCAACTTTGAGCCATACTGTGGCAACTTATTGGGCAACATTTTCAGCGTGACTTTGCACCCGTCCATAAAGTAAAGGCCGCGATCAAGTCGTGTGCACACGGGAGTACGAGAGTTCAGGTATTTGAAAGTTCTTGAACTGACGTGTTTAGTGCCCGCGGCGTGTAAGGAGGCGCAGCAGCGATGGAATGCAAATAATGGGAGTGCCCCGAGAAAACCAGCAGGCCATCGGTAACGTCCGCCACGTTACCACTTGAGAAAATCTGGCTTGGTTTCGCCGGGAACTTATACTGATCTCAGGTGCGCGCTATGCCTGCCACTAACTCATAGCGGCTTTCTTCTGTGTACTGGAATTGGTGGAAATTTTCCGGGTAGAGCCTGTAATGGGAGGTGGATCTGCCTCAACACCATACAAGGTGCTGGTTAGTTCATTATCAGAGTAGTACACAGATTAGTAGTCATACATTGTACATGTAGGCATTTGTCTTAGTTTTTTGCAAAACTTTTAAATTTGCGGATACTTATATTTTTATATGTTATAAAACAGTTTGTCTTCTTTTTTTCAAGCAGATTATTTGTTCGTGCGACGGAAATCATTAAAACTCTGGTTTGAACGTGTAATAATTAGAGAACTGCCGGAAAAATTAACTGTACCCATGGGAGTGTTTTTGTTTTATACGACGTGCTTAAAATAAGATCCAGCTAGTTGGCATGCGGTCTCGTCGGGTGTGGCTGGCGAAGTCCTTACAATCCAGATAACAAACCCACCTGTCTTATCTACAGCTTAACCTGTTGACGTCAGATGGGCGAGGTAGGGTAGAGCGTCTGCTTCGTCGTTTTTGTCTGCCCAGTCCGGTGCCAACACAGCACCTGGGCACGTGTGCTTGCTCGTTATCTGTAGAGCAGTGGTGTAGCGTCGTAAGACCCACACAAGCCTAGTGTTCCCTGATAACAAATCATAAAAAAAATTTCAATATGAAATTAGGAAGCATAAGCCGTATTTTAACTTTTGCCACGTTTGTGTGTGTTTGTGTGTGTGTCGGAACAATCACCCTAATTGGCGTTCAGTCCAAGTAACTTGTGGGCATGTCGCGGGGAGCGCCTCTGTAGAATGGTATTTCTCCACACAGTACCGATGCGCAGGACACCACCTTCCAGGTTGATAAAGAGTAGGGTATCACCTTGTCCTTGCCTTTCAGTATGGCGGCGGCAACCTTGTGTCTGTATGTTGTTGTCTGCAAAGATAATACGATATGTTTCCTGAAACCGTAATGTCGGAAAATACCATGCTGTAATTATGTGTAAACAATCCGGTAACGTATTGTAATAGTGCATACACACACTATTATTGCCGTGTAGCCACTAAAGGAGTTAATTTTTTCCTAGAAGGTAAATCTTAGACCCTAATGATACTAATTTGGGCATGAAAGAGCGCCATTGTACGTTCGCAAATCATCAAGATAGTGTGCTACGCTACAGGCAGGAGATAGGCACACAGTAACAGACGAGAGGAGGCCACCACTCCGCCGCCTCGCGCTGTGGACTTCCACTGGACTCTTCATTGGTAAAGGCTGTTCACGATAAAGTGAGAACTTTTGAAATCAACCTAAGAAACAAGTTACTGATACTAACGTAATATATTTTAACGAGCGCACTGAGTGTCATGCGCCCAGTAAAGTTGGTAACAATTGAAAGAAAGTAGTTCCATATCTTAATGTCGAATAAACCGTGTTAGGTAACCATTTGTAATAACTTAAATTATTAAATTATTTCCTTCGCTGTCTGTTTTTTTTAATGCATCGCAGTATAAAAATGACAAAATTTGTAAACTATTTTATTTTCCAATAATTTCACAGTTTCAACTGACCAATGCGTGAAGAAAGTGATAAGACCCATGGCACTGTTAATTTTATATAAGGCGGAATAATACACAACGTGCATACAAGTAGTTCTTAAGCAGGGCGTTGAAAGTGCTCATTTTACAGTGAACAGCCTATAAACATGAAGTCTGTCTGTAGTTTTGTGGCGAACACTCTGTCAAACCCAGTAAACTTTGCAAAAACGAAACTGGGAACCCCTGCGTCTTTTGCTAAACACAGTTTTCTTTTTATTGAGGACGACCATCGTGAGAATATGCACTCGCAAATGCACCGGTCTGATGTGGATCAGTTTACTGACAACTGCCTGTAATACTTTTTACAAGAAAATCGTATTTACCAGTAGCTATTGCTGATAATACTGGGGGGGGGGGGGGGTCAAAGAGACCTCGCTCGTACGGTGTTTTACAATCACAATAAAACAATTTTCCCTTCCCCTACACCTCTGGCCAGGAATTTAATTTCATTAAAGAAAAGTTATGTGCGAGATTTTCTGTATATTTTAATTTCTGCGGACAGTTTTTTCTTGCCACAAAAAGTCAGTACATTATGGTAATGTCACTATTTTTTTGGCCAGCTGAACGACACTATCGCCAACATTATCCAAGTAGTAACGGGAATTGAGCGCAACTTGCCCTCACATAAAACAACAGCAGGAGAGTACCTTCAGGACGCCGAGAATTTTGCAGACATAGCGCGCCTCCACACAAGCGTCCGCAGCTCGCGGACATTCACGAACTGCAAGCCGCCGTCCAGGAAATGCGAAGGCGAAACTCCCAGCTGATCGCGCAGGCAGCTCCCAGGCGAATTTCGTGGCGATGATCCACAGCAGAAAAATAGGGCTCCACAGAAGTTCGGCAGCGTTTTCCCACCAAGCTCAACACACAAGTCGTGAGCATTTAGAACGAGCAGGCAGTATAATTTCGACAAGTTTTATAACAATCACGTCGCATACAATGTTGAACGCGAGACGCATTAAAAAAAAAAACCCCTAGCTCATACTGAGTCTCACTAGGCAACGCCATACCAGAGCTGGGTGTGCTACAACTCCGCTCCGCACATGTTACTCGTCTGATGCGGTTACATGACTCTCCCCGCCCCGCGTCTATTGGTTTTCTACAGCACTCGGTAACCATACAAAAGCCAGATAAAATTACTAACTAAACTGTAACATGTTACAAGAATGCTAAAATAGAAATACTAAATATAAGTATAATACAAAACATATTAAAAATGGTGGCCGCCTAACCATATATTTAAAACATAGTAACCACTCATAAACGAGCGCCAACTCAAAATTACCAACCGCTGCATACCTTTCTTAACTGACGACTCAGTCGTCACACCTGTTAAACTGAAATGTTATTCATATTTTATCTATAAATTGTAATGCTTCATTTATAAATAAATGTAATAAAAAATAGGGAGCAAATAGGTGTGTTGGTAATGCCTAGTAAGAAATAGTCCTTATACGAAGTACTGCTACACTTACGTTGTCCTCTGGTGTAATTCCCCAGGCTTAGTTAAGCTTAGTTTGTACGAGGCGGAGGAATATCCTCGAAGGAGAATTTTAGCAGGGCTTCAGAAAAGGCTGAAGTAACTGTGAATATATAGCACGAGTCGGACGGGAGAAGTCTCGTCGAGGTTCTGCATGTGGCTTTCCAACGTAACCATCCCCCCTGTCTCTCCTGTTCTTGTGTGGTGTCAGCAATATATAGGCTATTCATGTTAAAGTGAAGGCCCTCTCATTTGGAACAATGGTCAATAAAGATAGTTAAAGGATAAAACATAGCGGGAAGGAAAAAGTAACTACGCCCCCAAAAGTGCTCACTTTATCGTGAACAGCCTATATAGTAGGTATATTCCCCGTTTCTCCACACTTTTTAAATCAAACCTTTCAAGAATCTCCCCTCCCCATGTATGACGGTTTTGGTTGTTTCCTAGATATGCCATGTATCACAAGCGTTTTATACTTTTGTTGATATAAAACTATCGGATTTGTGGTTAAATCAAAATTTAATGTATATTTCACCTATAAATTAATAGTATTTCGTTTATGTGTATTCTGAATAAAAACATTGAGAAAATAGGTGTGTTGGTAATGCTTGGTAAAGAGTAGTTTTTATACAAAATATTATTACACTAAGTGCGCACGAATGCGGTGCGCAGCCCCTTTGGTGTAATTTTCTAGACTTGATTAAGCTTTGTTTGCGTAAGGTGGAGAAATATCCTGGAAGTAGGAATTTAGCGGGCTTTACAATAGTTGGAAGTAACAGATTCGCTACACACGTGTGTCCAGTGCTACTTATACGTGTTACGTGTTTAAATAACAAAAATAACTACAGCGTTGTTCAGTGGCTGCCACGTTGGAATTAAATTAAAGTGAGTCGGTATTTGGAATATCAGACACGCTCCTTGAAAAAAAAAAAAAAAAAAAAAAAAAAAAATAGTATCCAATGCTGAATGTTCGATCTGTATACGAGGTGGGCCATGTGATTTATGCACACAGCCATTAGTCACGTGTTCTGTAGTCTCTCGCCGTGTCCGAATTCAGGTATATACTTGCGTACTTGCATACTTAATTTACCCTTGGCACCAAACTTTATGAAATTGGACAGGCAGTCTTGTGTCTTCGGTGCCAGTTATTAGCCAGATAACCACTTTTAATGTACATTTATTCCGACTAAAAATTTGATAATTGCCGAAGGTTTTAGGTTCACTTTATCGTGAACAGACTATACCTAACTC
The DNA here is from genome assembly GCA_029891345.1 of Dryococelus australis. Lineage (NCBI taxonomy): Eukaryota > Metazoa > Arthropoda > Insecta > Phasmatodea > Phasmatidae > Dryococelus > Dryococelus australis. The sequence goes on along the minus strand of CM056997.1, from coordinate 181,790,052 downwards.
TCAGCGAATGATATATACCCCAGCACAATCCGAGTTGAACCCAATTAAGCATCTGTGGGCGCATCTCAACGCACAAATAAAAAAAAAATGTCCGGCCGGGAACAAACAAATTTTATAAACTCATCCTCAGCATTGACACAGAATTTGATTAACAGCGTGCCACGACGTCTGCAAGCTGTTATAAATGCTATGGGTTTGCGCACTGATATGAAATTGTGCTTACTGGCTAAGGACGCTTTTGTATTTCGTCTATCAATACTTGTTTGTTGTGCAGTAGAGACATTTATTTGTTATGGAAGGCAACCTGTGCATGCAAGGATATATTTTGTGTTATGTACTTAAGCAATTTCAGGCGACGTTTACTGAAATATATGATTTACTTCATGACCAGCCCCTAAAATGTGGGTGTGCCAATACTTGTTGGAAAGACTGTATGTGTTGCACCTCGTGTGATACTCGTGTTCAATTTAATTCCACGAGGAAATACTCTGCAGTCGTTGATTTATTTGGAAGGAATTTCGCGAGCCTTGCCCAGTAGCAGTTGGGCGTGGCGTGCATCACGTAGCCACTCGGATGGAGGTGCGGCCGTGCCGTAAGGATATACCCTGCCCCCCCCCCCCTTCATTCTTCATACTTTCCATCATATTTGTCTCGCTGCTATTGTAGTTGTGGCATTATTTAAACGCCACAATGAAACTAGCTTTGGCGTCGATAAATTATAGCGTGTGACAGTATTCTGTTGCAGTCCTTGCACATATTTTAAGCCTGCTTTCGGAATAAGCGCCGTTTATTTTCAGCCATTCTCTTAAACTAAGCAATAATTGCGACCTCTACAGACTACTCACGAACAACTCGTTATTGACGTGAATACGTCTTTAAATTTGCAACCATAGTGGGATGCAATCCAGAAAATCCGATGATAACAAAATCAGGGGATACAGTTTGGTATTGCAGCTTCGAAACTATCGTCAACATTACAAATCCAATTACGCCACTCGATTGCCAAAGTATCAAAAAATACGTTACGTTGAGTGAGGACTGCGAAGCATCGCTCTCGACGAACGGACAGGGAGAGGGCGCCGCAATTTTGAGTTTGTTTCGCTGCGTCTCATAACTTCCGCGTAGTATAACTTTTGACTAGGAGAAGCTACGACGCGCGCTTAGATTTCAGCCGACAGCTCTCGTCAAGATCAATCTATTGCGTGTAAAAAAAAAATTATGTGGCGTGGTTATGGTGAAATGGCATAAGTTTAATGTAAAAAAAAAAAAAAAGACAACTTAATACATGTCGGTCTGTACTCGTCAAAAAATCTAGTCGAAATACAGAGGTCGAATACGTTTGGAAAGAGCATCTCAAAAGCAATCCAGTGATACCCATAAAACTCCATACAATCGAGTGAAACGGTGCCGTGAACGTAAAAAAAAACATCAAACCGTCCGAGCGCGTCAACGTAGACGTATTCACGCAAAACAAACGGCCGTGTCCCCAACACAGCAAAACACAATGTTTTGTTTAATTTTTTGTCTTTCCGCCAATTTTTAACATATACGTAGCCGTGTGACTAGTAAAACAAAGGGGGTATATTTCACCGCTCTCAAAAGTTAACGTTGGAGTCTGCAATAAAATACTGTATGTTTATTAGTGGTTAATGCATGTTTTTATAAATGATTTTAGGCATGTCTCGGCCACTTTTCATAATATCGTTTTCAAACCAAAAACACTTAGCGTATCTTTTTAAAGCTTTTACTAGCCTGAAAATTGCAGCTGAATTAACCGTGGACTGGAGCTGCGCGTCGCCCAAGGTCAAGCAAGAAGCGATGGAGCGATACGGGCGACACTAACACGCACGCCTAGCGCCTCATAGCTCCTACGCGCAAGGCGTGCAGTTTTCCGTCTTGACGCTGTACTGTGCAAATTAGATCTGTAACTGTGGGGTTTTATTACACGCGATGAAAGTCCACAGATTAAACTACGTCCGTATCTTTGTATTTTTCTCTTGCCTCTTAAGAAAACTGCATATACAAGATTTAAAAATGCGATATCTGACCATTTCCACGAATTTGTTCTCGAAGAGTGCAGTTAATACCACAAAAGTAAAAAAAATAGGCGCGTGGATAATTCTTTGTTATATTTCCTGACAATGAGTCGTATTTGCAGAACATTTATATACCGAGATGCGCGTATTCGCGCAAACCACTATTTCACAGAAAATGATTCAGTCCATTCTACTCTTAAGATTTATACATTTAACAAGAGCACAATATCTTATTAATTTACACCTACTTACTTACTCGTAGCATAGTTATTCTCTTTAAAGTGTCCAAAGAGTTTTTTTTTTTTTTTTGTAAAGCGATAAAGGGTAAGTGGCCGAGAAGTCCATGAAATCATATTTCCGCTTGGCCCTATTCCGCACTAGGCAGTGCCCTTTAGGAAACTGCACAGATAAGTTCTCAATTACAATTTTTTGCACTATCCACAATTTCCCCCCCGTTCCAATACATTCAACATGATAAAAACAAAACTGTACGGGCTTAGATAATTGGTTTTTAATTCTTTCAGGGGGAAAAGTCGTATTCGCAGAACGTTTGTTTGCTGAGATACGCGTAAACGTGCAAACAACGCATGTAGGCACAGGAAATGTGCCCGGTCTACTAACTGTTATTGTCTACGTTCATTATCCTGTGGGCTTGACCTCCTCTAGCAGAACAATACGCACCCATGCATCTTCAGAGCTGCCGAGTTATTTTTAGGAGGGCGAATTATGCTATGGTCCACTCGTATATAAGATTTGAACCTTACCGAGTATATCTGGGATGCCTTCTAACGCGTCGCTGAAAGAACCCCCCCCCCCCCCTATCCCCCTACAACGTTTAATACAGAATCGTGGACCGTTCCTTGAGGAAGCGTGGCGTAATCTCTATCTACGTTAGTTATCTCACTTCATTCATGCCGTCATGTTTATTCAGTGTTTCGATATTAAGAGGTGGACCTGTATCGTCTCAATTTTCTTGTTCATCGGCATATGTGATGGTCCTTTTTGTCCCTGGAAAACTCGCATAAAAACGTTTCTGCATTTTTATACATGTATTGGAAAAATTTGCATTTTACTAGCAAATATGCTGTGTACTTCATTCCTAAATAAGTAAAACACTATTTCTAAAAATAATCAATAACATTTTAGGACTAAACTGACATTCATCTGATGCACGTAGAATTATGTTGGGAATTTTTTTTTTTTAGTAATGTTTGGTTTCAACTTAAAAAATGTTTTTGATGGCACAAAAATAGCACAAAATGATTCGACTTCAGTTTTGTTTCGAAATGTGCATAGCACAAAAAAGAATTAGAGGAGAGCCGAATGTTGTATGCGCATAGAGCCGTTCCTGCGACTGGAGAAAAAAAAATACTCAAAGCAAGAACTATGCATAAATAGTTCGAAAATTTTGTAGGACGTGATGTATAAAATCGTTTGGTCGTTCGCTATTAAATAAGGAACGTATTGAAAATATATATATATATATTATATATATATATATATATATATATGGTAAATCATTTTTATGAACTAAAAAATCTCTGAGGCCAAGTGTAGCCAAGAAGTTGGATTCAGTTTTTTTTTCGTTAGTTACGTTACATGCGTATATAAGCGATTTTCGCTCCCGTGCAATCTATACAGATGTAACTAACAGCGTGTATTGATGTAACAGTTTACATAAATATTAATGATGGTTTTGTTATTTATGATGGTTTTGTTATTTAAAGAACGGAAATACAGTAACTATACCAATATATCATGTAATGTGTACAAACTGTAATGCTGTAGCCCTACATCTAAGAATCGGCCAGAAAATAATAACTGCGGCGTACAAATGGTCCTTGTCCCATCGCTGTTACTGTTTTCTTGATTTTTTTTAAGTGTAATTCGCGACCGGTGTTTTGGTTGCGTCACGCACGCGCCTGCCGCATTGTTTGTAATAGCTGCAGTACCTTGGCGCTGACTGGGGATTACAACCCGCGATAAGAGCTGGCGGCGGCGTTGTGCGTTGTAGGCCTACCTACGTGATAAACCGGTTGACAGCGGACGAAGGCCGACCCGCTGCGGCCGAAGTGCCGCGCATACATTATGATACCTCGACGCGAGGGAAAAAAACAGCGTTGCTTATTTCGCCGCGTCTCCAGGAAACACGCTGTCCGGCTTGCCGATTGCCTCCCTCCCATCCGCGAGGTAGCATCGCGACTATAGGCTGTTCACGGTAAAGTGAGCACTTTTAAGGCCCTGCTAAATTTTTCCTTTCACTTTTTAATATTAACATGGCCACGTAACTATTAAATACAGAGTATACATATCCCCAATAACATCTGAGGCTGCAATAAAATATATTTATAAATGGTTGATGCCTGCTTCGAGGGCCTTAAAAATTGCTCACTTTGCCGTGAATAGCCTATAGGGCTGCTGGAGGAGAAAAGATTCCTTATTATATATCTATAGCAGATACTCTTCTTCGCAAGTGATGTTTGTCAAATGAAAGAGAAAACAGGTTCCATAGTTTTTGCTAAATCACAAGTCAGATTTAAATCTCTTTATTTTTATTACACCTACGATGAAAACCAACGTTCTGGCAATGAAATTGGCCACTTTAATAAACATAGGTTAGAGCACAGAATTTTTAAAAATCAAATTGTTGATTTCGATGCATTGCTGTTATTTTTTTGTTTGTTGCTGTCCCAGAATAAAAGAAAATACTACGCATATTTTTAAAAATTAATTACGACAGCACAGTTCCAAGTTCAGCCTCCCTTGTTAAGATTTTGGTGAACTGTTATTTTTTTTGCATGTTTGAAACATTATTAAATTGCGATTTCAACCTTTAATTAAACCTCTAATTTAATAGGCCTATTCTAGTATTTGATTATAGTATATATTTTATGTTAGGCCTATATATTCAGTATATGTATTATTATACTTCATTAATAAAATTATGCAATATAAAAACTAAACATTTTTTATTTGAGGAGAATTTTATCTACATATAATCTGCAAGTTGAACAGTGGTAGCTACAAATAGAAAATATGACTTTTTTCCTTCCAGCCAACACGTGGTATACCTCGACATATAACTAACTGGTGTTGGTCGTGAGTGGCCGTTGACTATGCTCGTGTGTAGGCTGGCCTATGGTCGGGTTGGTTTGCGGTTGTACATGTTTGAAATTACGCTTTGATAACAAGGATTCACCATTCATAACTCTCTCTCTCTCTCTCTCTCTCTCTCTCTCTCTCTCTCTCTCTTATATATATATAATATATATATATATAATATATATATATATATATATATAATCAGGTAAGCAAACCCATTTGTTTTACGTTTAAGGTACCTACGAGGGACAAAATAAACATGGGATATCTAATTATCTACACATGAAAAATATCCATGGTCATATGGTCTCCATTTGTATCTTGAAAGTGACGGACACGACACGCCTTATTTGCCATAACTGTTTCCAAAGTAAGTTGTGCGATATCACAAACAATAGTTCTTGTTTATTCTTGTAGACAGTTTCTGTGAGGAGGATTATTGAAGAAAGAACAAATTCCAAAAATCATAAATTAAAAAAAAAATAAAAAAAATACTTATTCGTATACACGTGGTAAAACTATTAAAGGCTGTTCACGATAAAGTGAGCACTTTTGAAATCAACCTTAGAAAATAGTTACTGCCGCTGCCTGCATATATTTTAACGGACGCACTGAGTGACATGCGCCCAGTGAAGTTGGTAATGAAAGATGGAAAATAGTTCCGTAACTTAACGTCGAATAAAAAGTGCTAGGTAACCATTTGTGATAACTAAAATTATTTATTTAGCTTTTTTTTTTTTTAATGCATCGAAGTGTAAAAATGACAAGATTTATATATTTTCTTTTCTTAAAGTTCCACAATTTCACCTGACCGACCCATGAATAAATCGATGAGGCAAATTACATTGTTAATTTTACATAAGGCGAAGTAATACACAGCGTGCATACAAGTAGATCTTAAGCTGGGCTTTCAAAAGTGCTCATTTTACCGTGAACAGTCCACAGGTACATGTTTTATGTATATCATAATGACGCAAAGTAATAAACTGTATTTAGTAAAGCTATAGTACTTGTTTAATGTACGAGTGGTATTCAAAGTTACTGAATATTGACCTGCCTTTCTTGCTTAATCAGCGATTTGATGTCCATTCCTGACACAACCTGGCACTTTTAAGCTTGTTTCAACAATGAGACGAGAAGAGATTTTTTTCCCAAAATATTTTTCCTTTCTCTTCACTGGTCACATCTGAAGTATTAATGTCAGGTTTTTTTCGCACTCTCTCTCTCTCTCTCTCTCTCTCTCCTCTCTCTCTCTCTCTCTCTCTCTCTCTCTCTCTCTCTCTCTCTCTCTCTCTCTCTCTCTCTCTCTCCTCTCTCTCTCTCTCTCTCTCTCTCTCTCTCTCTCTCTCTCTCTCTCTCTCTCTCTCTCTCTCTCTCTCTCTCTCTCGGGACCGCGGTGGTATACTGGAGATTTTTTTTTTAAATTTTATTTCATTTACCCTACTTAGCAGTACAGCCATCCCAGGTGTTCAATTCTATCATGACTACTACAATTTAACAAACAGTATATTAGTTATATAGATTCACAATTCTTTTTTTTTTTTGTGGGAGGGTGACTGTTCGTCTGGACGGCCGTAATTTAAGCTACAAATAATATTTCTATTCAAAAGCATCATTCAGACTTCTTAGGAAGGTGGTGAGCTATTCTGCCCCGACCGAGACAGCTCCCCGACGGGTATCCTTTCGGCCGCCCTCCGTTTCGCCGCCCCATACCCCGCCGGAACAGACCATGGACCGGGATTCCCTCGAATCCGCCCGCGCGACCAGACGCCTTCGGACCCGCACACCGCTAACTAGCCTTTCGGCCGGTCCGCCATGGCACCCAACGGTCGAATGGCCCGACCCATGAACACGAAGGCCCCCAGCCCTCTCCCTATCTGTACTATTATATTTTGTTCTTTTTATTTTTCCCCTCGCCCACCGTTCTGCTCCAACCTAAGCATCGTCCAGGACATCGAAGTACTCTTTCTGGACACCCAGGCCTTCGTTTCCCGACGGACGAGGAAATGGAGCTCCGCTCCTACGGGCGCCCCCCCCCCCCCCGGCCTTTTTTTCTTTTTTTTTTACACAGACATCAACAAGTATATTATCACAAATCACATCTTTCCCTCTTTTAGATTTTCTTCTCCGTAGTTCCTTCCGTTCTTCTCTAGTCCGTTTCAGATCTTCTTTTCCTTCTCTTTCTTCCTGCTTCTCCTCCTTAACTCTCTTCTGTTGTTCTTCTACTTTCCTTCTCTGTTCTCCCCATTTCCTTTCCTCTTATTTTTCTTCTCTTCCTCCTTGTTCAATTTTTCTCCATACATATTTCCTTCAATTCTTCTTGCATTCATTTCAGATCTTGTGTTCTTCTTTATAACTTTTTCGTGTTTGGAGCTTTCCAATTTTTCTTCCCTACTGTTATTCTACAAAACTTCAATATTTACTGAAAATTCTGTTTCTTATCTAAAAGAGAGAGTTATTTATAGTTTTTATTTAATGTAATCGATAAAACACTCGACAAACACAAGCACTCACTCAATAATTCCCTTAGTTCTAGCACACACTCATCCGCTCCCTAGACTACTCAGTTAAATCATAATTCATAGTTTTTACCAAATCACATATTTTACTAATACTTTCATTTATTATTTCTACAATTTCCTTTTATATATTATGTTTTTGTAATGACCATCTGTCATTAAAAGGTTTTTATTTCTGTTCTAATTCTTTCCTTCTTTAAACATGTCACACAAGTACAGAATATGGTATACCGTCTGAGCTCCCTTTTCACAATGACAACTGTCGTCTTCTATTTTATTTATTTTAGCTAAATATTCTTTAATTTGACAGTGCCCCATTATTACTTTCAACGCACTATTATTTATATTACTTTTAATTTTGTGCCATTGTTGTATATTTTTTATATAATTTTTAGCATTTAGGCCGGTTTCTGTTGCATCGTACTCTGTTTGCCAATTTACAACACTTGGTTTATAGCTTTCGTTCTTTAATTCTTTTAAACTAATAGGTTGATTATTTCGATTTTTTTCAGTCGAAATATTATTGTGCTCTGCTATCTTATATGTATTTCCTTTGTATTCTATTTCGTCTACTTAATTTTTGATCTGAGTAATCATATTTCTATCTTTTATACTACAGTCTATTGGGATTTCTTTACTAACAGTTATCGCGGATACATATGATGTAGTGGTTAGACTACTCGCCTCCCACCTAGTCTAACCGGGTTCGACTCCTGATGGGGTTGCTCCCGGATTTTCTCATGTGGGAATCGTGCCAGACGATGCCGCTGGTCGGCGGGCGTTCTCGGGGATCACCCTTCTCCCTTACATTCCCGCGCTGCTCCATACTCACTTCAATTGACCCTCATCGGCTCTCAAGTCCTCGATGCTAATAGCCGCCCTAATATCTCCGCTTTACTGGGACATCGTCTTGTTCTTCCTGTAATTCGCAGCACTCGAGACTCCTCCATTTCAGTTTGCTGTCATCTGTGTAATGTAGAAACAGGAATTAAAAATGAAAGTTTTTCATGTTTGGTTGGAAAAGGTTTGTATTTGTTACATGAAACAATTGAAGAGCTTTTGTTTTGCTGCATGGATATTGCCAGTGTAAATATGGAAACCTCTACTTAGCGCATTTGTTCAAGTATGACGCAATTATTATTTTTTCTGCATTGCTACAGAGTCTTTGTACTTTCGATGTTATAAATCATACACAACAGAATACTCCTCCCCTCCCCTCACAGTAAATAAATTAATACTTAGTTAATTTCCGTGCTGAAACACTAATCCCACTATGTAATAGGCGGCGTGAACACGCTCAAGTCGGCTGCACGATCCGCGAGAATCCCGTTCACGTCTCAAAACAGCATTCTACTGGACGCATACAGTTAACTTCACGTATCGCACACACGAGACCGGTAGTTACCTAAGCACGTCTGGTGGTTTTGAAGTGAGGTGCTGGGGCCGGGTCGTCGGAGAAAGGGGGTGGGTGCGCAGCGGACAGCCGTTTACTGGTTGTTCCAAAAACATCGGTAGCAGATAATGTATGTGACTGAAGATGGGAGCAAATGGTAATTCGCAGAGATGCAGCAAAATCATTCACAGCAGAAAACGGGAAATAATACAGATTCAGATGATGACGTTTACCATGGTTCGCCTTTTAGTAGAGCCATTATAAATTCAGTACAATTTTTTTGGGAGGTGGGGCGGGACTATTTGAAATTTAATGCTTTTGAAAATCTATTTTTTTTTTTTTTAGAACTGCTGAAGTATTTGCATATGGAAACCAGCTTTATAATGAAATCGTGACAGTGTTAGTAAAATATATTAAGCCTATAGATTATTTGCCTATCTTATCTATTCGCCTGTCACATTATATCTATTCACCTGTCGTGCAGGCAAACGGTTTTATTGAAGCTGTACAATTTTTAATACTTAGGGGCCTATAACATTTGGTAAAACCTTTCCACGACAATTGAAAGTATTAAGTTATTTAACGGTGTAAAGTGCAATGTTTGTATGAACGATTCGTGTATATTTGCCTACTTCACTTGTAACTTATCACTATCAGTAACAATAGTAATATTCACGTCTACTCTAGTTTTAACGAACGTGAACGGTCACCCAGTGAAAGAAATATGTTCACACACTGTTCACATTAGTAAACAACATACTGTCCTAAGATCAGTGGTTAGGGCCTCAAAATTTTCGCGAACCGCGAAATAACGCGTAATACTAAGAAATTATGCTGATTTGCGATATTCTGTAATATTTCCCGTATTCGCGAAACATCGACCAAATCGCTTGTTTATGTGTATCTAACACCACAGTGAGAGTTTCTTTTACCGTGAAAACTCTTTCAAACATTAAGTTTTACCATTTTCATTGGTTATACCGCATTCTGTCTCGTTTATTTCACATACGAGCGGATAACAGAACTATTTTCGTAGTGACTACGTTATTTATATTGCGGAACGAAAAGTTCGTTACGAACTTTTACGTCACAAGAACTATTTATTAATCAATTGGTAGCAAGGTCGAAAGATTATCGTTGCACGTACGATTCGATATATGTGTGTGTGTGTATTATATATATAATACATATATATAACACATATAATATATATATATCGAGCCGAATCGCTATGGCGCTCGTTCAAGGGCAGAATCACGCCTACATGTATTTTATTATAAACGAACATCTCTAACCAGAAATTGTGATATGACTAAAGTAAATTGTACCTATGTATAACACAGATGATTATATATATATATATATATATATATATATATATATATTGTGGAGTGTAATAATTACGCAGTAAACATTCGCGCGGTATTTGTAAACATAGCCGATTTACTCATTTTGTGTGCTTTGTAGTTGGGTTCTTCACAACTAGCAGATACGGCATTTGCAACTACTAGCGAGGGCGGTATTGTAGTCGGCTGCTTACGTCGCAAAATCGGTTAAGAATGCCAAAAATAGTTACTGTTTTAGATCGTGCCGTAGTTTGAAAGTGAAGGTGGTTTTTGTTTTATAAACTGACCAAAGTGAGAAAACTGTTATGTAAACATTGAATAGACGGGAAAAGATACGTGCTTAAACACTGCCGTGCCATATGTTCATGGCAGTGGAGGACGTAAAAACGTTTGTGCCACTTAATAGAAAAAACGTGTAAGGAGTATTTTTATTTTATCATTAATAAAATACAAACTAGAATATTGTAGCTGGGTTGTGGATTTGTTGGTTTAGTTAAAATATGGTTATCTACAAATGAACAAAAGCTGTATGTGGGTGCTTTTGAATGATCTTGGACAGTTTTAAATGTCTCAATAAAGTACAAGATTTATCACACAAGAATTACTGTGACTTTACAATGCGTGTTACAGGACAAGTGTGCTCTCGTAAGGTGGGTCCGTTCATACTTGTAGATAATATTTTTAAATATTTCCCACATAAATATGTGCGAATCAAAAGAATAAATTAAAAAATTCCATATAGCTTCGAGTGAGATCGTTACAAAAACAACAGATTTATGTTTTAATAATAATGCATGCATTTTTTTTGCTATAAAATTTTAATAACGAAATCAGCTCACTTTATTTACAATAAAAAATGATGCATCATTGCTGGGCAGCAAGCTTGCCTGCTATCTTATGAAATTTTTGAGCTCCACCCCTTCTGTAAAAATAATGCCATATTTTTTAGTGCTAGAGAAATGGTCATACGTGACCAACAATGGGTTTTAAAAGACTTTATTTACACTGCCGTTGTTTGTGTAAAAGCTTAATATTATTTTCATTCTTATCACTATTATACTTTGTGCATTCCGATAGGCGAAACATATGGGAGATGAGCTAGTTTGTGCAAATCAGAAGATTTCCCCAGTATGCACCAGTGAGCTGACATCGCTGGCCAAGCCATCTGTTACGATAATTGTAAAATACATTCAGTCAACAGCATTAATTTGTAGATTTTTTTAAAGACTGTTCACAGTAAGTGAGCACTTCTGAGGTCCTAGTTACTTTTTCCTTCCAGCCATTTTCTTATCCTTTGATCACCTTTTTAAATAAATATTGCAATGTAAGTAATAAACACAGTGTGTGTATATTCCACCTTACTCGGAAGATATGATCTGAGGCTAAAATGATATTTATTTAATGGCTATTATTCGAAATGAGAGGGCTTTCAAAAGTGTAGATTTTACCGTGAACAGCCTATATCAACTTTATATAGTACATATTATTGTTATATCTAATGTCATTTGTTATGATTATTAATATTTACAGAGTTTAGTTTATAGATTATTTGGTAGTATAGTTTACCTGGAAATCATATGTATTTTACTGCACGCCTTATCATTCATTACTTACTTTCTGGAGATTCTCTGCATTCATTATGTCATCATTTTGTTAACGCTCACTTATAATCGTTTCAAACTAAAAAAGAAAGACAAAATGCTCAATAAATACGGTTTGTTGAATCCCATTACCCGATTCTATGTAAAACTTTAGTTGATATTTGTGGCTTTTTTTGTAAGTTTATTTGCTTTATTGTAGACTATGTTGCAGTATGGTTCATTACATGTGTGCTTAAGAACCTACGTTATTATTATAATGTGAAATGTTCAACCTTATTGTCTCGGGCTATGCAAGGAATGTTTTCCGTTCTGCTCGTATACGGCCGGCGCGCGACGGTTGTGACCTTCCTGTAGTGAACACCCCTCAAGACAGGACTTGGAGCTCGCGCGCCCAGATTACTGCCGGACACTGTACGTATTCCTTCGAAATGGTAGCTTTAACGGGAAACAAAGCTAAAGGCTGTTCACGATAAAGTGAGCACTTTTTAAATCAACCTTAGAAAATAGTCACTGCCCCTACCTGCATGTATTTTATCGGGCGCTCTGAGTGACGTGTGTCCAGTTAAGTTGGTAACGATGCAGGGGAAAGTAGTTCCATATATTACTGTCGAACAAAAAGTGTAAGGTGACCGTTTGTGATAACTTAAATGATTTATCTAATTTTCTGTATTTTTTCATGCATTGAAATGTAAAAATGAGTAGATTTAGACAATATTCATTTTTCTAATAATTTCACAGTTACACTTGACCGACGCATGAATAAAGTGATAAGGCCCATGGCAATGTTTATTTTACGTAAGGCGGAAGAACACACAACATGCATACAAGGAAATCTTAAGCAGGGTTTTCAAAAGTGTTCACTTTACCGTGGCCAGCCTATATCCGTCTTACCAGTTGCGTGGCCAACGCTTCTACCAACGCGCGGGGTTTCCGAGTCAATGTTGTGCATTGTGAGGAATGTCTAAGCGCGATTTAGACTCCAAGAGCTGATTTAGTAAACCGAAATAAAATAAAACTCTGTCCCGATAGATGTTTTTACTCGAAAGGTTGCGTATTAGTATCTTGCGCGTGGCCGGATGGTGTTCGCCTTGAAACAGTTGTCCGTGCTAGTGGGCTTTTGCCGCCTCTGCGGAGTCCCTAAAACAGCGTGCCACACGAAAGTTAGTTTTTTTTATAACCAACGAGTCCCAAAAAAAAACGGGGTATGAAAATTGCCATTTATGACGACATTGGGTATTTGAATGATGATGCTTTTCAAAGCGTGATTTTAAATGCACTGTGCATTAGCTACGCGGATGTCTCGGAGACAAGGTAAACATGGAACAGCAATAGAGTAGAGTGGCGGGGGTAAAGGGGACACCCCTAGAAAACCTATCGGCCAACGGCAATGTCCGACATATTTCCCACACGTAAATACCGGGAGTGACCCCGCCGAGAATAGAACCCGTTTCCCCGTGACGCGGCTGGCGAGTAGTCTGTTCACTACACCACCACGGAAGGATGCAGCAACATCTGCGCGATATTTTTATTGCATGAAAAAAAAATGGGGCGTGGTTGTGTTGGGGACACGGCCCTAGACAAAAGTTATGCTACACGGAAGTTATGAGACGAGGCGAAACGAACTCAAAATTGCGACGCAATGCTTTGCAGTCCTCACTCAACGTAACATATGCTTTGATCCTTTGGCAATCGAGTAGCATATGCCTTATCGGAGCTGCAATGTCAAACTGTATCCCCCGATTTTGTTATCGGATTTTATGGATTGCCTTCCACTATGGTTGCAAATTTAAAGACTTATTCACGTCAAAATAATTACTTTCACGGCATCAACATGATTTTTTTTCTCTTGGAGAACATATTGGCAAAGTTTATGGCGGGCCCTTGAACTGTCCATGTATTAATTTATATAGTGAAATTATATCCAGAAACATTTTAAGGACGAGGTTTGCATAATTTTAAAGTATGCCATGTTAGGTGTATGTAAATTGTACATTGTTATATTTCGTTGGTAGGGCGTATGTCAAAGCCGCCGGTTTTGTTAGCAGCCAAACGGTTTGTTAATGTCCCGAGCGGAAATTTCTTCAGAGGACGTTAGGTCCAGAGATCTTACATTCTATGTATTCCCTTATTTGTATCCATAAACGTCTGCACTCGGCATTCACAGCAGTTTCAGTAAATTGTACATAGAAGTATTTAACTTTCACATATTCTTTTTGTTTTACATACTGAATGTCTGGAAGTTTGCAACATATTTTGCGTACTGTTGCGCGTATGGCAGCCAGAGGGAGGGAAAGACCTGCGATTCCGCCAAATGTTATGAAGTTGGCTTAGGAGTCAACTCCATGGACATGAAGAGGTTACGGACGTAGCGGAATGACAAGGTGAGATGGAAGAACATAACTGTTAATGAGAGGGTTTAATTTGTTTTGAGCCACAGACAATACAAGACACTGTAATATTAAATGTTTGGGGTAGCTAATATAACTGAAAATTATATTAAATTTCATTATTATTATTAACTTAGGTTACTATTGGTACTAACTAAATTGGATTGTCCCCACCTTTACATCATGCCGGAGGCTGTGTCTAATAGAGCGGCTAACGGCGATCGGACACACCCATTATGCGATCTTCCCTGGCTGCTGGTCGGACGTGGAAAGATGTGCCCCGCCTTACAGTGGCCTATATCGGCGCGTTGTTTAGACAGAGCTTCCCCGATCGCTGGTCGGTAGAGGGGGTTTCTGCTGCTGGCCCTTCTTTTCCAACACGCTGTTGTAATCCTTGGCGTCCTGGTTTACTGAAGGTGTGAGGCCGTGTTCATGCGGGGATGTTAATGTACGGGAACATTTTCTGTGAAATCGTCCTTTGCGCGCAAACGCGTATCTCGGTAAATAAAATACATCGAAATACGACTTTTTGACAGAAAGGATTAAAAAAAAAAAAACTATTTTCTATACCCCTGTCGTTTTACTTTTGTCATATTTAGTGTATTCTTGAAGAAAAAAAATAGTGAAAGTGGTCAAATATCGCATTTTTAAAGCTTGCATATGCAGTCTCCTTAAGCGGCAAGAGAAAAGTACAACGATATGGACGTAGTTTAATCTGTGGGCTTTCATCGCGTGCAATAAAACCCCTATGTTACACATCTAATTTGCACAGTACTGCGTTACGACGGAAAACACTGCACGTCTTGTGTGTAGGAACGATGAGGAACTTGGCGTACTTATTAGTGTCACCCTTATCGCTCCCTCGCTTCTTGACCTTGGACGCGCAGGTTCACACTCCTCTTAACTGCGTGTTCTAGTCACATGGACGCAGCTAAATTGACAGCTACATAAAAAAAATTAGTGGCTCATTTTCTCAAAGTCGCACCGAAAGTGTAAAGTTTAAATATGTTAGCACTGAAATTATTTGTTTGGGTGAGTGTTCGTTTTGTGCACGAGAGTAAACATTAACACATCAGTAACATATCGACGCCCTTAACAGTTGCATGGTTTCATTCGAAGAGTGGACATGGCTATCACGTAGGTAATATTGCGTAATATTGCTAATTTCGAATTTAGTGGAAGGATACAAGTACAGGAAAGTAAATACAAATGTCTTGGGAAAGTGCTTATTTTTCTGCGGATATCCTGTAAAAGTGTTTACACTTGTGTATGATTAGACATAAGGATGTATGTATGTATTTATGTACGTGTTTATGCATAAATTGTCCGTGTTGCTAGTGTTAAGCGTTAGTCTTAGTTTGATAGTTTTATCTACACACACAAGTCTACAAACCGCTTAAACAAGACGAGATTAAATTGTCGTAGAACCTTTAGGCAGGAAGTTAAATGGCTCGTGGGTCAAGCACTGGAAAATAGGTTTTGAAGGGGTACCTGTACTTGACCAACGTGTGGATCTTGTTTGGAAGTTAGTGCAAGGCGCTGTGCTTGTAAGAAGGTTGGGATTTTGGTGTTGGTCACGGCCGACAATGTCGGCGTCCTTGGGACACCAGGGTCTTTGCCTCTCAGTTTCAGATGTCGCCTCGGCCGGGAGTGATGTGATGGTCCTGTGAGGTAGTGATCTCGGCGACTGTCGGGGCCCAAATATTGACCGACGGCGTGTACGTGTTTGCGAACGACGTGGTGGAAGGGCGCCGTTCCGCCGTTCAGCCGTCGCTTTGTTCGGCGAGGAAGATGCCTGCAGTGTTCAAGCCCATGTGTTTACTCTATAAATACCGCGAGTATTTTAACATTAAATGTGTTTCCTGTCATGCGCAGTGCAGCGCTGTCAGGTTCTTGAAGTCGTCGTAATTTCGTGCGCATGCGTCGTCGCTGTTGCACACTAATAACGCGAAGTGTATGCGAAGGTCGTGTCCGATTCCTCCGCAAGAACTCACTGGCTTACGTAAATAGCACGTGATTTCGGCTTTCCTATGGTAAGTCATTCGGTACAGGGCTAGCCATAGCGTACTTTTATAAACTGAAAGCGTGATAAACGTCGTAAAAGTCTCAGCTTTCGGTGCTGCGTTCTGTTGGTTCGAAAACTGGCTGACGTTTCTTTGTCGATTTGGTTGTCCAAAACATAATTTTCGCGATAGTTGGACGAAGCAAACAAATGTTAGAATGTTGCATTTTTCAGGAAGTACGACTATTCCGTTGTTTTGAAATTGCCCCTGCGCGTTATCGTCTCTCCTCCAAGGGCGCAGTAGATGTGCGACCGACTAGCTTATGTTGACACTGTGAACCCCATCTCCCCGTCAGATATCAGATTACACAACAGGTTACGCGTAATTAGCCGGAAACTGCGAATGTTACAGTTGCCCTTTGTTTATATTGCCGTGATATTAATGCATTCACGAAACTTTTCAAGTTTTAATGAATAGTGCTGAAAATAACGATTTTACGATGTTAGTTACTGGAAATAGCTGTAGTCGTCGAAGCTATGCGATCTCGGTGGGTTACTTCGTTTCACGCCGACTGTTGCAGGTGGTTTTGGGTTCGATTCTCGAGTAAGGCGTTGACATTTGTCGTGCGTCGTATTCCAAAAACTTCCGTACGAATATTCACAGTTTAGGCCTCTTAACATTATTTAGGTCAACTTTAAGACGTTTGAAAAATGCCTGAATTGACGTTAGTTCTTAAGGTTATTTTCAGATTAACATACTT
The DNA here is from genome assembly GCA_029891345.1 of Dryococelus australis. Lineage (NCBI taxonomy): Eukaryota > Metazoa > Arthropoda > Insecta > Phasmatodea > Phasmatidae > Dryococelus > Dryococelus australis. The sequence goes on along the minus strand of CM056997.1, from coordinate 181,772,905 downwards.
GTTTTCCACGACATAGCACATTACATGTAATGCACGTTAATATTTTGCCGCGACTGTATTTAACGCTGTTACAACTGCGAGGTAAAGGGCTGTACTAATTATCATTTTGTTATTGACATGTGTTGGGTTATTTTTTTAAAAGGACAACCTCAGTTGGAATAAATATTAAAACGAAGGAACAACCAGTCAAACGAAAAAGGCACATTAAATTCAAGCACGCAACTCGTGGTGCTTATTTTTTGTCATACAAACTTAAAAGATAGCGGTGAACATGCACACAAATAAGCCTACGGTAACTTTTATCTCGCTCATATTTATATGTATTGCTACTTACTGTTTATTAGGTTTATTGAAATTTATCGGGCTGGGCTTAGAATTTTTCTGGGATTGTGGCAAATTACGTTACACGACCGTGTTTCAAACACCCGGGGCAAACGTACAATGTTGTGATAAATAAACAAACGTGGATGTAAATAATTAACTTCGTCATAAAAACAGTTCACAGTTAAAACGTATAAATAGTGCACATCAAATATTCGAGATCACGCGCACACAGGGCCAGCGTATCGACCACGATGTAGCAACGGCACGCCATTTCACACTCTATGATTAACGAAACACACGTAACAGTATCACTGAAAAAAATATTTTGTGGTGGCCACAAAATATGTATACTTATAACAATGTATACTTATTACTGCCGTGGAAACAGATTTATCACAACATCGTAACTTGCCTAGGTAGGTTTAAAAAAAAAGAAAATTCTACAAACGTGATGTGGTAAGTATTTTTCGGAGTAAGAATAATTTCCGTTTCGTTTGGCAAAAAGCAACACGCCACGTCTGGCAACTTCCGATGGTATCCGTCGTGCCATCATATCTAAATATATCAAAATAAGTATTCAAACATTAAAATCTCTTTTCAGTTGTAAATTACAAATGAAAAATATATATATATATATTTTGCTGTAATAAGTATGAAACATGCTACAATTGAAAACGTGTATAATTTATGTATACTAGCGAAGTGAAACTTCCCGACTGTGAGAGAAACGAAGAAAGACAGAGAGCGAAAAGACTCGCCCAGCCGACAGTTGGTTCCTCGCTCGATAAAAACAAATAGCGTGCCACTACGGCCTACGCACAACATTTCGCGCTGTTATTTTAAACTGTAAAATTGTAATATGTTGCCATCGGGGCTACCTAAATATTAATATTTCAATAGGCACCATTTAATTTACAAATAGTATACTAAAAAACTACGTTAGAATTATATTTTAACTGTGAACTATTTATTACCGGCCGTTACCAACACGTCGCTGCTCTCGCTGTTGTTAATTTATATCTAAAAAATTAATAAATATTACAAGTTGTAGAAGATATTAAGGTAAAGTTTCATTTATTCGATAATACAGTACTCTAAAGTTAACCACAGTGATATATATATATATATATATATATATATATAATGTGCATATGTGTGTAATACGGTTATTGAAAAAACAGGTTGATATGTTATGCCTAGAGTGATTTTTCAAAGGTTGATTTTCATACGTCTCTTGTAGTCGGGAATGGACTGTAGATGCGCTCACACCACGTCATCTGGCGACGTGAGGTCGAGGTGGCGCTGCAACTGAGGCAGGTGAGCTAGCTGGGAGATAGTGGGCGTGGCTCCAGGAATGCAGGAGCCACAGGCGCTGCCCGCGATGAGCCGAGACCACATACCTGCGAGAGCAAGCGGTCTTGCCCAACGTGTGTGTTGCTGCCGCGAAATTTGTATGCCTGGGTCACATCTACGCCGATCACATTGAACATACGGAGCAGAAACCTGGAACAGCCAGTCAAAACCAGTCCACGTTTTCCACAAGAGCCAAGCCGAAATTTTCGCTCGCGGAAAGAATAGACTTGGCCGATATTTTCCAAAGTTTTACTGTTTCACATGTTTCATTGCCGAAATTTTGATGGCTTTTGAATGCAGTGATTAAATGTATATATATTTATAGTTAAATATATGAATTCATATGTTAATTCCAATAAAAAACCTTATCAAACAAATGTAGTTTGGAAATAAACTGACAGGTAGCTCTAAAATATAAATTGGTATTAGAATTGTTAAATAAAATGATAGCCTCTTAAAAATAATTGTGTAAAATCCGTACAACATTGAAATTGCTAAGTAGGGAAAAGACGTAACAACGTCTAGTTAGTTGCCCATTACTTATTTCATAAAGTTGGTATTAAAAATAATGAAGTAACCAGCGTGGTCGTAATCTGACCTTCCTACCAAACATCAAACTATTGTACGAAAAATATCCTAACATGTGAACCACCATAGATTTTGTCCGTTCCCATCAAAGCTGGTGAGCGATCGTTTAAACGCGAGTTCGATACAATTGGAAACAAAAAGTTTAGAACTTGTTTTTAGCCGTTGTAAATATTCAAAACGTCCAGATGAGGAAACTGTATACTTTACCTGTGCATTCAGACATACGAGAACAAATATCTCGATGCAGGGCCTAAGTAACCCAACTGTTGAAAACGAACCGAAAATATATAACAAAAAAAAAAAAAAAAAACTCAAATTATTGGAAACTAAGAAAAAGTTCCAATTTATCCAGGTGTTTGTTGCAGTACACAGCACATGTATTAGCCAAACAGCACATACATAAACGATAAACGAACACAGCAATATATAGGACAGTAACTAATAATCAACAAATATAAGGATAATGGAAAACTGTACCTTGATCGGGATATCATAACCAGAGTCATACAAGTCTCGGCTTCTGGGTTAAGGCTACGTCTGTTTTACTGTTTTCTCCTACATTTCGTAGGTCTTGTCGTTGTCATATTTAAGGGAATACTAAGACCCTGTAATTAATTAATTTTTTTATTTGGCGAGCCGTCTGATCTCGGTACGCCACCGCGAGCCCGTTCACAGTGCTGTGGCTGTGACCCCTCGGCATGCGTACTTGCGATGCGTCTCAGGGAAACCCCGATACGCCTTAGGTCGGGTTTATTATGATAAAAGGGACTTACGAATCACGGCTGAGCAGTATGTTTTGGTGCCATGGTCGCAACTGTAGCCAATTGTCACACTTCGAACGAGAGAGAGAGTATATGGATAAGACACAGCAAACCAACGAAGTGACGATAACTTTGGCATAATCTGTGCGACAGTTGCGGAGTTAAAAAAATATATTCCTTTTAAATGATTCCGTTTGGAACTCGTTTATATACAACGTGGAGTAGAGTTCAAGTGCCAAACTCCAGGAGGTGATTCCTTGTCGTAAATTAGGTGGGGTATACATTGACAATACTATCATGTGGTGAATATTAAGGAAGGTACGCGGTGTTGAAAATCTAATTCTGAAATGCGTAATTGTTAATATTGCACAAAGTATTTAACATGGAGTGGCTAAAATCGGAATTGTGTTTCACGAATCGGAGATCGTAAATTTTTGTAAATTTGGTTGGTAAAATCGTCCCCCTTCATTGTGTACGTAGGGGTAGTCACCCTCTTTTCGCAGGGAACTTTGGAACACTAGGCTGTAAATAAAACGTCGTGGCACGTAATGACCCACCATGGCACAATGAAAAAAAAAAGGTCCTATTGTCCAAGCCCGCTCCAGTGAACCGGAGAAAATGCTACTCAAAATTTCGAAGGTTCGGTGTACCCTGCGGGGGTTAGGCAACACATCTGTCACCTGAACCACGCTCTTGGTGGGGGATACACGTGAGGATGTGATCTGTGCTTGCGTGAAGGTGACCTCGGCTGCCGGCAAGTCAGAATGTGTGCGCCCGAGTGGAGCTAGCCGACATACACCTCACGTACGGAGCAGCCAGCACGAATGCAAGGCAAGCAGTGCAACTGTACAGGCTGCGCTACACAGCTCGACGTAAATACTCCCGTGTGAAATTTGTACGGCTCCATCAGAGACAGCGGGATGAAAGGTCAACGATAGTGACGAGGCCGAATGCTGGAGCATCACGGACAAGGCGAACATTTTCATTTCACGATAATGTGCTTCGTTGTGTAAGGCGGGAACAGTCCGTTAGCTCACGGGCTGTGGGCCGCGGTGTAGATGTTAGCCATTGAATAATCCTGCGAGTTCTGCACGAGAACCGTATGCACCTCTGCCACGCAAGGAAGGTTCATGTTCTTAGCGGACGTGATTACATTCCACGTGTTACACTCTGCGAATGGATTCTCCAAGAAAACAATGTCCGTCCAAACTTTACGTCGACTGCGCTCTTCACAGATGAACCCCATTTCACCAGGGATGGAATCTTCAACAGAAGGAACAGCCAAGTCTTGGCGCACGCTGATCTTCACCACACGCACCCCATGGGCAACCAAGTGCGTCACACTGTCAACATGTAGGCTGGCATTGTCGACAATCACCGCCTCGATGCAGCCAGCTACGTGACGTACCTACAAATGTAATGATCGGAGTCGCTGGCAGAAGTACCTTTTACCATTTGCCACACAATGTGGTTTCAGCGTTATGGGGCATCATCACTTTTCCCTGCTGCCGTACGCCGCCATTTTGACGTCACATATTCAAGTCGCTGGATATGCAGAGGTGGGTCCATCCATCGTGGCCAGCCCGATATTCAGACCTGACGCCGCTGAATGTATTTTTATGGGGTCGTGTGAACTCTCTGGTTTACGAGACGCCTGTGCCTAGTGAGGAAGATCTCTTCGCAGTGTTATAGCCGCATTTAATTCTGTACGCGCCATACCAGACATTTATGCACGGGTCTAGGCCAACCTGATCCACCGTTGCCATTTGTGTGAAGTTTGGAGACAGCAATTCGAACAGTTGTTTTAAATGCTGCCATTAATAAATACGTACTACGTACACATGTCATACAATACTTCTTATCTGCATTCCGTTCCTTGTTCCCTGCGCTCGTACTCTTTTACATTAACCATTACATGTGGATATGCATCCACGTAGCGAGGCGCGGATGGCAGATGTGCTGCCCACCCGTGCGGGGCTAAACCGCATCATTGCCTCGAAAACGGTTGACCGGAGAAAGTTCAGACAAAAGGAACTTTTGTCTTAATTGTGCCATGGTGGGTCATTATGTGGAATGCTTTTGCATCGTTAGATTGTACTTCAGCAAATATGTTATATTAATGTGTGAAGCCTGAACAAAACATTGCAGGGCCAGATGAAATACAGTTTATTAAATAAAATGTGTTATGTATTTGGAAAACAGATGTTCTCATATTCTTAGGCAGGTACGTATTTACTATCTGGTCACAAAATAAATTTGTGTCAGAATTAACTTGATTTGATATTACATTAGTTTAATAGTTATTTCTCCTGTGTACTAAATTTTTAGATGTCCTGACAAGGCCGTTTAGAAAGGCAGTATTTTATGTGTAAGCCATACGAGTACCCGTCGCTTAGCCTACAATTGAAAAGCCTAAAACGTAGGCTAAACACCTGTTCGGTAAAACGCCTGTTAGGCTAAATGACTTTAGACAAAACGCCTGTCTGGATATTTGGCAATACTCGTGATTTTTTTAAGCTAAACGACTTTAGGCAAAGCGGCTAGCACAGGTTAATCATGTTTCGTAATAAGACAACATATTACGTACAAAACAATGTATTTTTTTGTCTTAGTGTAGTGTGTCAGAGAATGTGGTCTCAACATTTTGAAGCCTAAAAACCTATCATGAAAACAAATGTTAAAATGTTTTAAAATAAAAACGTGGAATCGGACAAAATGCAGTGGTACTTAAAGTTACATATTTGTTCACCAAAGGGATGTTTTTATACTTATTGCTTCAGGAAAACGGGCAGCGCTACTTTTAAAATTAATTATGTAGCAAAAATATAAAAATTAATTTAAGTAGTCTCTAAATCAAAGTTGTTCCTGATCTACACAACAGTACCTATTATTTGGAACGAGGCATGAAATCAAGCTAAATAAGGAAGAAACATCTTCTCACCCAAAAAAATATCACGTAATTTTACTCGCAAAAATTTTAATGACATGTATGCATAATATTTATGAACCAGTTCAAAGACTGCAAGCTATTCAATACATTTTTAGTGTGTTCGCCATTATCGTCATATGCCAAAATTAGCTTAGATCAATTGTATGAATCGAATGGGTTTAAACATTCTCTCTCTGGATTGAAAAACTGTTAATTAATCATGCAACTATTTAAAACTAATTTGAGCATAGTTTCCGGTAGTGGACAACATAGATTTTCCAGCTAAAAACGAAACGCATGCCACGCATGTGCTGTGATGAAAACTGGAATTGTATAGTAGGATAAATACTTATATTGTGGTCCTAAACCATAGTAACGTAAAACTGCATATCTATAAACGTTACCTCAAAGACAGTTTCTACAGTGAAACATACCCAAGTCTTAAATCAACGCTAACAAATGCGTATGTAATACTGAATGTCTGTGGCAATTTACAGGGCCACCAAGAGAAATTCCGGGTCCCTGAGCAATGCGTGCTGTGGGCCCCCCTAACCCCTCCCACCAAAAATTGACAATTTACAACAACATAAATAGTCGTAAATTACTGCGTAAATACTTTGTGCAATTCGATTGTTTAATCTGTTGTACTGCACACATTTGCTGAAATTTCATACTTCAATATATTGCATTGTTTACAAAACACACCAATAAATGTGAATTTGTTTGAGAAAAACATCGCCGAGAGATAGCCATACAAGGGTGCAAACTTAAGCAACACTAATTTTCTCATTTTCGTTGCGAAACGAGATATTTTGTTACAAAAGGGCAGTCAACCCACAACTACCATCGAAGCAAAACCTCGTGAAGTTGTTTCCTGGAAGCAATGGTTTGCGCAGAAGCAAATTTTAGCGTCGCAAGCAAACTTGTGCGTGCAGAATCGCTCGCGAGAAACGAAACTGTATCTCGAGAGCAGAAGTAAAGCAAATAGCTTCAAGAAGCAACTTAGTTTTCGCGGTACAGAATGAGCCTGCATGACATGAAGTCGGTAACCGATTGGCTTGGAAGTGGCTCTAATCAAAGAGAGCTAGCTCTTGCTTGTGCGGAATTCATAACGAGCACGTGTCACGTAAACTTGCTTTCTCTTCACTAAAGGATAAAATTTTACTTCAAGGGGGTTGGTCCCACCTTGCTTATGCAGTTTTCTCGCTACTGGAAGACCTCACAGATATTTATTTTTTTTATGGCAAAGGGAAGAGCATTGAGTAGTACATTTTATAAAGCTTATATTGAATCGCCCATCCAAACTAATCACTTTCTTCTCGGTAGCTACCAGTTGAAAATTGGCAGCGTTGCTGTAACAATTTGGTAATGTTTGGGACGTCGTTGCTTACGCTCCTTCGTACATAAAAATTTTGATACGTATTGGGTACGTGGATTAATCTAAGGTGCTGGGGATTAGTCACCCCTAGCAGTTCACTTAACTGCTGCTGTCGTCTGCTTGCGGTTGAGCAAATATCTCTAGTAGCAAAGCGCCAGTTCTTTCGGCCGCGTCAAGACGTGTCGAATCACTAATTACACAAGCTTGTAGGCTATTCACGGTAAAATAAGCACTTTTGAAAGCCCTGCTTAAGATCTACTATATACACGTTGCGTATTCTTCGCCTTGTGCAAGATCAACATTGTCATGGTCCCCATCACTATATTCATGCGTCTGTCAAGTGAAAATATGAAATTATTAGAAAAGTAAATATCTAACAAATTTGCCCATCTTTACATTTACGCGCATTAAAAAAAAAACAGTAAGCGAAATAAATAATTTTAGTTATCATAAATGGTTTCCTTGCACTTTTTATTTGGTGTTAAGATGTGGAACTACTTATCATCCATCATTACCAACCGTACTGTGTGCATGTCACTCAGGGCGCTCGTTAAAATATATGCTGGTAAGGCCAGTGACATTTTTCTAAGGTTGATTTCAAAGTGCTCACTTTATCGTGAACAGCCTATACATAGCACTGATTCCAGTGACGCAAGCTACATTTCCCCGCAAAAAAACATCTTTCCGTAATTGAAGCCATATTGCTGTGGTACAAAACCAGTATTTATGCTAACTGTCTATTAAATTAAATTACAAAATAAGTTTGAAATTATACCAATAACAAGTGTTTGGAAGGGAGAAGGAGGATGATGATAAAGCGGACGGTGAGAAGAGAGTGAGGAGGGGAAAGGGGGGAGTGGGAGGTTAAATATGATAAAATGATATACGAAAGTCAACCATGATAACATTGATCTACGCGCTGCGTATTTTACTGGGGCGTTGGTTTCGAGTTCCACCTTTTGGTGATGGTGCATGTAACATTTGGAAGTTCGTTAAGTTAGCAATACAACGATTTTAGAGTTGTCTCGATTTAATGTTGACTGAATTTCGGTACCATTTTCTGTCTAAAGCACAGTCCCGTAAGAAATCTGTAACTGTGCAGGTTTCTTCTCAGCTCGTTTCCGGTACGATTTTTGGCGTTTGAAATTATGTAAGTGAAAATTCAGAATTATATCAATTCCGAGGTGGACCTGTTCCGGCGCAGGCACTACAAAATACGACACTGCATCTGTTTGCGGAGGCTGCGTCCAGAGGAGGAATACGCGCATTCTTGGGTAAGAAATTGAAATTTTCGTCATTAATTAATTGATTTAACCATCAAAGACACTTACTGCAGTGACATTTAATAGTGAATAAAATGTAAACACTTATCTTTCATATGAAACTCGAACCATATTTTTCTGACGATTTTGGAATTTTCTAAGAGTTCTGCATTTACTGCGATGCTGGTTGCATCGCTGTAAGGAGATCCACTTCTACCTTATGTTGATCAGCTTTCGTTAAACACGCCTCTGCAGTCGCGCCGAGCGTGGTGAGGCTGAAAAAAAAGGGAGTTGGGGGGGGGGGGGGTAACCTGGCGTAGGCCGCTAGCCCCTTGAAGAGCATTGTTTCTTCGGTCCCTGACGAACCTGCTGTCGAGATGTTAATCTCTTCGTACCTGTATGCGTTGCGTCACATTTAGTATCACACAGAAGTGCATCTCAAAGAACGAAAATTTATGTTTTTGCCCTAAGGTTTATGGTTTTGGTCGGCGCTTAAAGTTCTTTTTCTTCTGAAACTATTTTGCGGGTAAAGACCCAGAAGCGATGGAGCGATACGGGCGGCACTGAGAGACTGTATCGTCCCTTATGCAGAGGTTATTCGTTTTAGTGTCATAGCGAAGAGTCAAGGTCATTACTAAAAATGTTTCATTATAGAAGCATTACATTTAGTTTATCTGATGATTTTGTCCCTGACTGTTAATAGGTGTTTCCTGGTTGTCATTAAAAGGCGAGAAGTAATTAATATGTAAAATTTTGTATTGAGTTGATTGTTGCATAAATATGCTTTAGTAGTTCTTATATTATGTCTGAAATGGTGGGTAAAGTAACTAGTTAAACTTATATTTTCGCATTTTTCAATAGTTCGTAAATTTGATTCACGAATAAATAAATAATTCAATATGACGGGTGACACGGCAAAGGGAGTTGAGATGGAGTTGGAGCAGCGGTAGAATGTCATGGCGGGGAAACGGGGTTCCCCGAAAAATCCTTCAGTCAACGGCTACGTCTGCCGGGAATCGAACCCGGTACGTCTGGCCTCTTCACCACCGCGGCCGCTTCGCACTAGAAAGATAGTGCAAGGTGTTGTGTGGTGTATTGATAATCCCTGTCTTTTGTGCTGACTTGCAGGTAGCTTCAGAATTGATAACGTGAACCACCTGTGTTCTCGCGAGGCGTTGCTCGTCGCGTGGAATGTAAGGGGGGAGGGGGAGGTGTCGCGCGCGGCCTTGGGCGGGGACATGGGACATCCGCGAGCGAGCGAGGAAAAACCCTCCCTCCCGGTGCCGGAGCTGCAGAATGTAGGCCGCTTCGCTTCCTTACACACATGCTTGCCCCACCCGCTCCCCCCTTATCTCTTCGAGGAGGGCCCCGACGACGCCTGGGAGTGTTCCGTAACTGCGCAAACCGCGCGCCATGTAGGGTCATCGCCGACCTCGATTCTTTCGATGCTTTCTCCGCCAGCCCGCGTCTTCGCGCACCTCACAACATTTAAGGTGGTAACCTACCTACCTGGTGCTGAAAAAGCTTTACAGCAGGTTTAACATTAATTTCTTATACGAAACCAGTAAACGTGTCCCCAATATTTTTATCCACGAAAATAAAACATTCCCCAGACAAGGGCGGAATGATATTTTCAGGATATCACGCATGGTATAAATTTTTGGGGCCCTCCACTCCAAACGTTTTTTTTTCCTTCAGAAGGCTGTATTAAGACATACTGCCTGGACATGAGCGGTACTACGATAGGAGCCCACACCGAATCTTGCTGCACACATTCCACCAATGAAGTCCCATAGCTACACGCAGTGCGACGAGAGCAGTGCACGCTTGTACAAAGCCTTGCGCCTAACGACAGTTGCCCGCGGCAGTGTTAAATATTCGACCCTGGACTGCACCATAGCGAACATCGCGATCGCGTGCGTCCTGTACGTCCTCATCTTGCGGATAGAGGTGTCAAACCCGTACGGCTGTCCGCCAAATAATGAGTGTTTCTCTTGCTACGCGAACTCGTAGGGCGAGTGTCACTCTGCGGGGAACTGAGCTGGGACGGGTGCAACTCTTACAGCCGGCAAATGGCCCGAATATCGCCCTTATCGCTCCGGGCGCTTCTGAACCACAAAGAAGAAAAATATCTCCAGGCAGGCGACTGACCGCTCGAGATTCGCGGCAACTAGGTCCATTTGCTGGCTGTATCCCCCCTTTTTTTTACTTTCCTAATACAGGTCCGCGTAGCAAGACAGTTGCACTGATATGACACCTCTGTTCACAAGATGAGGACGTATAGGACGCAAGCGATTGCGATTTTCATTATGGTGCAGCTCAGGGTCGAATGTATACAGTCATGGAAATAGTATTCGTACAGTATCATCTGTAATACAAATTGCGCCTATGTTGATCTTATATTACAAAACACAGTCAAGATTGTAATTGGAATGATGCAGCGTAATACAAATAAGTAAGTAGTACTGTAACGTCCAGTATTCCACTAACATGCTCTAGTAAAATATCCGATGCTACAGCTCGTAATGTTAAGCGTAAAAAACCCCGTTTTACTACACTGGAGTAGTTGTAATCGAATCAATTGCTGATCCAACCTCGTAACACTTGTGTTGTCGTGTGGTGTATTTGGAATTGGGGAGGGGAGGGGGCAGAAAAGTATCCATTCGGAATGGTTACCATTCCGGAAATTTTGCATCCATACTTGCGCAGAAAAATCCAGAATGGTAACCATTCACATTTTATTAGCAAAGCATTGCGTTACTGAATCCTGAAAAGTATCCATTGTAGGAATGATTACCATTCTGGTTTTTTGTACAGACATTCACATCCCAAATATCCTGAAAAGTTCCCACAGTCGGAATGTTAACAATTTCGGTATGTGTGTTTTTTAGTTGTCAGCGAAGCTTGAAGTTTTCCCACAAATGATTCTCAGGTGTAGCCCCCTCGCACTTAAAAATACTGTACAAGCGTAGCCAAACATTATGCACCGAGCCAGAGTCTCAGCGCCAGCAGGGAAGTAAATTTCCAAATCAGTGATTCAAGGCGCGTCAGTAATTCCTTTTAGGTGATTACGCGTAGCGTCATGCATCAGCGAAGCTTGGCTTTTCCCCATAAATGATTGTCGTTTATAGCCTATTTGCATTGAGAAATAATGTGTGCATGTGTGTGTGTTTTTCACACATATCGGAATTGTAAACATTCCGACTGTGGTACAAAAATCCGGAATGGTAGCCATTCCTACAATATATACTTTTCAGGATTAAATAACGCTGTGCTTTGCTAATAAAACCGGAACGGTCGCCATTCAGAATTTTTCTACGCAATTATGGATGCAGAATTTCTGGAATAGTAACCATTCTGTCGCCCCCGTCGAATGAGCCATCTGACAAGACGTGAATACTGTGCGACAGCAAAATGTGCTGCAAAGGGAAGGAAACGACGGTGGAAGAAAGACACATTGTTCCCTTTCGATACCTTAAACACAATTCATACTCTGAAATTACTCGCGTGATCGGCAGAAGTCGAGTCGTATAATGGCAGATAAAACATTAAGCGACGGTGAAAGAAGAGGTCGTTCGCGGAAGCTCACTACAAGAGAAACTAGAATACTACTAAGAATGATAAAGAAAAGCCCAAAAATGGCAACATTTGAACGTTTTGAATGTGTGCATGACTAATTTGAAGAAACGTATCTCCAAGAAAGATTCGTATAATCCTTAACTGTCCATGCTAGGGCACCGAGTAGAAAACCCTACGTCAGCAAAAAAGAACGAGAAATGGAGATTTGAATTTATGTGGCAGTATGTATCCAAGACAACAGAGATCTGATATAAGACATTTCCAACTGACAGCTTATTTCCAACTGACAGCTAATTTAATATTTTTCAAAATGATGGTAGGATTTTTGTTTGGAGGAGATCGAGAACAGAACTAGACTTAAATATCCAAGCCACGGTGAAGCATGGAGTGGTGGAGTCATGTATGGAGATGTATGGCGGTCTTTGGTGTTGGAAAATTTATGTTTATTTAAGGTACCATTGACAGATTCGTGTACTTGAATATTCTCAAAGAGAACTTACAGACAGTGTAGATAACTTGGGTCTTGCCAGAGAATTACTTTCAACAAGACAATGAATGACCCGAAACATAACACTCCAGCACAGATTCAGGCCTGAATCCAATCGAGAACGTGTGGAGTGAACTCGAATCAAGGGTGTGAAGACACGATATGCGTTGTAAGATTTCTTTGAGAGAGCGTCTGTTAAGAGAATGGCAAAGTATTACAATTGCGACTACAAGGAAATTAAGTCTATTCCATGCCAAATAGGCTGAGAGTGGTGATACGACGGGGTAAAGAGGGGATGGGGGAGGTATACACAAAAAATATTTAAAGCAGTTTTGGCTTGATTTTAATTCCAGTCAGTGTATGATTACTGTTTCTCACTGTGTAAAAATGTAGTTGACTTGTAAGTTTCTGTTCTACGTTTTGTAAATGCTTGTTTCTTTAAAATTGTATAAATGCATTGCTGTAGTTAAGGATGAAGAGCATGTGGTACAGATATAAGGGTTGCTGTGCTGTGTTTCCTGTGTGATAAATATAAAGCGTACTTTCCTACACTGAATTGCGAATATTGTGTTAATTTGAACTGTTGACATATGTGTTTGTTATGCGATTGTATGTATTTTGTGTACACATGGGCATCCGTGAAGGGGAAGCTGGGATATATGTTTAACCCGCGGAAAAAATTGACCTTGAGATTAAGCAACAACCACCTGGTTACAGTTTAGGGAGAGGAATTTCTTAAGCTCAAGAAAACAATGTTTGTTACGTGAATTGTGCCTTCATAACAAAACGATTGCAATTAAACGTGTGACCTTGATTGTCAATATATATATTTGATGACGGAATTTTTTAAACATTGCCAGTGCAACAAAATCCGCCTTGTTACAAACCTCTTTAACTTCACCGCTACGGAGAAAGACATTGCACCATAAATGTGTGGCTTTGGTGCGCGCGCTAGAACCGGCGGTTCAATTCGATCGTCACTATTTTGCCAAATGCGCTTTCGATTTTAGTGATCGTAATAAGGTTTTACAACCGTAAGTTAAGACACAGCGTTTACGGCCGTTTTATATCATAGCGGTCGTAAAATCAAAGGCGCTGATTGGACGAGGCTGTTCGTTACGATGCACGTAAGCTATCACACGCAGAATCTGACTGCTACTAGCCATGGCCTTGGTGGTGGATGGATAGTTGGCGCCGGGGAAGGGTGATTGGGGGGGGGGGGGAGACAGAAATCCGCACAATGGCGTTGTGAAAGGTTGATGGATTTGGTTGACCGGATTAGCTCGCACTCCAAGTTTACATAGGTTAAATTTAATTAATCGTTCCTTAGACGTCGATTTTGCATTAAAAACTTCTGCTCACTTGGTTGTGTGATATTGATGTCAGTTTTATATATAGAGTAAGTGTAATTATATAACTGCAAGGTGGAACACAACGCTAGGGACTGCGTCTACGAATTCGGCCTGGATGGATCTTCTGGATAAAAGAACAATGTTGCTACTTTAGCTGGATAGTTCACGTTCAGCAGTATTCATTGAGCGAACACATTCCATTCATTATTTCACAATGGTGCCGTAGCAAGAACTGTTAATATCTACTTACGTGCGTTGTTAAAAATTTCCGTAAATTAATGAAAATGTACTGAAACTCTGTTTGCAACGACGAAAACGGATCTGTTCCTTGTATTTATACATTAAGGAACGTATTCCGTGTAGCCTCGGTCTTCGTGGACGAACAATAGAGAGGCTATGAGATGCGTTCTTCGCAGCTGTTACCCGAGAATAATCGTCCTGCCACTGTTTAGATGTTGACGCCATTACCTCTACTCCTGCAAATATGAAAGATGAGCATGATGAGGGAAATGTCATTGCTACAGTAATTCAGAAAACCGTAAATATTCGTGCATCATTTTACTGTGGAAAATAACACCGCAATATGTGTGTGAATGTAGGAAGTAACTTGGCCATGGTCGTGCGATAGCGCAATTTTCTTTCATGTCGAAAGTCCATCCAAAAACTTGTTCTTCTTATTCTCATTGCTGTACTCGCGTGACGAAAATTAAACTCCGTAATATCACTTAACTAAACAAAACTACAGCAAAAATAATTAACAGTTCAGGGAAGTTCCCTAAATTTACAGGAAATTCCTCAACATTCGTGACGAGTTCGCTACTAAGAAAGTGGACTCTCGTTGTCTGCGCGAAGATTTTCGATAATTATACTAGTCTTTTCTCATTAATTTCGAGGAAGACTGTTGTAACAATGTGCTGAAAAAAGAAGCTACTAGGTCTGCGGTAATATCCCATAATAATATGTATTGGCTTGTGGAATGTAAAGCCATTAATAAAAGTTTACGTTTGAGATAGCGGATTTACGGAAAGGCATGTGATTGCATAATGAAACTGATGTCGGGGTAAATAACCTTAGACAGATCGAATAGAAGTCTTCAAAATAAGTTCAAAAAATATGCGATACAGCAGTAAATATCGATTCAAACACGGTGTGGTCATAGCTCCTAAAAATGTGTGTGTGGTGTGTTTGCGCGCGCGCGTGGCTCGGTATTTACCTGCTTGACTACCAATTCTTGCAATAAAACTTCTTTTTATTTTGAAATGACGTGGCACTGCTTTTCTTAGCTTAAACGTGTGTGGAAAAATGTAATTTTAGTGTATCTAAAATAATGCTAAATTAATCACGTAACTAAATAGACTGATTTTGGGTGTTGCTCTGTCAGCACAACTTTTTTTCTTTTCGCTGTATGTATGAAGTCATTACTTAAATACACATTAGTATCACTACCAGTCTTATTGGCATTACACATTCTTTAATTACCTTTTGTTTTTTGAAAACGATGAGTCGCAGATGTCGTAGTAAACAGCTGTGTGTGTGTATGTATGCATGCGCACGTGTATATGAATTCAGCAATTAGCATATCGGAAAATTTTGTCCCAGTTTTCAGAACAAGCAAAATTTGAAATTAAATGGGGTAAATTTTTGGATGTATAAAAAGCTAAGTTTCGTATTTTGAACTACAAAACTTGCGAGGCTGCCGCCTACCTGGAATTTGAAATACATAGCGGTATGTTTGAAATACTATTTTTTTTTACGAAATTATTAAACGTATGTCCAATGTGTTTCTCTACGAAAAGAGCACTCACAACAGACGAGGGCTGTGGAGTAGTGCTTTCAACCAAGACGCCACGCACATTAGAAACACCATCTCAGAGCACTCCAAAATGGCTGAAAAACGGCTTTGTCAAAGTGTTTTATCTCAAAATATACGCGTCAGATACACACACACACACACACACACACACACACACACACACACACACACATACACACACACACACACACACAACTACTCGAGGGCCCTGCATCGAACCTTGCCACAGACTCTCCGCCAATAAAATAATAGGCTCATCGCTGAAAGTTCCATAGGTGCACGCAGTGCGACAGTAACACCGCGCGGCAGTTGAGAGCCTTGCGCTTAGCGGCGATCGTGCACTTGATGAGCGTGGCAGTGTCAACCCTATCGCTACCGCGTATGTATATGTGTATATACATACACACACACACACACCTCAAGCGCGGAAGAAAATCCCTAGGTAGCCGTGAGCACACGATGAGAAGTTCTTGAACATGGCGATCTCCGCCATATTTATGTAATGGGTTGTTAATTCATAGGGAAGGGAAATAATTTGCACATCAAGCCATGGAAATAACATTTGTGTTTGGTGTAATCTGTTTTTCAGAAACAGTTTATTTCTAACGTAGAAAAGTGGCGGGCGGGTGTTGTAGTCTGTGGCGGTGCTTCCTCGCCTTGTTTTCTTTATTCTCGGACAAACAGGACCTGAGCCTAGCAGTTGCGCAACAAGCACTTGTGCCGTCGGCCTCGCGGCGTGTCACGACATGGCCAGCGCAGAAGCGTGTTTACGATACAACTTAGGCCCGGAAATGCCCGTGTAAAAAGGGGGGGGGGGGCATGGGGTACAAGTCCCAGCAGGCGTATTGACACCGTACGTATGTGGCATTATGGTATTCCTAGCGATAGCTAACCGAGGTCCTCTCCTTTAGATACAGTAGTAGATCTATACTCGAGTGTTTTCTTAGTGCGAGAAGAGAAAGTTGTAATTGGGAAGGGGTGAGGATTAACCAGAAAGTGTGAGAATAAGGAAATTCGTCTAGAAAAATTTTCGAATTTAAACCGTAATTGTGTCTTTTAAGTTTCTCCAGGACTTCTGGAAATATGATATTAAGTTAGTATATAATTCTAGTCATATTAAAAAAAAATTATTCACCAATTTTTCACTCCTTATTCGCGCCTCTTGTATTCCATGGCTCGTTACTCCTGCGAACTCGTTTTCTTGTTAACTATCCCTTTTTTTCATGCAGATCTAAGGAACTCTGGCTGTGTGTTGGGGGGGGGGGGGGGGGGGCTCGGTGGGATTTATAACCTCCTAACCCTGACCTGTTTACGTCCTCTGGATTGAGTCCACGCTGGGCCCACACCATCATATTGGACGGAGTTGCGAACGCTGCTGTAATGTTGTTGGGACTCTAGCCCTCGTTCATTCTTCAGGTTGGCTAGGAACATCAGCTCCTCGGTTCCTCGGCTAGAGCGCTCCTCGACGTCGCCTGTGGCTACCTGACGGGCGGGTGAAGGTCGAAAGCCGCCGCGGATTGCGGACTTAAAATTTTTGGCTATTTAATTTTTTTCTGGAGAAAAAAATTATTAACAGTTAACAAATTAACCCTTTACTTTACGATGTTGAACCAGGTAGATCATCTTTAACTTTTTGTTAATCTTGTCCGATTAACTAGATCCTCAGTCGTCGAATTTTGTTGCATTGGTGTTTGGATGTTTTGGATGTTTTGGACTGCGCCATAATTGATCTGTGTCGTTACAATTACATTGTTCCATGCTTTAGGAAAAGGTAGACTTGGGCGTGCCATAGGAGTGTAAAGGGTGAAGATAGTTGCTGTAAGCACTTGATTTCTGTTGGTCACATGCAGTACAAAGTAACCTCACCAGTGACTGCATTTTGGATTTAGTATATAGATAATGATAAAATTGTACACAGGAAGTTAGAATTACAGGTATAGATAACAAAAAAATGCCGTATGTGGAAAAATATAGGACGGCACAAAAACAAATACTTTCGTCGTGTGGAATCTTGGTCACCGAGTAACTGTTCACTGTATGAGACGACGGTATTGAACATAGACTAAAGATGAGGAAAATCGATCTCGCTGGCTGCGCACAACCAATCTCGGTGTTCCAACATTGAACTGCTTTTCTGCCAACACGTCTAGCGAAAAGGCGTAGTTTGGATACTAGGTTAGAAAACTGATTTGTAAACAAGTGCTTAATTACGTCCTCTAACCAGTTTGTAATGCTTTTTGATTGCATTCAAATGGTAAAGGTATTTTATTAATATAATAGTGCTTGTCATTAAAAAATTAATATGTAAACAAACACGTTCATCAATATTGACCAGGTGACTGTGACAGTTGTGTAGGATTGGGGTAGGTGAATATTGGGTACATGCGCAGAAAACGAATAAGCGGTTTACCTCATCCTTAGTCTAAGGTACTTCCGTGTCCCTGCGTGCCTCCCAAGACGCACGGTTGCGCTTGCCGAGTTCGCCACGTGCTGGGCGGCGGTGCCTTAACAACCTGCAGACTGGGTTGCATGTGTCTCGCCGACACTAGCGTGAGATTAGATATTGAACGCGAGCTATAGTCCATCCATGATTACTTACAACATTTCTGAAGCTGTTCCTCTGACTCACGCAAACAAAACTTGACCAAGTCTAAAAAAAAAATACACGAAAAGGACAACGCACCGCATTTATGTGCACTCATATTTTGCACGAGGATTATTTCTTATTATATATTACAAACACACACGCATTTCCCCTGTTTTTATTGAAAGAAACATTTTAGGAACAAGCAAACATGTCACACATTCGCTGAATTTTCAAAGGATTGACTCAGGAAGTGCGGAGACACTGCGAGTGGGCAATACACGAACAACGTAAGTTCTGCGCTTATACAGTATGTTGTAGGCGGGTAACGAATAAAACATGTTAAAAATGTGCCATTAATTTGTTCACACAAGCCCATGCCATTTTGTGCCTGCCGCCACCGTAACAGCGAGAGTTCCGTAAAATCACTCTTTGTTCATATACACGTGTCGCACTAAAAAAAATGTATATAAGGGTGAGTTATTTTCAGGATAGGTAAAAATAATTATTTTAAGGTTGCCAGTGTGTGCTTTTTTTTTTTTTTTTTGTTACATAAATTCGAAAAAGAAAGTAAGTACGGTAGCGAAAATGTTTAAAACCGCATGTTAAGAGCTTGCCTCTGCGGTTGTCTCAAGAGAAAGGAGAAAAAAATGGCATGTACTGTTCAATGCATGAGTGTACGTGTGGACTGTTTCGACCTTATAGGCGAGAATGTGTGCCGTCATTACTACGCATGCGCGTTTCCACCCAGCATTCTTCAGCAGTAATTTCCCAACTTAACAGAACCTCCTAAACCAACCTATGTTTTTTTTTTTTTGCTCTTTACATGGACGTAACCAACTTAGAATACACTAGTATATTTATTTGTTTGCAGTTTAAAACCAACGTAGGATGTGTGAATAAATGAGCATTCACAATCACATCAATAGTAGACACTGCCACGACTATCCGAAGGCGCACATTTCAATACTTCGTATTCCATAGCTCGTAATAATATTCCACTGTTGCTGATGTAACTGGTGAGCAATTCCGATACAGTGTGTGTATATCGACGCATTTAAAGGTCGTAGTATTACACTCCTTAATGGCCTGGCGTGGCATTGTGGCGTTTACATTTTCGTGGAAAGTCGCCCTAATAGGCTGCACTGGTTCGGTCTTCGTTTTGTTATTCCCCAGGGCATGTCTGATAATATGCGATACAGTTGAGACAAGCAGCGGTGGTGCAGGTGTTTAAAGTCTTGTCGTTTCACAACGTGAATTCGTAGTTGGGTGTAGACAGGCAGCTCGGCAGATAGAGCCGAGGCAGCGTTGTTACCGTATTGTAAGCGGACCTTGTGTTTGTTGCGGCCCTGCTATCTGCTGTCGTCGCGTTGTTGTGATTAGCCTTGTGTTAATGTCCGCCTGTTCACTGTACCCCTTTTGTTTCCACGCATCTTCGTATGGACTTGGCAGGACGCTTATCTCATTTCCTGTACGATTCATTGAGCGCGTAGTAATAAAAATTGAGAAAAAAATAAAAATCGATAGAGAAATGAATGTCCACTATTAAACTATAACTAGAGGTTTACGCGCAATACCAGTGTAGCGTCTGCATCTGCAAGGGTTGTTTCACCACATACACATTTATATATTTAACTGTAGTTTATTTTTAATCGTTGTATCTTATAGTTCGTAAGAATAGTTAAGGTGTGGCTGAACTGCGATAAGTATTTGAAAATACTCTGTAACTCTTAAAAAAAAAATTTTCCGCAGTTTTCAGTGTGTTTACGAAATACTTGGGCCATAAGGTAAAGCTTATAGTTGTATTGTAAGACTGCACTAAGACTTCGTCACGCTCTGAAATTGGAAAAATATATTTTACCTACTTAATAGATTTACTTCAGGCGCCATTTTTAATTTAATTTGAAGATATTAAATATTTAAACTACTCCTATATAAGGCACGGTAAAATTATGCACGCAAACTTAGCTAATTAACATTATAGGTGGAAAAAATTTAATTTCTACATTTTTAAATTCGTATTTCAAGAAACCTACTTCATAGACTTGAGCCAGGCCAGTTAATGTTCAACATTGCTTTAAGAAAATAAAAATGTATAATTTCGGTTTTTCGGAATCATTACCTATCCACTCTGTAATCAAGTTTTTCGGAATCATTACCTATCCGCTCTGCAATAAAGTTATTTTCCGTGATTTAGTAATAGTAGTTCCTCGGTCGCCATACTCGCATTCTTCTAAAGCATCGTATGCTTGTCCTTACTGAAAACCAACATAAGATAATTTTCATATTTTTCAGCACGGGATTGTTTTACAGAGTGGTTCGACCAGTTAAGAGTATGGTACTTCCGAGACACGTCTGTGCTGCTTTAGTAGTATTTAGATTTGATAACTGACTGCATTTGTACACCTGAAACTTTCAGGTAGACGTTTTGTAGTTCGCCGAAAGATATAACAATACATTTCCTGGTTTTATCTGTATACTGTTAAAATAAGTAATTCCCAATAACTCTTGGTTGCGTTTCTCTATGGTATGTCGATTATTTGATAATAAAATCAGGGATCCTATGTTTAACAAATAATTTACAGAAGTTGAACGCGAGACATTAACAAAGCATTACCCACGTGGACAAGTAATAAAGCTGCATGCAGGTATTATTCCACAGAAGTATGTTACAGGGCTGTATTCCAGGAAATTGCCCTCAAGACATTTCTTCACGAAACGTATAAAGAGTTATTAAAAGCTATAATTTCAAGATAGTTCAGTAAATAATGAAGTATGCAGATGCGATTTCCTTGTATCACAACTGTTGTTCTACTCCTAAGTTAGCAATGAATTGTATCAGTATCAAGTGCCTGTACCATAACCTAAAACTACTTTGCCACATTTACTTGCCCTTTGCCTTTCTGCTCTTAAGAGTCTCAGCTCATTTGTTATTTTATTTCTTCGAACTGTAAATACTCAACGGTAGGGTGAACTGTTTAATATACAATGTTACCAAGAAAGTGACGCCTTTCTGTATTGAAAATAGAGTTAATATGTATCACAGAAAATGTTTTTTTTTTTTTTATCTATGGCCATTGCGTATTTTTTTGGTTTAATTTTTGTACTAATTGTTAACAAACAGTGTTTCGGCAAATTGCAGGGAATGATAAGATTTACCAGTAACTCGGTTATAATATTTGACATTTGAGAGGGGAATAATCATGAAGTGAATCTCGTACCGTAACATAGGTGGACATCTTTGATCACCTGCCTTCATACACGTCGTCAGAAGTGTAGAAGTTCCTCGCTTGTGGTCGTGGGTGAACATTTTTTTTTCGTCGTCATGACGTGGAGAGTAAGCACGTGGCCACTTCTTTTATTAGTGTTTATAAACCGTATTGTCACATAGGCGTGGTGATTGTCCCCAGCGCTGAGTTCACACGGGACAGCATCTGTTGGTACACAGTGGCAGATTATAGTTAGTCACAAACACTCCCCCCCCCCCCATCTCCTTTCATGTCATTAAGAGCACCTAATCGCAAAGATAAAATCGATCTTCGCAATTTTGTAATCTCTTACTTTTTGCTATAACCTGGCGGTGCAGATATTGTATTTAGTTAACTTGCTGGATTGACTGCCGTTACTATCGTTAGCTGTGCAGTTAAAAAAACATAGATAAATAAAAAATGCGAGGGCTCAATTCCGTGAAAAGAGCCTCCCCTCCCCCATAGGTAGTCGTTATTTGTACATGTCAGTGCGACGTAAACACAAAATGGAACACGAATTGACGATAGTGCAGTAGCGACGAGGCAGTACGCGGATCCGCCGAGCTACGTAGGGGCGAGGTAGTAGACCGCGCATGCGTCGTATCGGTGCGGTTATTACTGTGTTCACTTTATTGCAGTGCTGGAAAGTGATTGGTGGCAGTAAGTATAGATAGTGCAAGGTAGAATGAGCGCTTTTGAATCAAACCAAATTACTGCTCATAACTATACATACATACATAACACAGTGGCTTGCAGGCCAGCTGGCCACATGGATTCAGTTAACTTAAAAATTGTCCAGAAAAGTCCATCCTAACTTGGCAGCCAACTTTTCAATAAATTACCACACCTTCAAGAAATTTGCTTCTCTAATCAAGAACTCTTAAAAAAAAAAACAACTGAAAGAATTTTTTATTGAATGTGCATTTTATAGTGTAGATGAATATCTAAACTACAAAAATTACGAAATTGCTGTATAACATCACTGTACGCATTTATTGTCCCGGTTTTTCTCGTTCCCTTTTTCGTCTGTTTTAGTCATACGACGACACCGCATAGTATGTTGGAAGAAGATTGTACGTGCAATCTGACATGCATACGTGTGTGTTTACTACGTCCAGTGCATTAACTTTGTATACTGTAATTCGACTTGTCCAATATCTTTGTACAGCTATGTATTGAAAAAAAAAAGATCTTACGGACGCAATAAAACAAATAAACAAACAAACAAGCTTCTAGCTCAGTTGGCACTTGACTTATATTGCGAATGTAATGCTGAAATGTGTTGCCATTTAAGGTGTAACTTCTTGTTGTATACAAAATAAGGAATGGATTTGCACACCATAACACTTCCATATTCGTGATAATTCTGCGATTTGTTTGGCGGGTGCATGGCAGACTCACATTGAAATGGTAATTTTGCATGTGACGGAAGGACGCCAAGTGTCAAGAAAGGCAGATACTTAGCAGGGATTTGAAAAGTGGTCAAAGAACCGTGAACATAACAAGGGTAAGGGGGCAGAGCCGTCGTAACCTTTGATAGAGTGGCGCGGCGTGTGGATATGCGCGCGCAGGGCAGGCGAGAGCGCTGACGGAATCTAGATGCAGGGGGAGGAGGGAGGTGGATGTTTTCCTGGTTCCCACGGCGACTGCGATGTCCAGCGGCGAGAGAGGCTGCCCAGGACGACATTCCTGCAGCGGCCCGGCCACGTGCCTCCAGTCCGCTCCGCTTCCGCGCCGGCCTTGAACCGCCAGCACGCTGCTGCTGCCGCCGCCAGCACGCCGCTCCTGCAGAAAACAACCTGCTGCCCCGTACCGCGTGTGTCGCCCTCTAACCTCCCCATCTTACCCCCTCTTGTTAATACCTTCCTTCCTGACGAGTGCTCGTGTGTGGATTCGGACGTTCTCGTTCCATCCCACCGAGGCCCACTGGGGAAAAGGAGCCGGGGGACAAATCCTCGGGCCCATCGTAGTTGGCTAGGCTTCCACATTTCATCTCAGTGTTTTCCTATTGGCTATTCACGGTAAAGTGAACACCTATGAAAGTCCTCTCATTGGGAATAATAGTGAATAAATATAATATATTGTTACAATTTCTCTCTCTAGAAATAAGTGGGCTATACCAAGTTCGTTAACCCGCGATCGAGAGCACTATGAGCAAATTGATCACGGTTACTACAAAACATTGCGTCATTTCTCGTAAGATTTTCTAAGACCTTGGCCATTTGGTACCTACAAATCAGCGTTTTTTCTATAGCCCAATTATATATAAATCTTATGATGTGTAGAGGGAGAGGCAGTGTCAACCAGAAAAGTCAGCTCGACGCCTTCTGAGAGCACTTTTTTGCTCCATGTGCGCATGATAGCGCAGGCGCACTGCTTATCGAGTGTGAGCAATTATCTCCTTGCGCGCCCGATAGTGTAGGCGTGCTGCTTATCGAGTGTAAGCAGTAGCTCCAGCGCTTTAGTTTATGGCATACTGGTTGTCAGTGCTTGCTTGTGCGTGCCCAACTTTCGTCAGGTTTATTGGAAATGTGAGTGTAAAATACAGACTGTGTGAAATGCATTTACATTTCAATTTCGTCAAAATTTTAGTTTGCAGCACAATGGCTAGTAAGGATCCAAAGGTATGATTTTCATGGCTTCGAGAACTAGAAAATGAGGGTTATGATAGTTCATTGAGTGACAGTGTAAGTGAACAGTGTTCACAACACTGCGAGTGAACAATCAGATTCTGAACAAAGTGAAGCGGAAATTGCAGTGTTTGTAGCAGATAATTTTTATTTGGGTAAAAACAAACAGACAAGGTGGGGTAAGCATATGTCACGTCGGCCAAGAAATATACGTACTGGGGCACGCAATATAATATCTCATCCTCCCTGTGCCAAGGGCATTGCAAAAAATTTGGATACAATTTTGGAAAGCTGGAATTTTTTTTTTTTTTTTTTTTTTTTTTTTTTCCGCTAATATTGTTGAAGAAATAGTTGACTCTACCAACAAATAACTAGAAAAAATGAGAGAAAGAGTTTCACGTCTATGTGACTGTCCAAACACTACGTTAGAGGAAATGTATGCATTTTTGGATCTTTTGTACATGGCTGGTTTGAAAAAGGCCCAACATATAAACTTACAAGAGCTTCGGGTTGACGATGGGACAGCCCCAGATTGTTTTAGAGCCACTATGTCGATAAAGAGGTATAGAGACACTCCTTAAGGTTCTCAGGTTCGATGACTTGGACACTCGAGAGTCTCGGAAGAAAATTGATAATTTGGCTCCCATTAGAAACATTTTTGAAGAATTTGTCACTAAATGCAGCAGTAATTATCAAGTTGGGGAATATGCAACAATTGACGAAATACTTAAGGCTTTTCGTGGTCGTTGCAAATTCCGTCAATATATTGCAAATAAGTCTGCAAAATATGGCATTAAGATTTATGCCCTAGTCGATGCTAGGATATTCTACACAAGTAGACTGGAGTTATATTGAGGTAAACAGCCTGAATGTTCATACTGAACGAACAACCGAGCTAGTATTGTGGTGAAACACCTAATTACTTCCACTGCAAACACCGGGCGTAATATTACAATGGATAACTATTTTACATCAGTTGGACTAGCAGAAGATCTTTTGAGGGACCACAAACTGACAATCGTTGGGACACTTGGTAAAAATAAATCAGAAATTCCACCATTGTTCCTGAACACAAAAGAAAGGCCAGTTCAGAGCACTGTGTTTGTTTGGTTTCGGAGAAAAAATACCTCCTAGTTTCATATGTACCAAAGAAAGGGGAAAATGTAGTGATGATATCTACAATGCACAGCAGTGGCACAATTGATGAATCAACAGGCGACATATGTAAACCGGATGTCGTAACATTCTACAGCCTTACCAAGGGAGGTGTAGATGTCGTGGATGAGATGAAGGCATCTTACTCAGTGTCAAGAATCAGTAACAGCTGGCCACTCACCTTGTTCTTTACTATAATGAATATAGCTTGTATAAACAGTCTTATAATTTACAAGTGCAACACAAGTGATCAAATAGATCGCCGTATGTACATAAAAACTCTCTCTTTGGATGTCATGAAACCTCATCTAGTAACAAGAGCTTCCATGCCCGCTCGTCCAGGACAGCTGGTATGCCAAATCAAACGGGTTTCTGGCTTGCAAGTTGTGGACAATCAACCACCACCAACTGAAGGATTTCGTGGCATATGTCCGAGACGTAAAAACAGGCGAACTAAGAAGATTTGTGCCAGGTGTACCATTCTAATATGCAACGAACCTACAACGTTCATTTGTATAAGATGTGTGGGGGGTGATAATAGTGACAATGAATAATATAATTTACTAGCATTATATGTATACGTACAATTTCTATAAATCAGTTGCTGATATATTCAAATTTGTGGTTTTTATCACGATAAATTTGGAGTGTTTTTGTTTTATTATTTTGACTTTTATTGACACTGGATTAGAAGATACCGTCATCTCACAGGACTGCTTAAATATGCTATTTGGGGGTGAGTGAACATTTTTTACACATTTCAAAATGTTAATGTTAAACTTCTAGTGTTTTAAAATAGGTTTTACTATAGTAAATCTTGCAATTTGGCAGAATATTCATTGTTGTAACTGATGTGAGCAAAATGCTCAATGTGCGCCCTATAGTGCAACTTTTCATAGTGCGCCTGATCGCGGGTTAAGGGATGGAGGTCATAATCAAATAAAATAATTATAATGTCCTTATTTTATTTACAATAACTTACAGAAAAATTCTCAGAACTCAAAATCTCACAGTAAATTGATATCACATACTGTTCACAACTATTTACTTCAATTTAATACAATTTATGATTACCACATATAAATCAATTAAATTAAATAATTAAAGATCAGTCCCAACAGAAAGTGTATCAACCTATTCAGATATTCTGTAAAATATTTGTCCAAATTGATAGTTCGAATATTTACAATAAAATCCGTATTACACTTCCATTCAGTCCCACCTCAGTTCAGTCCATGTCCCGCCAGTCGTAATGATCTAGAGTCCTCCAAGCGCCCTCACGCACAGTAGGCTTGACTCGTCGGTTTCACTCCCCCTCGACCATTCAAGCTACGAACACCTCACTCGTCGCCGTCCCCTCAATCTCCAGTCGTCCACACTTTTGCACGTTAAAAGTAAGAAAAGGGGTCCAACAAATTGATTTGTCCTTTGGACTGTCGACGGCCCTGTGTCCACCTCGTTTTATGTTCTTTGGAATTTTACTCAACGCGAATTTCATTTGTCTTCGTTATAGTGTCATCAGTTGTTTTTTCCCGCGGCCGTGCTGAGCTGTAAGCACCGATAAATGAAATATTTCAAACAGTAGAGCATTAAAAACTAGCCAAGGGTTTGAGGAAGGACGTGTATCACGTCCCCTTAGCCCAAGTGGACATTCGTTTTTGTGAACGACTTTGATGCACTTTTCTAGGGCACAGAGCCAAAAGGGCCCTAAGCTGGTGAATTTCGAAACGGCCATGGCCACACGTTACATGCGAGAGAGAACGAACATACTTTAAATTTCCCTAAATACGGCATGTGAGCCAACCCACATTCCAATTTTTATTGCTAAAGCAATTTTGTAAAACGAAATATCCACTTGGTTCTTTTGCTCATCTTCACAGAACCACTTCCAATGCAATTAAATTTAATTTGCAACTAGTAAAAAAAAGCATATAATTGTTATTATTAAAGAATTATAAGGTTGCAGGGAAATATTTGGTATTGAATATCTCATACTAAGTCATGCATGAGCTGGTTTACTATTTTTTTTTTCAAACTACGTGTAATTTTTTTGTATTTCATACCCAAACATTTATCAAAATATTTTTTTTTTTTTTTTTTCAAAATTTTTTTTTTTTTTTAATTTTTGTGGCACACACAAGTAAACGATTTGTAGAAATGAAGTATAAGAGCGTTGAAATGAATTTTCGTAGTTTTAAAACGCGTTAAGAAAAAAGAATTACGAATAAATCCATAGGCAATAGCATATCAAGAACCGGAGGAAATATTCTTACATTCAAAATTTAAGGGGAAAAAAATAACTGCGGATGTTTTACGGCGTTTACATGTTAATCATCTCATTTCTACGAGTTGATTTAATTGTTTACTGGCATGTATTGGTAAAGAAAATGTAAAAATTACAAATGCGCTGATTTTGGAACCCACTAATAATAAAAATCAATTGTATTTTAACATAGGACATACAATAAAATGATGTGCATACATCTGAAAGTACAGTAGAATCTCGTTGTCGGCCTCCTTTAACTCGGATCTCTGGAAAACCCGGATCGATTTAGTTCTAACAAACAAAAAATAATACAATACCTACTAAAATATGAAGGTTAAGATTGCCAAAGAGATCTACAACTTACAAATAAACATTTCAGAAATTAAATAAGCATGTTTGCGAGAATCACAGGCGTAGTAGTTACGGCTTTAATTGAAGTAGACTTTACTGTACCCGTGTTTGTTACGTGCGATAACGTGCTTTAGTCAATAATTATAAAGGGCATTTTCTGTAAGTACAGTACATATGTTGTATTTTATTGATTTTTCTCACATTCTCTGGTTAACCAGGATTTTCGTTATCCCGGATTGGCTCCAGTCTCAGTTGATCCGACGGACTTAACGAGGTTCGACTGTAGTTGGAATTAAGTTACATATTGCTGGGGCACGAATTATATCGCTAGCTGGAAAAGTAAGGTGCAAGAAAGGCCTCGTTGAAATAATTCGGTTATAAGTCATCATAAAATTACGAGACTCGTACTAACCTCTTAGCAATTTCCATCCAAATAACAAAGTAGCGCAAATATTTCGGTATGTTTTGCTGTAACCAGACTGGTTATAATACAATCCAACCAGAAAATCCACTTACTTTTGAACGTTAGAGAGCGTATGTCAGCGGTGCTGCAATCATCTCTGTTTGGCAACATTAAACGGGCGTTTTCCCAAAGGAGCGTGGCTCGAATATTCTATCTAGCCCAGTAAGTTTCAGCGAACACTTACAAT
Organism: Dryococelus australis; assembly: GCA_029891345.1. Lineage (NCBI taxonomy): Eukaryota > Metazoa > Arthropoda > Insecta > Phasmatodea > Phasmatidae > Dryococelus > Dryococelus australis. The sequence continues at coordinate 181,744,195 of CM056997.1, read as the reverse complement.
GAAGATAATCCACTTTCTTCCCCGCGAGTAGTAGTTTTAAAAACACTATTCAATACACAAAACGAGTTTAATATTTGATTTAAAGATTAATATTTAATGTCTTATTTTCGTTGTGTTGTCCAAATTAGCCATCGAACTGTTTTATTATACTTGCTTACTAGGTTTTTATGTTCGAATAATTAATACGAATAAATTATTTTATTTGTGGTTAAGTATTTGACAATAAATATTTTTTCCCATGGTATCGGCAAATTTGAAGAACAGGAGAAAGTCAGAGAATTATTTTATTCTGGAAAAGTCAGGGAAATCTCTCTGCGCTGAGAACCATCAAATTACCGTATAAAATGTACGATGACCACTCTGTGTGTTTGTTTATTAATAGTGCTCTTTTCTTTACCATACAAATTAGAATACGCGTATCGAATTGGCAGGTTTTCCAATGAACGTGTGACACAATTTTGTGTACTAAAATTATTACGTATTTTGTTTTTGATATTCCTAAGGAAATAAATAATCGCTGTATATATTTAACTATGTATAAATTTAGTCAACATTTATTATGAGTTACAACTTTGTTGTCTGTTACAAATTCGTATCGTTATGCTAATACATACATTTTAACAGCGAACAGAACACATTGCTTAATTAAAAATGTATTATTATTGTTTTCCGAAAAATCTGTATTGATTTTTCCATGATCTACAAGAAAGGTAAAGGAAAACAATAACTTTTGGTTTGGAAAATAGAAAAATGTCAAGGGATGTTGCACAGATGATTTTGTAGACACTCTGTTTTTGCAGTTATTTGCTATTGCCCCATATATATTGAAATTAACGTTTAGAGAAGTGTTATAGAAATTTATAAGTTAGCCGTCCTGTAATTTTTATAACGTTATTAATGTAGCATTTGCAAGAAAAATATACTTTTCAGATCCACAGTGACGTAAGAAACCACTTTGGTGCCAGCACAGGCAGGCATTACAACCGTAGTCAAGTGTTCCGCCTGGCCGGCGCTTGTACTTTGGTGCAGGTGGGGGAAATCATGGTTTTCTGACGAAACTATTTAACGTGCCCCAGTATGTTTACCTACGAAAAGACTGTCACACCCCAGACGAGGAAAGAATGTTACTTTAAAGTTACCACGCATGCTGTGAGTATTATCTTGGAACCCTCCAATATAGCTAAAAACTGTTCTTTTTTATACTGCCGTATCTTAAACATATATCTGGACGCGAGCCGAGTTATGATAGGAGTATGTATTGAACTTTGCTAAAGACTTTTCATCAATAAAAGATACGGTCACCGCTGAAAGTCCCATAAGTACACGCAGCACTACGAGAACACGGCACGCTAGTTCAGAGCCCTGCGCGTATCGGCGATAGCGCTCTTGTAGCGCGTGCAAGTGTAACCCCTATAACTCCCGCGATTCTCTCGTGAGAAAAGGAGAAAAACGACGCAGGCAGGTTGAATGGGAGCTGGAATCATGTTCACTCCGCAACCATCAATACACGCAAACACAACATGCAATTTAAATTAATTTTAAATGAAAGCTAGAGTGACGAGAGGTTACGAAAGTAGAGGGGAAGACTGGAGTTTGATAACGCCTGCGAGAGAGAATGTAGGCAACCCGGTGTACCGCGCCGTAATGATCTTGTATCGTGGCCCCTTTGCTAATGTCTTGACCACCTATACTTGAGTTGGTTACAAATCTCTGTTGTGTGGTGATAATCTGCGTGAGATGGAAAGTAATCATTTTTTTTTATTTTGCCGTTATCAGAAAGCGTGTCGGGCATACATGCACGTGATTTCAGAACTTTTCATTTTCTGTTTTACGAGGGACCTTAGCGAGCATTGTTCCTTGCTCATGAATGTGGTTTGTCATCGATTTTGAATTCTTTGTTCCACTCCATAAGTTTGCTAGTGTGTGAGAGGGCGGTGAACTTTTTTAGTTACACTATTCCTTTTATTGCTAGTATTGGGATATGTGGTCTTGATGTCGGTAATATTTTACTGTAATTGACATATGGAAAAAAAATTGTTACAGATTCAGTTTTGTTAAGGGCGGCATAGAACCTTTTAGCCAGTGTTTTCGTTGGTTTAGGCTGTTCATGGTAAAATGAGCACTTTTGAAAGCCCTGCCTAAGATGTACTTTCATGTACGTTGTGTATTCTTCCGCCTTATGTAAAATTAACATTGCCATGAGCCTCATCGCTTTATTCATGTGGCGGTCAAGCGAAGCTGTGAAATTATTATAAAAGTAAATAGTTTACAAATCTTTCCATTTTCATACGTCAATGCATAAAAAAACAGAAAAGCAAAGAAATAATTTACTTTATTACAAATGGTGACCTAAAATGTTTATTCGACGTTACGATATGGAACTATTTTCCACCCATCATTACCAATTTTACTGGACATATGTCACTCAGTGTGCCCCGGGGCAATGACTTTTTCTAAGATTGATTTCAAAAGTGCTCACTTCATCGTGAACAGCCTTAAGGTATAATAATAAGAGTCAATAACATTAAGCAATTGCCGGGGGAGGAGGGAGGTGTATGATGGTGTTTGCAAACCAAGCTTGACATATTATGAACTTGTGCTGTTTGTATCTGGTCAGAAGGAAAGCCAAAAATTATAAAAATATTGAGCTTGTAGATGACAACATACAGTGACAAAAGAAAATCAGTCTGGATGGAATTTTTTTTTGAATATTTTATTATAAATTACCAATAAAATTAATTTTTTCTTTGTAAACATGTTACCAATTTGATCGCTTACACATGTGCAGTGATACAATAAAGCATATTAAAATTTTATATATATATATATATATAATAACAACAACAACATACTCCTTGAATATACAGAATGAGTCAGTACTTCTGTAACAATGAACACCAGGAAACCACTTCTAGGGTCAGGAGACCTGTATGAAGGTGGGGCAGAAATAATGAACTTTATTTAACTACCCAGAACCCATCTGATACTAAGGGATGATTTTTTGTATGCATGTCAAAAATGTATTAATTTTAACACACACACACACACACACACACACACCGTTGTTGACCTACCACATTCCCTACTTGATAAAATTAGGGTTGTCACCCCTTTTTATTAATGACAAAAGGGTCACTGTAAATCTGACTATGTTACAGCGGTATGTGTCAGTCGGTATAAACAATTTGGCCAACCTCACAAGCATTAGGCCTACATGGCATTTGTAATCTTTAATGTCTGTTTTGCATACCATTCGTTGGAGGCTTTCTCACCAAGAGAACTTGTTTTTACGTCTTTCCATTGTAATTCATAACCCGTAATCACACTTTACATAATTTATGAATACCCTTTTTTCACTGTTCAAAGGGGTGGTAATCCCCATTTCATCATGTAAGGGATGCAGTAGGCCAACATGGTATTTGCATTTTAAAGTTATTGCATTGTTCAACATGCATACAAAAAGTCATCCCTTAATATCACATGGGTTCCATGTAATTAAATAAAGTGAATTATTTCAACCCCATCTTCACAAGGGTCTCCTGCCCCTGGGAGTGGTTTCCTAGTGTTCATTGTCACACATTTTGTAACTGCTATTTTGCAAGGAACATTCTCACAAAATTTGTTGCTGAGATACTGACTCACTCTGTACAATACCTAAACGTTATTGTTACGTTTAAAAATTGCTAAAATTTTAAATTTATGTTGTTTGAGTAGTAAAATATGATCCAAAAAATGTATGCAAGTATTACAGCATGTAAACCACGCCTTGAAATGTTCGTTTGATATTGTTTTGTGAAGAGCTTCTGAGAATTTTTGCAGAATTTGCGGATTTTCCTCATATTTTTTTGGTTTGATGGTATTATTTTATTGGACTATTCAAGGTATACAATAATTTTTATTGCCAAAACTAACATTGAAAAAAGGTGGTTCCATTCTGAAATATAGATGTATAAATCCATGTGTATTTTCAAATTTTTTTAGCTAATAATTGCTAATGTCTGCTGAAGCAGATCACAATATCACAATTGCTAACAACCTCTTCTAGCCATGAATTTGTGTTGTGAATACAGTGAGTTTGACACAGTGGTTTTGTTTTAGTACCGGTATAATTTACATGGTCTTCCTCAGATCGCTCTACATTGTTGGTGAATGTTAACATTACTTTTATTGATTTACTGAACTACTTACCACCTTCTTGGTCCCAATACAGTTTTTGATGCTTCACATCATGCTATCATTACCAAATTAGTACAGTGTGCACCACAGTGTACAATCAGTGTCACTGATTATTTCTCTGAGATAAGTGCCTGAGTGCATTGCTGTGGTCCACTCATGTTTCCAGCTCTGACATTTGTTCATGAAGACAATCAAAAGGTAATTGTGATCAGAATATAATTCCATGTATCAGACATGAGATAACTTCACCAGTTGTTGAGATGCCTGGTAGAAACCCAGAAAGTTCTCTTCCAGCTTAAAATTTATATCTACCATCACACACAAACACTTTCGTATTTGAGACGTGATACATAATGGGTACCGTCACATACATTAAAAAAATATTGGAAGATCATTGTATTTTGTTACACAAAATAGTTGCGTTTTCGTATGAGCATTTTATTCCGTATTCCTGGGTGGGCATTTTCCAGTTATTTCGCTGTAGCCAACAGTCATGTGTTGTACACTTTAACTTCGTAGTTTTAAGATCTCAGGAATTTTACCTTTACAGTTTAAGTGATCTTCCATGGACAATATTGGCTTAACAGACTGTAATTACCAAGTTTGTATTTTTATGCTCAAAACTGTGAAGAGCTTCACTACGTGATAAAGACTTTACTGAGTTTGAAACTTGCAATTGCTTATTTTTTTCTGTGATTGCTTTGTTTAATTTTATAGTTAAATTCTTTTTTGGACACATAATTTCATACCATTGACATAAACAGCAAACATCACCACCACCATTGATTACATGAAACAGTTGGTCTCAGTAGTAACTAGTAAGGGAGTGGCTTTTAAGCTTTTCAGTTGGATATCTATCGGGCGAAACTTGTCGTTAGTTGTAGTCAAGAGAATAACAAACCTAGGTTTGAAAGTAAAGCATTCTTAATTTTGATGTAGTCACTGACTGGCACCAGCTTGATGGAGATGAATTACAATTAGACGGACCACAATCGCAAAGTGACAGTTAAGGTGCATGTTTGAACCACCATCACTTGAGCCTGCCAGTTTTTTCTTTACCTAGAGGGCTAGTGAAGTGTCAAAGAAAATGGTACTTGGGGTGATCACTGTGTGTGTATGATCATTAATTTTTAATTATGAAGTGATTCATTTTTTATTTTAACCAAAGACATGTTAGCAAGCTATTGGCAAAAAGGAAACTCCAGAGATGATGCTAAGTTAAACGAAGACACGTGCATCATTACTCTTATTTGTTCCTTTCGAATCAATGAGCATTTGTTGCCATATTTGTTTTTTCTGGAGGAAACTTCTCAAGAGTAATGAATTGTGTTGTCTGTTGTCATAAATATTACTGTAAGAACTAATTGCTAATTTTATTCAATTTTTGTGAGTAAATATATTTTAAGTTTTCTCTCTAGATTGTGTTTATGTAATGGAATTGCTCAAATGCATTGCTGAAGTTAGTGTGTTCTGTTAAAAGCTTTAAATGTTGTGTATTCAAAAATTTTAGATAAGAAATTAACTCACTGATGTGTGTATTAGGTCATATGAAGCATTAATGTAGGTCTGTACAGTAAATAAACATTTGTTTCACTCATAGGTAGTTAAAGAGTAATGGTGCGTGAAAATTTTATATTTATTAATATGTCACAACTAAGTTTTTCAGAGTGTACATCGTTTTTTGCTTTTTAAGATACAAATGTCTTTTGCACCATTTTACATTGTGAGATATTCACTGCATTTATTATTTTCAGACTGCTGATGAACTTATTATGATCTTCCATCAGTAGTCGGTGAATAGTAAATGCAGTGAATATCTAACGTAAAAATGTGCAGGAAACTATTATTTAGTGCCTAATGCGCCAAAAATTTAGATACAAACACTACAAAACTAGTTGCAACAAGAAGTTAATATTCATAAGAATTTATTGTAACATTCTCAGCATTTAACATCTTACAGTCATAGTTAACTATAAATCTAGAATTGGTTTGGAACCCAAGCAGACTATTATTTTTCTGATTAGTTAGTGGATGATATATGAAATTATTCTTTTGAAATGTCCAAGAAATCTAAGAAAATATGCCATAAACTGCTAGTATGTCTTGAAAAATATACATATTTGTAAACCAAAGAAATTCCTTAATGATTCATTTGTTATATTAATTCTTGACATATGCCCTTTTTTCAACAAATACAAATATTTTTATATTGTTTTACAATGTTATTTCATACTCTGCTTCTGTTTGCTGAAGTTACTCTAAATACAGTAGTTAAAAATTATTATTACAGATTTGTTAGTTACTTCAGCAGTTTTAAATAACCATTAAATATTATACAGTATGTTTTCTTGTAAGACAATGGCATCGTTTGATGTCCTCTTTTAGCTATATTGTAGATTGATCAAACCATATTATTTAAGTTTGTTAATGCAAAAAAAAGTTATCGTGTTTTGCTGATAATGTATTTTAGTATAATATTTGTGTGCTGCATTGCACAATGTACCTTCTGTTACAGAAAGGTGTTGGTTTCTATGCGTAGAGTTTGTTGGGTTTTGGGGTGTTCGTACGTTATTTTGTTTAGTGTAGTGTTTGATAAAGTGAATGGAAGGACTAATCTAGTTTTATTGTTAATGCAGTTTTGTTGAGCGAACCTATTGAGAATGATGACCTCCAGTTCAAAACACTTAAAATCACCGATTTTGGTTTGGCACGTGAAGTTTACAAGACGACCCGCATGTCAGCAGCAGGTACATATGCCTGGATGGCACCAGAAGTCATCAAGACATCCACCTACTCCAAAGCCAGTGATGTCTGGAGGTCTGTATATATACTGATTTTTTATCTGACTAATAGTTTATGCACAGTAGGTGCAAGATGAAATATTTGAAATTTGTGTGTTACCTACACCATGTATTTGATTTGTGGTGATATTATGATCGTAATGATACAATAAACAGTGTGGCTTATGACTTTTTTCATTTACTCCATTGCCAATGGGTAAGACATGGAAAGTGCCAGTGGAGTTTAAGTGAAGACATAATTAATGGTGATAGTATTGTACACAATACCAAAACCTATCCTTTTTTTTTGTAGTATGCATTAAAAATTGTGTATATCCATAGTCACATTAAAAAGTCTATCCTAGTACATTGTATTTTATAATGCTTCTTAATTTTAAATGTTCGACCTAAGCAAATACCATTTTGGAAACTTTAATTATTCTGCACATGCATGCACACACCTTTTGGTCTCAAGCATATTTATTTTCTTAATTGAATGATTTCTTATCCTCAAAGACCACCAAAGCCTTACATTGTGTACCTTTTTAAGCCCACTGGAACATATATTTAGTCTTTAATACACTCGGATATGGCAACATGATCAGCTTCACTGTTACTCAGACACATTATTTTTCAATATTTTTAAATTTTTAAAACAAATCCAGATAATATCTTGTTACACAGTCCTCACAATCATTAGTAGGACTGGACATGCCTAGGTACACAAGCTACTGACAGTGTTTTACTTAGCAAATACTAAGTTGAAATTCCTGGTACATTTTTGGTATGCTAGCAGTCATTATATATATTATTTTACCCAATAATGTGTTGTATGGTATTTTACATATTTGGGTTACAAGTTGTAATACAATTTGGTTAACTTTGTACCAACCAAGGCAACTTTGTTTCCCCTGCCTAAGTTAATTTGAAATAAAGGTGTAAAGCTTTTGTGCATGTAATTGTGTTGTTCATAAATTACTGAATCATTAAGAATTCATAAAGGCGGGGGGCTGTAGAGCCTTTATTTTAAATGGAAAATATATTGCACAAAATGACACCTAACTGGTGCAAAAATACCACAAATTAGTTAAATCTTAATCACCTAAATCTATCTGTTTCAGTATTATTTTGTTATCTGTTAGTTCCATTTTTGGTTCCAAAAAAATTTAATGAGTTAATGATCACTTTTTAAGTTTAAAAGTTTCCATAAAGACATATTTAACCATATTCATCTAATCATCATCAAACACTGTAATTATATTATCCACATAGATCAGAAGTTATTTCATCATAATATTACACAGTAGATGCATTAAAATTTCATTTAACAAGGCATACTGTGAATTACTTGTAGACTGCAATGTTTTATGCATCTTTGAACAACTTATCTTCATAACAATTCTATTCTTTCTTTCTGCATATCTATGCGATTTTGGTGAATATGGGGCATTTGTTCCTAACTTCTTTCATTTTGAACGCAAATATTCAGAACATGCTGTTAATGGATTAAGTTACATTATAAACCTTCATTTCACATAATTGCATAATATATTCACAACTTTTTCAAAGCAAATCATGACATCATTTTTTGCTAAAGAAATTTCTCAAATTTGAAAGATAGTCAACCTTGAAAAGTGCAAAATATATGTACATTACATGTTCGGGGATCCCCATACAGATTACAAGAAGTATGACTGGGTTGAAAATAAAATTAAGAGCAAAAAAACTTAAGTGTATAAAATTTGCAAAATTTAGACTTTTGGTTATATTTTGAAACCTGTTATAATTTGAGAAGAAATTGCCACACTAATGAGGTACTTCTAAAAATCTGTGTTGGATAATAAAATATGTGTTGTGAGCTATAGTCTGAATGTTTGAGTTGTTCATGGTGATCAAGTTATATCTTTTTGCATTGTGTAGGCCATTTGTGTGACCCACAAAATTGATTCATAATAAAGGGTTTTGTTGTTTATGAAAACACATGTTGCAGAGTTTTGAGCTTGGCTTGTGGGTGTGTTCCAGCTACGGTGTGCTGCTATGGGAACTGTTGACAGGGGAGACTCCGTATAAGGGGATTGACACCCTAGCAGTGGCATATGGAGTAGCAGTCAACAAGCTGAAACTACCAATTCCCTCAACCTGTCCACAGCCATGGAGGGTGCTTATGGAAGGTCAGTGTTCCAGCGTTATTGCCCAAGCTTCAATTTAGAGTTCCTGGACATGTAGTGTTGTTTACAAAAATTATTTGTATTTGGATTATGGGTTAAACTATCCCAATAGCAGGATAAGTATTTTTGGTCCACTAAAACACATGTGTCAGTTTGAAAATAGCAATTCTAAATATTTAGAATAGAAGGAATTATATTAATTAACGAATTAAATGTCACTTTTATTTCAAATACAAAAAGGTTTGAATAATATAAGGATTACTATAAAAACTAAATGGACAGAAACTTTAAATTGTACGTGCTGCTATTGGTTTCAGTGCTATTTTTGTTCCAACGTTATTTTATTGTTCAAAAGTCACGTATCACTGATGGGGAAAACCTTATTACGAAATCGAAATCCTCTATGATGTAATGTTGGGAAATGAGTTGTGCTAACGTGTGAGCAGACCCATGGAGTGAAAGAGCAAGTGGACAAATGGGTGGATAAGTTAACTGATGGTGGGATAATAAATAAATATTCAGAGTTTGCCTGTTGCAGGAAAAAATTAAAGAAAAAAAAAACTACTTTTTGTGTTACATTTGAAATGTATCCATATTATGTTTTCAACTTTTTACACTGTGATGCCAGTGAGACATGGAATATGAGTGTTTTAAACAAAGAAGAACTGATAAATTTTCAAAACTGTTTTCAGTTAAAGAACTTTTGCAGGAAAACACATTAATATTGGAAAGAAATTTAAATAATATAGAAATCAAGTTTTTAAAGTGCAAAAAATTGGAATAACAAATTTATATCTATATTTTCATGAAAGTAATGTTGTAGAAACTTGGTGTAATTTACAATTAACATGTTTTGTTTTAGCACCCCTCCCCCATCATATGCAGAAAAGTGCAGTGGTTCCTCCAAGTAACGTTATTATGCAAAGGTTTCCAAGGATCTAATGTAATACTAATTAAGAAAGAAAGTTTGCCTTGTCAAACACTTTACATCCAAACGGTGAGGGAGGAGGACAATGGGCCTAGGGGGGATCAATAGTGCCCTGGAGGAGTGGGGTAAGATGGTTGCCGACGCCCCCCCCCCCCCCAAAAAAAAAAACTACTCTTCCGTAGGTGAGAGGCTTTTGTGCCCCACAATTAAGGTTCGTGTTTACCATAAAAGTTGGATTCGGATGTCGTAAAATTATCATACGCAAATTCGTCTGCCATGTACCATAATTATGGTAGAACATAGGCCTACCATAATTGTTGGTATTTGTACCCTAATTTTGAAAAACTTGCCATAATTGTATCTTATGCTGTGGGTATTCCAAGCAACCCATAAAACTTGTGCTAGGTCCCATGGTTCACGAGATACTAACAGAAACTTTCAAATGCGTAAAATAATTTTCTCGGCTGCCCTCAATGATTTTGAAGCTTGCTACAAGCATCCTAAAGAGCCTTTGCAGGTCCACATATGATGAACGGTTCACAATTTATTACATTTTAAAGGTACCAGTGTACCATAATATGCAATATTTTATTGTTAACATTATACTTGTGCTGCTTCAGGGGTTGAGAGGTGCGAGCGAGTGCCGATATGCGGGAGCGAGCAACTTTAGTAATTATTGTACATTTGGTACACATCACAATTATCTGATTCATCCGTGGTGGTCTAGCCCATGGATTTTGGGGGCTGTCCCCTGGTTTAATGTAATCCAGGAACATGAAGTAAGTAAACTGACAAATGTGTCACTAAAGGGTGCTTGCTGTTCACCAAAACATTTATTGTGTTATATATGTACAAAATAAAGTTCAACTTGTATATGTTACTTAAAAGTATACTGAAAAAGTTTAGCATAATTTTACACAGTGGCTGTCAAAATCACAACTTTGGTGTTTTTGGGATGTGCACATAATAAAAACTGATATACTTGCCAAAATGATAATTCAGATTGAAATAAGACACCATGAGTTACTTCAATAAATACTTACAATCATTTTATGAAATGGTTTCATGGTTTTTGAAAAATGCTCAAAATAAGAAAAGTTAGGCATATTTTTAATTTGTAGCTGTCAGTGATTTTTTTAAAATTAATTTGGCTAAGCATACCTTAAAATTTTAGGGCTAAGATATGAACTTTCTGTCAGCTGTGTTAAATTTTCTGTAAATGTTTTCATTTATTTTATTTGATTGTCCCAAAACACTGAAATCGTGATTTTGACTTACCATGACGTGATCTAAAAAAATTGTTATGCGAGAAAATGTATTTCTATACAAATGTAAAATAATTAATTAATTGGTAACCAGTACACATAATGTTCATAATTTTGTCAAATCTCTTGCATTGGTTGAAACTTTAAGACTTTTGATCTTAAATTGGCTTTCTTTTTACATTATAATGAAGTTAAATGTTTAAAATAGGGATGTGTCTAATGATTCAGCAAGGGATTTTCACTGAATTGGCTACTTTGCAAAAACCGTAAAATAACCTATTTACTGTATTTAAACTACAATTTTATTAATTCACAGTAAAAACTATTTGTTTCATCAACCATTATCATTACTTAACTAATCCAGTGAAGCGGACATTCTATATTATTAGTGGTTTTGTCCGTAGTGAAGCAGACAGTAAAAACTTGGGAAATCATTTTTCTATGAATAATTTGCATCACACATGACAAAGGATGCGACTGAAATTGCATGCCAGAATTATTTAGTATCACTGTCCGCATTAATAAACAGTCATGCGGATACAATGGAACCTGCCATGTTGACCTATTTTATATGCATGCCAACTTCAAAAATTAATTTGTTAATAAAACACATTAATTGAATGATAAATATAACTTATCAAAAATTTTTTCAGTGGGGGTATTTTAAGAACCTTTCTGCCATTTAAAATCTATTTTGCAATTACATTTCCGTATTGCAACTTAAAAATAAGAAAAACCTTGGTTAAATGTATTTTGGACTTATTCGAGTCAGCGATACCGAAGACTTGTGTTCAAGCACTAACTTCAATGCATAATTTTAGAATGATGTTGGAATGAGCGCATCTTAATATTGCACTTTGTTTTGTGCTAGTGACACATTTTCTCTGTAACTATTATTTCTCAATACATTTCCATAGTTAAAAGCTAGGTATTTCATTTCAGAAAAATGTGGGTATTTTGAATGTTTCCTTGCTGAACAGTGTATACAGAGACGACTCGCATAGACGTGAAGTGAATGCTTATTGAGTGAAGATAAGGAAGAGATTTGGGTGGCTCTTAACAGTGAGGTCTTGAGAGAGAATGCTTATTGTTTTACGTGAGCTATATTTTTATCATAGAATTAAAGACGACTTTTTAAAAGAAGTTATAATTGGTTTGATTTTAAGAAGCAACCCATTAATAATTTAAGTGTTGTATTGTGACTTGTGCGTTTAAAACAAAATGAATTTTACATTTTTATCCATCACATACTAAATATACTGAAAGTAGTACTGTGTGTTGTGTGGTAGTCAGCATATTTAGGGAAGCCCAGTATTTATGAGTTGTATATTTTATTTTATTTTATTTTTTTTCATTTTAATATCATTAGTGCAATACATGAAGAAATGTTTGCCATTGGCACAGTTTCTAACTGTAAAAATTAATTTTTTGATCTGTGCCTCATAAGTGTATCAAAAGCATTCAATACTGGTGGCAACAAACATGGTCTATGTTAGCATAACTGCTTGTGGTATCGGGAGGGAACCTTTTTGGAATGATAGTTGGTAAAACTTGTTGCTGCAGCCTGCTGGGAATCAGACTCTCATCGGCGGCCATCCTTCGAGGAGATCCTGTTGGCACTGGATGGTATTGTGCACTCGGCGTTTACACAGACGCCCCACGAGAGCTTCCACACCATGCAGGAGAACTGGAAGGTGGAAATAGAAGAGGTTCTGCACGGCTTACGCATGAAGGAGAAGGTACATCCAGCAGTCTGATTTTCCCCATGTTTATACTTGCTGCTTCTCTGCTGTTTGTTCTAAACTGTTGTGTTGCTGTCTGTCCTTGCTACCCAGGCCTGCCGCTCCCTGGAGGAGGTGAGTCCACACTGCTTTGCACCTTCTTTCTTTAAATTTTGCTAACATTGAGAAAAATACTTTCACTGTTTATGTACATGTGTAGCATCAGGAATTGCAGACCATGTGCAGTATGGGATTTTTTCATTAGTATGCTTCTGTTTCATCCACTTTTTCTACTCCCTGTTTCATTCCACACTTGGTCCACCCCCATCTCGTTACACTTTGTCCATTCTGAAGGCTGGCTGGAAAGGCCACATGTCCCTCACGGCCAGCTACTGCCTTTTTGTCCTCCATGCTGATGTGTGACGCCCTTTCGACTGGCAGATACGTCAGGCGGAAGTGGGGGGTATTTTTGGTTGGGTGCTAAGTCAAACACACCCTTATTCTGGAGGGTCTGTTAATGCGCTTAGTCTCAATGTGGGGCCGGTGCTTTCCCAGTGTAGAGTACTGGCCTGGTAGCTTTACAGCAGGGTACAAAGTCTGGTTCTGCCAGAACTATCTTGCGTTTCGGGCTCTGAGCCTTCGGTGGTATACCTTGGCAACCAAGATTGCTTGTGCTGGGACGTGTTTCTGGGGGAACGACTTTGCGTGTTGATGTTCCTGGGGTTTGAGCACACTGATTGTTGAGTGTGGTTAGTATCAATGGGGACAGAGTAACAGGCGCAAGGTAGGCGATGGTGGCTGTTGGCTACTGTTCTGGTTGACTAAAGTATTCCACGAGCCATGAGTGAACTTCTTGACTCAGGCGGCTTGGTGGCTTGAATAAGTCTCGAGGTACTTCCGGTGTGTCTGGTATGAGCAGGTGTAGTAGGACTTGAGCTTGATCCATAGAAGTGAGCTGTCCTATCACTGCAACAAGGGCAGGAGTCAGCTCTTGCAAACGCCCAGAGGAAATTTACACATGTTTCACCTTCTTTTTCAGACTACTATGTCTGGAGAAAGGCATCTGAAGATGCACACACCCTCACGTCCGTGAGGTCAAAAGCAGGGCTTGTGTGCTCTACATTGTAGAGCCACGTAAGCTGCTGCCGATGATCAGATATTCAAACTCAGTGCTTGGTGCTAAGGCGCGATGAGTAGAGAAAATTAGGCCTCGCTGCCTGCAGTCCCAACACGTGGGTGTTGGTTTCGACCGCGTCTTCCCAGTCTAGGGAATGTTCCTTCTGGCACAAAGGTGAGGTGGAAAGAACAAGCACCGAACCAACAAGCTGGTCTGAAAACCCATTTACCTGTAAAGACTCCGCCGTTCTACCTACCGGAGTGTGTAGAAAGGCTAGCCGGGCTAGTGCTTGTGGGTAAGTAAGACGTGTTTTTTTAGGTTCAATTGAGTAAGTTCACCTGCGTTTCACTCAAGGGTGAGGTCATTTAGGAAAGGGGCAATGTCCTAAGGAATGTGGTACTCAAGTATAGGTTTCAACCACTGTTTATTCCGTGTTGCTGGAAATAAACATGGGGTGATTTACTCCCTCTTGCCTTTGTAAAGAGCTTTACAGAATGCTGAACTACGCAAGATGGGTAGAGGCGACCCTTTTCTATACTAGCGGGGGCGGGGTAGTATAGCACTGTTACAACAACTTAAACTATGACTGACTCCCTATTGCATTGTTGCCCAGAAGGGGCTGTGCAGTGTCTAGTGTGGATAGTCAACGTAGCGCTACGAGTGGCATGATGCTGGGAGGACTAAGCAGGGTGTGACAGGATAAGTTACGACAATGGAGCTTGAGGAGAGATTCCCTTCTGGCACAAAGGTGTGGTGAAGTAAGTGAAGGTATAGCGAGGGATAAAGCTGGCGAGTACTTCAGCAGCTAATGCGGTGAAGACAAAGTATGCAGACCATGAGATCACTAGGGATAGCACGATGGGGAAAGAAGACTGGTCCTGAGTCTAATTCTGACTCCATATTTATACTCTGCCGGGCGGCTGCCTCTGCGCTCATTGGCGCATTAGCATCTTGAAGTCGAGGCGTGGTCGCTGAGCAGGAGTTGGCGAAAAGCATAGCTCTCTGGCGTGACGTCACCGGCCGGCTGGGAGGATGAAAGACAAACAACGAAACGTACTAGTTGTACCATCTTAAGGTGATTTGTAGTACTCGTTGCCTTACTGTGCAGACTTCAGACATCATGTGGTCAAAGATTATACAAACTCCAAAGAAATCAGATGCGCTGTGGTCTATTCTGATGAGCTGAAGTCTTCTAATTACCATTGTTAAAAAAGCATCATGCCATGCGTCAATACTAACCCATCCTCGAAGACTGGAACATTTGATGCTACTAGCTATCTGATGCAGTGGTAAGCATTGGTTGCAGAATCAATCTGGAGCATATTTTTATTGTAGCCTGCAGTTTTGCAGAAAAAAGTCTGAAAAGTCAGAAGAATTCTGCTTATATGTATATCAGAAGAAAAGGACTTGCCACTTCCATAATACCTTGGACTACCAAATAGTAGTAGCAACATTTTTCCAGTATCTCCTCTGTGCTGAATTTATCTTTTGGAGATACACCTACTTACCTTGTTGGCCATTTTCTCTCCAAAAAATGTATTCTTTAAACTGTAGTAAGCTCTAATGAAAACAGCCCTGCAAAAAGTTATATAGTGTGGGATTTTTATTTCAAGTTGAAGCGAAAGTTTTAAGCCACCCGATACAAAGGGAGACTTCTCCTTGTACCCAAACAGTTGGTGGGCCACCCCTGGCTGACTCAGCGATGGGTCAGTTCGTATGCTGGTAGGTGAGATCACTTGTGGAGTGCTTTGTGGCAAATTTATCATATGGTGACCTAGGGACTGGAACTCCAATAAGCAATCTGAATTTAAGTGTCCTCTCATCCATGGTACGTGTACGAGTGGTATGGGTGGTCTTCAAATATTGTGATGCTAACGCCGTTATGATCTTACCCTGAGAAACTAATCCTTCTTGGGCAGAACACCAGAATAAAGTGTAGGGCGTGTTTTTTTACTGTAGGAGACAGTCAATTATAGTGGAGGGTGGACTTCTCCAATGGGTTACCTGTGGTATTGATGGTAGTGAAGCTCTCCTCTGCTCCAATGGCTGTGTTGGGGCGGCCGGCTGTAGAACAGCAGCCAACTCTGGTTGCGCTGAGAAGTACTGTTGCTGCTCAGTGAAGCTTGGCAAGGGTGTCGGGGTATGGCAGTGTATTCCTCAGTGAGAAAGGAGGGTTGTATAACAACTACTGAATTAACACTATGCTGTAGTATTAAATACCATATTTACAAGAGAGGAAGATGAGGTTTTTTGGACAGAAAAGGAATAGAAAAAATAAGGAGTCGTCTTCAATTCAAAACCTAGGCACAAATACCATAAATATGCAACATTGCTAGTTCAGTATTAAGTTTGCGTTACACACACAAAATTGCCACGGGCTTAGATTTGTAATTTTTTACTTGCCTAGCAATTAAGTCGTCCAAAATTGGTTACCATTAATAACATTGTATAGGTCTATTTACATTAAAGTCGTGCTATTTATTATATGATCAAAACAAAAGTTATATAATCAATTCTTTAATATGACACAATGTTAAAAATAACTCGCAGGTATTATAAGCTTAATAAGACCTACATATAAATATAGAGTGAAACCTTGTTAATAAAATATAGCTTCATCCAAAATTTGCATTAGTACAAACCATTTGAATTCTCCCAAGGTTGAGATAAGAAATTCAATGTTAAAACATACAGTTAATACAAAATATTCGTTACTATGTAGTACGAAGTAACCTCGTGTCCATTCACGGAATGTACCATTGTTAATTAATTGGCTAAATTACAATTGGATAGGTACGTGAATTATTGGGCAATGTGTTCAGAAGTAGTGTGCAACTGTGATTACGTCTATAAATGTCGCCCAGGTACGTAAACTATCTGTTGTTTACTTTTGTTAGGTTTTTGTTTTTGCCAGTGTAGTCAAAGTACACCGCAGACATGACACTCGAGAACAAAGGGTTGTCAACATGGCATCATAGGCGATCACGTCCGTGAGCTGTGTAAAGGCCCTTACACAATTGAAAACTTTAGCATTTGACTTTACGTTTCCATGACTTTAGGGATATCGCCCGTACACAATACAAACTAGACAATCAACAATAGGTTTAGAAATCTTAACCATCTTTAAATTACTGTACATTTAAAACAAATATTTTTTAAAATCAAACTGAAAATACTATATTTACTCGCATAATTCTCGCTCTCGCATAATTTACGCACCCTGATTTTTCCACTAAAATCTCGTAAAAAAGGTGCGAGAATTATGCGAGTAAGTATGGTAAACACAACGTAAGTAGAAAATATATTGGCGATAATATTAATAACTTAATTTCTCGCTTTCTTCTAAGTTCGTTGAGTTGGTCACAGTGACATACAATATGCACATTTTATTCCGTTTCGCTAACCCTACTTTAAGTTTCCTCTTGTCGTATGAGACGTGTTAAAAATGGCAATGTGCAAACAAAATGATTTATCATTATCAACAAAAATGAGCATTTTAAGTTCAGTTTTTAATAGCAGGAAGACCAAATCAGACGTTGCAAAGGAATTTAACATTCCGTTATCAACTCTTGTCAACTATAGTTAGTAACAGAGACAGATTGGAAGAAGCGTGCACGAGTGGTAGTGTTACAAAAGATAAAAAATGAATGAGAGGTCCTCAATATAAAGAACTGGAAGAGAAACTGCTGGAGTGGTTTCACCAAATGCTGGAAGGTAATATCTTTGTATCCGGCCCAGTAATTAAGCAAAAGCAGATTATTTTGCTTTGCAACTGCAAGTTGATGATTTCAAGTGTAGTAATGGATGGCTGCAGCGGTTCATGCAGCGGAACAATTTGGTTTACAAAACTGTGTGTGGTGAAAGCACTGCGGTAGACAATGATGCTGCTGTTAGTTGGCTGGATTCTGTGCAACCAGTTGTAAGCAAGTATGTACCATGTGACATATTTAACATGGATGGAACAGGTGTGTGTGTGTGTGTGAATGCATGTGTGTACTTTTAGAGAGAAAATTGCCATGGCGGCAAACATAGTACAGCATGTATAACAGTTTTGTTGTGCTGTGACCAGGATGGCAGCATGAAGCTCAGACCACCTGTCATAGACAAATCGAAGAACCCAAGATGTTTCAAGGGTATCGATTACATTTGACTGCCCTGTGACTATCAGGCTAGTGAAAATGCTTGGGTAACTAGTAAGGTATTTAAGTAATGGCTTGTCGCGTTCAACAGAAAATTGGCAACTTTGAACAGAAATGTTCTTCTGCTCTTATATCTTTGTGCTGTACATACAGCTCATGGACTGCAGCTCAACAATGTTATGCTAATATTCTTGCCTGCAAATACGACTAGCATTATGCAGCCACAGGATCAGGGCATCGTTCATGCTGTCGAGAGGCTCTATAGGTCACGCTTGGTCAAATACCTCATTCGCCAATTTGAACAGCAGAAATGTTCTCAGCCAAAGTGGAATGTGCTGGACGTAATGAGGAACATCGAAATAGCTTGGGACAGTGTATCTGCTGACACAATCCAGAAATATTTTGCTAAAAGTGGGTTTGGCAAAACAGGTGGAGGTGAAGAAGAAGAAAGTTTAGACCTAGGGGAAGGCTGGAAAGAACTTAAACAGGTGCTTCAGGAGACTTTGAAGAGCATGTGCACATTGATGATGCTGTGTCAATGAAGGCTGCACCACTGACTGACCATGACAGAGAGTTGGACAATATAAGTCCAGTTGCGACATGTAAACACAGAGAAAAACAAGTAGAAGAAGATATGGTTCATGACTTCCAGGAAAAAAAGAAGCCACTTCAGCTTTAAATGTGTTAGAAAATGGTGTTGCTGCAAGTGATGTAGACACTGTTATCCTGTCTTCCTTTGACAAACTTTGCAGTGCAGTAATGAACACTTACGCAACAAAAAATTTGCAGAAAAAAATTAATGATTTTTCAAACCAATCTAAGGTATGCCTAACTGCATAACTTTTGTATTATAAGTTACAAATTTTGAATTTTTTTAATATTTTTAATGATCTCAACTATATTTATTACATGTGATCACTGCTGTAATCATTTTGTGTGGAAACTAAAATAAATAACTTATGATTTATTTAATATTTATTGTCCTGCTTAGTTCTCTGCAAAATTCAATGGTAGCATTTGTCGTGGGTTTTTTTTTTGGTGGGTGGGGGGTGGGGGGGTGGGGGGGTTGGGGGGGGGGGGGGCTACCTTCACCTGTTAATACAAAGCGCAAAATTTTAGGTCCGTTCAGTTTTGTATTAAAGAGGTTTCACTGCAATCTTTACGCTGTGTAACGAGCACTTTAGCCACTTTTATTGTTTACTAGAAGTAACAGTAGGCAACCATAGAGTAACTGAAGAGTAGAAAAAAACCAACACACAATTTCATTCGAAAATGTCTACGTATTGATCGCCTTCAATAATCTCTGCTCACTGTCTACATTATCTTCACGCTGTGGCCTTCTATTTGTTTATGTTTACGTCCCAGAAGGCCTTAAAATTTTATAGCTATGTAATTTTTATGGTTTTGAGAGATAAAAATGGATCACGTTGAAGTTAAAGGGACAAGTAAGGGGAGTATTCCAATGGGATTGTAGGAGTTACGATGCCAATTTCAAACTAATGGTTGTGTGGCATGCTGTGTGATTAACTTTTCTTTAAAACTAAATCAAATATATTATGTAAATAATAGCATTTATTCTTGAAAGGTTTGTCATAAATTCATGCAAAAATATTGTCATTCTAGATAATTTTTTCAGCATTTCTCAGTGATCGTCTTGAATTCAGGTTTAAATATTTTTCCCTCAAAAATATTTTTTTAGGAAGGTGTCTTCTTAGATTGAGTGATCGTCCTATCGGGTAAATACGGTATTCTAAGGGCAGTCTCCGTGGAGCTCTAGAAGGTAATGAGAACTGTCTGTTCCTGGTGTGTCTGAAGTTTTTAGATTATTTTTTTCCTCCTCTAACAGTTTGAGCTCTTGTCAATCTATTTCTCTGCCCACTTTTGTGAGCTCGTGGCATAAGGCCGTTTAAACTCGGACAAGAGAAAAAGTGCTAGTAAAAAATTTGAAATCTGTACTTAAGTTAAAGCTGGATAATACAACGGTCCTTTTGTGTTTGTCCGGATATACGGTTATGCCAAACGAGTCTCGCCACATAACTCCTTCTAGCTATTCACTAGCCCGAAGGATTAGTATATAGTAGGGATTGCGTAGGCAGTCGTAATATCTGGGTGTATTGAGTTCTTAGTTAAGGGCTTCCCTGAAGATCAGCCAATGCAATACCTTGAGCATTACCATGGCCAAACTCTGAATGCCGCTGGGTGTTACTTGTATTTCCTGTATGGCTGGTTTGCGGAGCTGGTGTTACCTTATGTACTCAGTAAGTGAATTAAACAAATTCTCAAAGCACTTGGGACAAGCAGATAATTATTAATTAGAATTGAGAAGACCCTAGAATTTAGTTGGTTACATATGGTGTTTATTACGTTCACATAATTTATATGTAGAACAGTACAGAGAAGTGTATTCAAAATTATTCTGAGGAATAAATCAACATAAATGTTCGCTACCACTCATATAGATAACTGCAGAAGTTGAATTAATATGAAACTTGGGCAAAGGCTACCCGATTACGTGATTTACTGGTTAGCTGTAATAAAGCAATAACGGATTAAATAAAAAAGAAATTATGTATACAGTTGACTCTCGATGTATCAATAAACCACATCCACAAACCATTTTATGTGTACCTGGTGAAATCCCTGTATAAATAATGTTCGCATAAATTGCTTGTATTGTTTATTGCATGGTGCGTTGATAGAAGTATACTTCGGGTCCCCTCACCTAATATTTCCTGCAAATATAATTTTTAAGCTGGTTGTTTGTATTATGCAAACGTCTAGTAACTGGATGTGAAATACGTCGCGCACGCCACCGTTTATAACTGCTCGGCAGGGTGCTTTCTAGTGTCATCATGATCAGAGCTCTGTACTGTTCAGACATGTGTCACAATTGCTCCGTGCTGATTTTGTCGATGAAAGGTTGAAAGATATCAGTGCTGTATCAGAGCGAGCGTTTTCTGTGCGAGTTTTGAGCGAGTAGCAATTTATGCAAGAAAAAGTAGGAGTTCTTTTTGAAGAGGGCTGCGAGTATCTGCAACACCAGTTATGTGCTCTCGTAAAGTGTGGTCAATGCTGCTGTTTTCCCCTAGCTGTGTTTCCAGTAGAGGGAAGCAGTAGGGTAACAGTTTGTGGTGGCTGTAGTTATATTTTAGAGATTGTTTAGATTTCCACCTTTAAGCGAAAATAAAAGACTATATGTCAGACCCCCTCGGGGGATCCCCCCCTCCCCCCTCTTACATGGCTGACCAGCAGCCAACGAAATTGGATGAAGACCTCTTGAATAAGAAGTGGAAAGCCACCCAGATCTCTCCCCATCCCCTCTCCCGCAACTGGAAGCTCCACCTCGGTGCAGCAGGCACCCTGCAAGGAGCAACCAGTCAGAGCGAAGAGGCCCGATCTCTGCCCACTGACGGTGTACCACACACCACTATGTACCTATGCCCATGTGTGTAGGTTATTCAAGCAAACCTGAGCCAGTTGATGATAAACAGTGTCGTCCCACAGAGAGTTTCTTACCTCCCAGCCACCATTGATGACTACAAAAAGGTGATCAACATCCTTGAATCACTGTCAGTTGGCTTCTTGGTGCTGACACTAAGGAGCAAAATGCCAATGCAAATTTCGGCCAAACCTGCATCCGACACCGCCATGCAGACAGCTCCAATACCTCAGCCCTATTGCCCAGAAACCTCTAGTGAAAGTGTTGAGTTCTTACTTTAAAGCTCTCGTCATTTGGTCCAATCCCACACTAGGGCAGGAAGACGAAGTCTCGGCATTCATGGGATTCACCCTAATGGTACAGTGAATCCTGTCCAAAGCAGACCTTTTATAAAATGGAAACCTGTACAAACGGAAAAAAAATAGTATGGTCCCGTTACATTCAGTGTATAAAACATCCTGTATAAAACTGATACCTCCATAACGCAGAAAGATACTTTTATATGGAATATTTAGTAATTATAAAATATTCCAGTTGCACGTTCGTTATTTATGTACCATATTCATTTTTTTTTTTCCTAAACCTTCACTGTCGATAGTGTGGTGCCCATAACAACAGAGTATTTTATTTTGCTACTTACTGCTCATTTGCAGTCGGCGCGAGAGACTTGGCGACAGTTTGTCTCGGACGGCTCACAATACAAGGGCAGGTGGCCGCGTTTGGTGCAGACGAGAAGCCACACAAATTCGTTTTCAACAGATAAAAGAAAAGAGGGAAAAGAACTACGGCATCATTTACAAATCCGTGTACACGTGTTCGCTGCCACCTTCAGCCTACAAGCTTAAGATAGATCAAACCACTGGGTGTTTGATGGCTGCCTTCCTTCTTCTGTCTCGTCGACACGTTTTAAGTTGCAACACATTGTTTTTACAATTCTCGTGTAAAAAAGCAGTTCACTGTTGTGACAGCTTTGGTATTGTGCAACAGACACGCACACTCTACTCCAGTTTCACTCTACGACTGGCAGAATGCAACAAACAATTTAAGGTTTAACACAATCTAGTTAGTTTCGCGGCTTAGTCCCATATAGAAGTGTTTGTTTCGTTCGTATTGTGTCCGCACAGTTGTAGTAAAGTGTTATTCCAGTTTTGTCGCATGCAAAATGCCAAAGCATAAATCTCTTTCCCTTAGGGAGAAGGTAAAAGTGATTGAAGCACATGAAAAAGAAAAAGTGCCTCCAAACAGTTAGTGGTATGCTTTAAGTGCAGGAAAACACAGATTTATGAAACAATATAAAATAAAGACAAAATTCTTCAGAAATGCTTGAAAGGGACAGCAGGACAAATTAAACGATTAAGTGCAAGGTCAACAGGAAATGAAGACATTAACAGTGCTGTGTGGGAATGGTTTGTTGCATGTTGGGCCAAGGGGGTGTCAGTCTCTGGACCACTAATCCAAGAGCAAGCCCTAGAAGTAGCAAAAAGAACTGGTGAAAAATGATTTTAAAGCTTCAAATGGCTGGCTTGAAAGTTTCAGAAATCATCACAATATTGTCTTGAGTAGTGTATGTGGTGAAGCCAAAGACGTTGATTCTTGATTCACAGACCGTTGGTGAATGGAAACAAAAATTAGCATTGCTAATTCAGGGATACCAACGCAGCGATATATGTTCAGTTCAATGGTGATGAAACTGGAATTTTTTTTTTTTTGGAGCTATACCAACAAGAACCTTAGCTGAGCACAAAGAGAAGTGTGTTGGAGGTAAGGAAGCCAAAGAAATAAGTGTTTTCACTTGCGGCAATATGATGGACAACTTTGAAAATCCCTTGGTGGTTGGAAAAGCTGCTAATCTGAGATCCCTTCCAGTACAATGGAAGTCTAACAAAAAACCCTGGATGACTGCTGCCACTAAGGAGGAGTGGCTTCATGGTTTCAACTTGAAAATGAAAAACCAGAACAGGAAGGTCTTGCTTTTTTTGGATAATGCAACATATCACCCTCACATCAAACTGTCTAACGTGTCTCTCATATTTTTCCCTGCCAACATAACATTGTTAACCCAGCCTATGGATAAGGGTGAAATATACACTATCAAATGTTTTTACAGGAAAAAATTTTTACAGTATCTTCTGACAGAAATTGAAAACAGTGGATCATTGACAGAACTCGCCAAAAAAATAACTGTTAGGAACTGTATTTACTGGGTTACTCGTGCCGTAAAAGAGATTGAGGAGACTGACAACGATGAGGACAACCAACCCCTCAATGAGATTGCTGATATGTTGAGAAGAGGATGCCAAGACATTGATGCTGAGTCTGTAGTTTCATTCAACGATGATCTGAGCACAGGAGGAGGAGTTTACAGAGCAGTTCAACTGATACACAACAACCCAGGTGATGAAGCTGACCAGGAAGATAATGGCGAAAACAACTATGAAGAGGACGCGAGTAAACAAACTGTGTATGACTTAAAGATAGAGAGCTATGCTGAAGCTCTATGTGCTGTGCATGATCTTGAGGAAGTTGCTGCATCCAAAAACTTTCCAATGCTGGTTGAGCTGATGCAGAATGGTACAGGACTGATTGAAAAGGCTATTATCCAGAAGACAGTAAAGCAGTGAACTTTGATGGACATGTGGCAGAACACAGCCTCGACATAAGGACTACACATGGCTATATATGGTCATGTAATGGCCATACAATACATACAATATTTTGCTGTAAATGTAATATATTCATTGTTTATTCTGTTCGCTAAAATATTAACATTGGACATTTTTTAATTTTTAAAAACTTGTGTTTTTTTGTACTTCTAAGTCACCTGCCTAAAACGGAAATCTGCCGAAACTGAAATCTGCCGAAACGAAATAATTTCTGGATCCCACCGAGTTCAGTTTTAGATAGGTTTTACTGTATTACCAAAGCCCTCAAATGACTGTTAGAGGGCACGACGCCAGTCTGCCCTCTTTTAGGTTTAATTTAATAAATAATATTGCTTACTGGAATGCTAACGGCATTCACACTAAGAAACAAGAGCTGATAGATTTTATTTCTTGCCACCAAATACCAATAATTGATGTTAATGAAACACATCTGAACCTACCACACAGATTTTACAGCAATAATTGAGGCGGCAGTGTCTTCATTTTAATTCATAATTCAATCATATATAACTCCATGAAAATATTACAAACTTCAAACACTTGAAGCTGTGGGTGTTACCATTAAATTAGGCAATCAACATGTTGCTATTTATTCTGTTTATTGCCCGTCAGGTCGCAAGCTTTTGCGTGCAGATATTGATGAATTAACTCATGCCTACCCTGTTTTACTCGCTGTTGGCAATTTAAATGCCAAACATCCCACTTGGGGGCTGTATCGCGTGCACGGCCTATGGAAATACTCTTTTCAGGCGGCACCAGGAGCAACACACTTATGTTGTTTTTGCGCCCAATTAACCAACTTTTCACCTCAATTAAGCAAATCATTGCCCCGATATACTAGATATCGTGCTTAATAAAGGCCTTACCATGGCCTTAGAGTTTGAAGTGCTTCACAAAATACAAATTGGATTTGGACCATTATCCTGTCTGCTTGTCTTTCAATGAAATTGATACAGACAATACACCAATTTGCAAAATTAGAGATTATAAGCATGCGAACTGGCCTGGCTTTAGGGATTATCTGGAAGAATAGATTAATCTCCCAGCTCTTATTAGTACTCCCTGTAAATTAGACTTTGATGTTGAGTACGTCACAGAGCTGATTCAGACAGGAATAAATAAGTTTTCCCCGGAGAAAACACAGCGAACTAGTGCAGATAAACTTCCTGAACATATGAGGGAGTTGATCACGCGTAAAAATAGGCTACAAAGGCTCTATTAAAGCCCATGTAAATGAACTTAGAGACCGAATTGATACTGAAATCACTGCCTGGCACGCTGATACTTGGAATGATTAACTATCTCGCCTATGTAGCCAGGATGATAGTCTGTGGCATATGACAAAAGCATTTACCAAGAAGCGTGTGCCAATCCCGCCTTTTCAAGGCAATGCAGGAGTGGCTTATATGCCCCAGCAGAAGACTGAGGCTATGACCAATCAATTATAACAGTTTTTCCAACACAATATCAATCCAGCTGATACAGCATTTGTGGCCCGAATCTATAGGGACCTCCAAGTGCGTCTAAGACAGCCCACAGTGGTTGAACCAGAACCCATGCATCCGGAGGAAGTCAAGCGTATTTTTAAACGTATGAAGCCCCGAAAAGCACCGGGGTTCGACTCCCTGCAGGCTATAGTCCTCAAGCAGCTGCCTGACAGCATGTTTAAGGCTATAGCAGAGTGCATAAATGCAAGTTTTAAATCTTGCTCATTTCCCTACTCCCTTGAAATGTATCACAGTTATTGTTTTTTTCAATCGGGGAAAAGACCTGACCTAATTTCAAAATTACTGCATCAGTCTGCTTAGCTCGCTCTCTAAAATTCATGAGCGAGTACTCTTGCGCCGCCTAAATAATCACATTCACGAGACCAATTCCTAACGAACAATTTGGCTTTAGAAAAAAGTATTCTACTGTGCATAAACTTGTCCAATTATCTGAACACATAAAACTAACACATCAAACTGGCACCATTATATGGTTGCTGTAATTCTAGACATGGAAAATGACTTTTGACAGTGTCTTTCATGCAGGGCTGATTTATAAATTATGTCAGACTAACTTCCCTGATTGTTATAATAAGCCATTAGCTTCCTATTTAGACAAGTACTCCTCTGTCACTATGAAAGGAGCGATCTCAGACAAGAAAAATATTAGGGCCAGAGTCCCCCAGGGCAGCATCCTAGGGCCAGTCCTGTATAATATTTATACCCACGATATTCTAATTGGCATATTAATTTGGGAGTCTATGCAGATGACACGGTCCCGTAGAGCTGAACTTGCCATTCAGCGCGCCCAGGCACAACTCCTTGAGCTCGAATATTATTTTTGTCTGTGGCGAATAAAGATAAATGTGGGTAAATGTGAAGCGCTAGTCTTCATGTGCCACCACATTCCCACCAATCTTCCACAGCTAACTCTCTTCGGGGAGAATGTTCCTTTTAAAGCTGATGCATGCCACACTGCTGCGCAGCATGACTGCGCTCTGTACAGGCGACTTCATCCCATAAACAAGCAAGCAAGAGCTCGGGGCAAGTCACGAACAGTGGCTTAGTACTTTTCACGTGCCGATAGAATCGACTCCACGCATTGAACAGCCTCATACGTAAAAATAATTAACACATTTAATTATGGATTGTACTGCCCGCCCAGATTCCGACATGCGGTCACCACCCCCTTGAGTCAAGATTATTTTACCAGATGGACCACTTTCCCAAAATAGCAGAGAAGAAAGTTCTACCGGCACCACAGGATTGCAGCACCTCTGCTGCCCCATGACATCACAACCGCCAAACATCGGGCCGAGGTGGTAATCTTGTCGCCACCTCAGCGCAGGGAGATAAGAAATGAACGGCGCTCGCCGCAACCCTGATAAAGCAACCCCTGTGACGAAAGGCTAACATCCCCACGCACGAGCATGCCTCTTGCCAAAGTCGCTGGGCTCGCCGGCCGCATAGGTCAACTAACACTCCCTGGGCCTGACCAAGACCTCTCTCTCCTCTCCTACATCCTGAGAAGGCTCAACCCTCCAACAGCTTGTGAAGCCTTCAACCCTCCAGTAGCTTGTGAAGGCTCCACCACTCCTGCAGCTTGTGAAGGCTCCACCACTCCTGCAGCTTGTGAAGGCTCGTCCACTTCTGCACCAGCTGACTGCAAGGGGGACACATCTCTCCAGAGGTAATCCACGATGTTCACTTACTGCACCCGTTTACTTCAGTCACTCCCTTGACTCCACAGTAACAGGTAATCGCGACGTCCCTTCTGGGAAACCACTCCTCGGATGTTACGCTGTGAATTGCGTAAAGTAAAGTGGAAAGGGAGTTCTTTTGTTTTGTTCTATTTTTACAGGCTGACTTTTGCCAGCATAATTAAAATAATTATTTATTAATCAAATTTTGTTAAAAGTCTATTAATCCAACTGGGATCCCCACTGTTTTCTCAACTGTAACAATAAAATATTACGTTACCTCTTTCACTACTCTTCTTTTAGGAATATTTCCCTTGTTTAATAGTGTGTACTATATTGTAGAGTGTAATCTAAATGCCCATTAAGAGAGGTAGGGTTAAGAGCCGCAATCGACATCAAGAGCGGCGGGCTCGACTAATGTTAAATATCGTATAAGCAGAGACAGGTATCCCTCCCCCCCCCCCCCTCCATCTATACTGACCCAGAAGTTAAACCTCGGGGCACATTTCTCCGTTCATTCCCATTGATCACGAGTCTGAGCTCGATGTCTACTTAGGTGTTTGTTGGCCGTGGCCAGACCCTGAGTTCATAAGCTATCGTCAGCTGGAGACACCCCTACCTTCTCCAACCTTAACACCAGCCAAACCAGATAAAAGGAAAACAGACCAAAATACGTGTACCATCCGTTTGGCTTCTGGAAAGATTATCCGGGTTCAACTACCACCAAAGGTTACTTCAAAGATCCGTGTTACTTTTCCCCTTGTAAATTATGTCCCCAACTTCAGGCAGACACGACCGTTATTCTAACACCCACCCCTCTGTTGGGATCATCCACCCCCACCTCCACTATCGATTGAATGGCATTCTCATTTCACATAATCCCGGGACTACTGGCGTCTTGCATTTCGGCAACCTTCGTATTGAGAAAGAGAGTACTCCCGGATGGGAGACATTTATGGTTCAACTCACTCTGGGGATTGATTTCCCTCCTCCCAAACGATATTCCCCCACTAAACAGCACCCTATTGTACCTTCCACGACCCACCGGGCTAAAGTAGTAGAGGACGGGCCATGGTAGGATTACGAACTGGACTCGGAAGGGCAGTCAGCGCTCTGACCACTCGACCCGATGAAAAGAGGATGCACGTCAATTGGCACCCAATATGGGGCCAAACAGCTCTAGGTAGCTCAGACTTGAGAGCTGGGACCACGCCAGTCCCACCCCTTTTTTTTTTACGACTCCTTGCAGAGGAGTCCAATTAAGCACCCCATGGCACCCATTAACAAAAATATCCGACTACGATGCGAGTCTCTCAAAAACGTGAGGTGCGTTAGCAGAGGTAATTACCTCTGGAATAAATAACACGCTGGGCTCCATCCCTACATGTACAGGCACGAATGTGATAAGGTGTAACTATTGCATCTGCCAATTCCATTACATGTGTTTCGGATGGGACGATACTCCCCACTACACAGACTGCCTCGAATACAGGTGTCAGCAATGCAGACAGGATGACGACAGGGTCTGCCAGTGGCCCGAATGCAAAGGACACTGGCGATATATCATCCATTGCAATTTATGCAGCTGAGAATTTCACCACAGGTGTATAGGCTGGATGGATGAACATATCCAGAACCCCGGTCAAGTGTACCAATGCAAGGTATGTAGACAGGAGCACGCCTACAAACCTCCTAACCTGGTAAATCGGAATAGCCCTATCACCTCAGGAATACCCTGCGAACTCGCATTGCCTGAGTTCCATGGAAAACCATACGAGGATCCAGAAAGTTTTATTCAGAAAAGCGAATGGGAATTGATGGAACACGTCGTCCCCCGGAAACGGTGGGTGAGCCAAGTGTGCCACCTACTAAGCGGGACCACCAGAAAATGGTGGGAAAAATATGGAGAATTTATAGAGGTATGGCCCCAACTCAGATCCTAATTTATTTCACATTTTACTGGAAATGAAATCCTCTCAAGTCTCATTATGGACTTGAACTCTCGCGTGCAACGCCCCGACGTGAAAGTAGAACCTTTCGTCAGGCAGAAAGTACGCCTGCATAAGTCTACCCCTAGCAGACAGAAGGGCAGAGGGTCAGATGCATAACCCGCACCCTCTTGCCCTCTTTCAGGAATCTCTTACTAACCCCCAGACCACATATGGTGCATATGGTAGAAGAGTTGGCAGAAAGGGCGAGGGAACTCAAGATGAATGACCGCCCCCTGCCCAAGAAGATCCCTATGGCACACGCTGTCAAGGATGCCGGCCCTGTCCACTTTGCCAGGCCGCCCGCAGGGCGTGACGCATCCATCTCACCACCAGCCGCCCCTCTCATATCTGCTGGCACTGTGCAGGCAGGCACTACCGCAGGGATTGCCCTGCCCAACCAGCTCCGGAAAGGAGAACCCCTCTGGGCGCCAGAAGGTCGTGTCCTGCCTCCACCTCCCCTTGTCGCTCCCTCCTCTTGCCAGAACTGCCAAAGATGGCACTCCTATGGAGCTTGCCCCGCCCGGCAGAAGAGGGGGAAAGGAAGGGCAGACACCCGGGAGCTGAGCGCATTTCCGCATCCCTGCCCCCCTCAAACGCAGGCCCGGCCTAACAAAGCCGTATCGCTGGCCTGCCGCCCCCACTGCAGCTCTGCGTAAGAGAGGACATCCACCGAAGCGACGCCTCACCAAGCGCATCCCTGCCCCCCTCAAACGCAGGCCCGGCCTAACAAAGCCGTATCGCTGGCCTGCCGCCCCCACTGCAGCTCTGCGTAAGAGAGGACATCCACCGAAGCGACGCCTCACCAAGCGCTATCGTCCAGTGCCAGCATTACCAGAGTGAGGTACTGGGCTGATGCCAGCCAACTACCACACTCCTTGCCACAACTCTTTAGCTAGAGCAAACTTAGTAGGGCTTGATAGAGTAGAAACGCAGAGACATTAAAAATGAGAGTGCAAGAGCTCGTTAGTTAACCTGGGAAGGTCAGGTGACGAAAGAAGTCCCAAATACAAAATCCTATTCTGGATACATTAGGCAGTGTGACGAAAGCGATTCCCCCCCTCAAAGAGTATTTTAAAAGTTGTGTATGCATGTATTTGTTTAGTTAAGATTTTTCTCTCAAAGGGTGAGAATTCAGGAATCGCATTGGTAGGAACAGAGGTTCCACACATTAATAAGTGCCGTAATTAATGTAGACTGCCTCCTATCAATGGAACAAATAACGTAAAATTAACAAAATTGTTTTTGTGTTATAAAAATTTGTCCCTAGGTTGCCACAAAGTTACGGAGCAATTATTAACATATAATCAAGCCCCTAAGCAGACTGGAAAGTTAATTTTGGCATTACCCCAAAATTCTCCCAAGTGCTCATGTAACGTAAGCATAAGATAAGAAACTGGAAAATTTTGGTTGTTGTTTTGAGAAATATGGCACTACAAAATTAACGTAACTTCACAGAATCCCTTTGAGTACTGATAGGAAGTGAGAACGCGAAACTATGCCTATCAGCAGGCCCGTGAACAGACACGACGTAACCCTCACCATTCCTTGCACTGCGACTGGGCGACTTTGTTTAGAGAACCGCTGTAACCTTGAGTAAGAGCATGAGGTGGGAGCTCACTGTGAGCATGCCATAACCGCTACACAGAGAACGTGTATACTGTAGAGAAACGTTTTGCGTAGTATAATTGTGTGTAGTGAATGTTGTAAGAAAATGGGTGAACACTGGCCTGGTTTGCTAGTCAAATGTAATGTATACAGGCAGAACTGTATAATTAAAGTGCAATAACCTGGAAGAAATCCATAGCAATGAAATTAACATCAAACCTTTGTTAACTGGCAGTTAATTTGCATACCGCAAACCATAGTTGAAGTTGCTGGAATTCCACACCAACAGAATTTCAATTACCGGGATAGCTCTGCACACAATCAGCTTCTGTGCAGCTCCCTGCATAGATATACACCACTACAAAACACATGTGGAGACATAGGAACTAACTATGTATTTATTTAAAGCAATGAAAGACTTTAATTTTTAATCAATAATTTAATATGGAAAAATATCATAGAAATAAATTGCCTGAAAAGTTTCATTCCATGCTGCAGCTGGACTATGTCTATAAAGATATGTCATGTCTGCTACAAATGCCAATTAAGTGAATGAGTATGTATTTGAAAGTAAAATATATATATATATAAAATGTAGACATCTTGAATGTTGCACACACTTAAATTTTTGCAGAGTTGATATAATTCAGTTCAAAATTATAGTCACTAATGTTCTCACACTTGGCCGTTATAATAAATTACGTGCCTGTATAATTACATTTTTCAAATGCTCCTGGCTAGCACAGCTTATGTCAGTAGAGCAATCAGATACTTATTTAAATCTTAGGCATTTTGTGACCACTGAAAAGTGTCGGGAAATGATGCTGCTTACTTTTAAAGTTTATTAAACACTCTTATGTACATGTAATGGCCCTGTACATTAAGGTGGGATCATACCTTATATAGATGTAGAGTTTCTCACACCTATTTTACATGTAGCTTTTTCCTAACAGTAGTACCGTGTACAGATGACTTATCACTCAAATTGTAATATACTTATTTGGGTTTAATTAACCTTAAAACATTTAATTTATACTTTTAACATACAACTAAGGCCTCCCTGGCCTGCTGCCGTTTCCTGTCGACTGGGCTTGTATGTTGTCTATGCCAGTTTATTTCCAGTCTCTTCTTCGTTATAGTTTAGCTATATGTATACTTAGAGGCAGTCATGGCCCCAATCGCTGGCCATGGCTGCCCAATCCCTCTCTGCCACAATGCATGTCTCGTTGCATGATTTCCTTCCTTGTAGATGTAAGGGGTTTGCCCTGAGATGCAATTAGCACCCCGATCCTACCTCAGATGTACATCTAACACTTAGAATTAGGGTAGGTTAGGAAAAAATAATTAATGTCTAGTGTATTGTCTTCCCACATGTCAGTCCACACTGCGGCATGGTGCGACGAGCGAGTCTGGCTTGCTACTTCCCCTACATGCCTGACAAGAGGAGAAGTGGTTATCTATAGCAACGAACATGGCAACCTAGCATCCTGTCTTCCACCCTTCTTTCTATCTCTCTCAGCCACGCACCTTCCTTCCTCCCCTCACAAGCCTTCGAGGGGGGAAGTTATCAAGCAAAAGATAATGCTAGCTCTTTATCTCCCCCCCCTCTCTCTCTCTTTATCCCCCCTTACCCCTTCTGTCCCCCTCCTTTCCCACTTGTCTTCCTTTTCTCTCTTCCCCCTTTCCCCTTCTCCTCTTTCCCCCTTCCCATCTCTTACCCCACCCCATGTATTCCCCTTCCCCATATCTTACCTCACCCCATGTATTCCCCCTCCCCATCTCTTCCCCTTCTCTATATCTTCCCCCTCCCCATCTCTTCCCCTTCTCTATATCTTCCCCCTCCCCATCTCTTCCCCTTCTCTATATCTTCCCCCTCCCCATCTCTTCCCCCTGTCACCACTTTTTCTCTTCCCCCTCCCTCTACCTTCCTCTTCCCCTCCTCCCTTTCTCATCCTGCCTTCCCACCCCTTTTTCCAGCCTCCCCCTCTCATCTTTGCCCCCCTCTTCCACTCCCCCTTCTCTCCCTCTCTCCCTTCTCTCCCTCTCTCTCACACTCCCCCTTCTCTCCCTCTCTCTCACACTTCCCCTTCTCTCCCTCCCCACCAGGTTTGCAGAATATGCCATCCAGTAAGAAAATCTTACCGAATCAAACTTTTGAATGCAGAAAATCTAAACATATTGATTCTTCTATTCGGGCAAGAATCAAGGAATCTATAATCAAATCGTCCCATCACTAATAATTTTATTATAATTTGTGGCATTTTTCAATGGGAAGGGGGAATTTTCTATGATCAAGATTGTACCCAAGTCGTATGCAAATAATTATTCTGGTATGTATATAGCTGGCATCACAAAAGCTTTTCTGTATGCACTTATGCATTATTATAAATGTTTTGTACCTTTTTGTTATACCTGAACGTTGTTTATGATGTTTATTGTCTAGCATTAATTTATATTACCATTTTCATTCATCACAATACCTTTGGGTGCCATTAATTAAGGTATAACTTCTCATGTGAAAAATTGTCAAATAACGAATGTCGGGGTTGAACGCAAACCCTGGGGATAAGAAAATTTTAATGCCCTCGAATGGTGACGTCATTTATCACACACTTGAATTTAAACAAGTACAAGACTAGAAAGGAGTTCTCCACGTTGGGATGGCAGTCTTGGCATGGGGTCTGTTTGCGTCCGCCCTGGACCAATAACTGGGGACATTAAATTTTGTGACAAATTTAACACTGGAAGATTTTTTATAGCAAGTCTTTGTTTTTATTACGCTAGGTGACTTCAACCAATGCGAGGCCAGTATCACAAGGGACATTAAAATAAGGCTGGGGCCTTATGTGTGCCTAGGGGCTTGTCCATTGTACAAGGTGGGCCTTGTGGCCTTTCTGGCGGGAATGAAGTCGGGAGTAACACACACTATCCTTCGCAGAGACGGTACCTTTTTAATGATGGGGCGTGGCGTGCTTCTCCTCTCTGGCTGGCTGGCTAAAAGAGTTTTCATCCAATGCCTATCAAGGTTTAAAATGGTATCTCTGTACCTTTGAATTAATTTTATAGCTAAATACTGTTCTCCGGGTAACTTGGGGTTGAAGCAGTGGGGTCGTATCACTATCAAACTCTGAAGGAGGTAATTCAGTAAGTGCAGCTATGATATCCTGTATCTCTCGCTTCTGCAGTTTTTTCACTCCACCTTGCCTGGAGTATGACATGAGGAGAAAAACAGAGTGCAACTGTCCTGAAGTTAGACAGGGATATAAATGGGCCCTATTGTGTACTTGTGAACACATTGGCTTCACGACTTAATTTCACACTCTGCTGTTCCGATCCGGCCTTGGTAAGCGGTGGATGCAACTTCCAGCCTTTAAAGTGGTGGAACAGAATTTTAGGATACCTTTACGTTGTTTAATGTAGAAGTGTCCATGTGTGGTATCCACAATGGGTCAAGTGGCCAAGGTAGTTCGTTCGTCAATCTGGCTGTTACCCAGCGGTGGTGGAGTAAGAATCTACTTAGTCACTCGATTCCATGGGTGGAGGAGTTGCTAGGGTGTTTCGGGTACGCCCGAAGATCTACCATGCTGGTGGAACTTGGTGGAACTGTGTGGATTTACCTTAGTGGTTGTTACACGACTCTACCGGCTTTTCCTCAGAGCAAACTAAGAATACCTTGTGTAACTTAATGCCTAAATGGGAGGTTAAGACTAGAAGTGATGAGACAGAGTACAATTAAGTTGTAAAAGAAATACGTTTTTTTTAAATAACGTATTTGACACATTGGTCACAAGTCATGTCAGCCAATAACATTTCAGAAATGTATCAGAACAGTACTGCACTGCACGCCATCAGCGCAATGTAGCAGAGCCCTTAGTGATAGTTGAGGACATAAAAGACAACTGCATCAAAAGCAAATTTGTGTAATTTTTTTATTGCCAAGAAAACAAAATCAATTAGGTTTCTGCCACTTCTTTGTAGAAACAGTCTTACTATGTAAGAAGTATTTTTATTTGTCAATAATGAAATATTTGCTAGTATTTTGTAGTTAGGTTTGTGTGGGAGAATTATTGATCTGAACGGAATTTAATTAAAAAATTATTGTCTACAATTGAACAAAAGCTGTGTGTGGGTGATGTAAAAATCTTTAACACTCAAACTCTAGTGAATGTTCTTGGACAGTTTTAAATGTGTCGATAAAGTGCAAAATTTATCTCACAAAAATTACTGTGATGTAACAATGTGTGTTTCATGTCATGTGTGCTCTCATTCTCATAAGATTGTCCTTTCATCCATATTATTAAATATTTTTTAATTTGTTCCACTTAAATAAGACTGATTAAAAGAATGAATAAAAAGTTCCGCTTATTTGGAGTGAAATTGTTACAAAAACAATAGATTCATGTTCTAATAATAATGCATGCATTTTTTTTCGTTATAAAATTTGACAGAATGAAGTTTTTTTTTTTTTTTTTTTTTTGACAAAATGGTGAGATTTTAATGAATAAATCAGTACATTTTATTTACCATAAAAGTGGGGCCCTTACAGCACCTCACCAAACTATAAGGAAATATTCCAAGTGTATAAAGTTTATTTCAGTGCATTTCATTTTTTTTTTTTTAAATTCATTTCCATTTAATATGAAGATGACTCGTTTGATTTCAAGTACATATTTTGTATGTCACTCTCATGTTCATATTGCTTCATTTGACAATAAGAAGTGCAACAAATCTGATGTGCCCTATTATGTGAAATAATGTAATGTCGATTCCTGTGGAGAAATGTTGTATGTTACTTTTTTCTACCACTGGAGGACAGATTTTCTGTGCTTGTAATAAAACCACTCTTCTGTAAAGTTGGCATTTCATTACATACAACATTTTTTCAGCCACTCATACAAATATAGCACTGTAGTTGTGAAAATTTTTGAAATAATGTATTTAAGTTAGGCTACCTTAAGAACTTTCCAGTGCTTCATTCTACTATGAGATATTGAGAAATGAACTTATTAACATTTACCCTGTTTTCACAATTTTAACAGAAGAATCAATAATAAAGTTAATAAAAAATGGAAAACATTTTTTAAACTATTACCACTAAGAAAGAGTCCTTGATCCTCCAATCCATTTTGGTAATGTTGTAATATATGGTAAACCATCACATAAGCAGCAGTGTAGTAGGTGTGAAGTGGATACTGGTAGAAATAATAATGTCAGTAGGTCTGAAATATGTTTTAAAATAAAATGTGAAGTTATGTCTGCACACATGCGTGATAAAGTTTCTGAGGGGGGATTAGGTTAAACTGATTACATCTGATGCTTCTCCTGCTCACAAGAATTCAAACAAATACCCTTGGTGAGAGGGAATTACTACTAGTGGAATGGTTGCCTGGCTAGGTCGTAGTTCTTTCCATGTTGGAAAGAAGTGTGTTGGTCCCTCTACGTGGGTTATCCGTGACAGGAGAAGGTAATCCAACCCCAGAGTGAGTTTAACTAAGTACGCCTCCCGTTTTGGGAGTTTGGTTATGCTCACTGTGAAGGCTGTCAAAAATGTTCATGATGCCAGCAGTCACGTGGATGAAATAAAAATGAAAACCAATTAAATGGAGTCAGAAGGCTGTGGCTGGCGGCATCCTCTATAGGGGTCGGTCTTGTGGGGATGCAAGGTGGTACTAATTCAGCCGAGGGAGCCAATATAGGGAGCTGGTCTTGTGTGGATATGAGATGGTACGAATTCAGCCCACTGAGCCAATATAGGGCGCCGGCTTGTGGTTGATTTGGGGGATGCGAATATTAATTTCCTTAACCGCTGCCATGCGTACCTGGCACATAGGAGTTATGGGTCCAGGGTTTGGTGTGGGCGGAAGGGGTTGTAACAATTTGGCAATGTGTGGGTCTGGTTTGTAATACTGAAAATATTCTACTGAGTGACTGGGCCACGCCAGTCCTAAGAGATTATCTCCACACTGCCTTATTGGTTCTCTTCCAAAAAGTGTGAGGTTGCCTACACAGGTCCCTAATTCAAAAAGGGTGCCTACACAGGTCCCTACTTCAAATAAGGGTACGGGGAGCAACATGAGGATTGTTTTCATCAAGTGGATCTTCCCTGTTCAAAGAAAAATTTTCTCTCTGGGCTTCTAATTCTCTCGGACTTGCTTGGCATGCTAATTTTTGAGTGTGCTTCTATGTCCTTTGGTCTCATAAGTCATCTCGACAAAATAATTACATTACTAGAATATAATCTGGTTCCACTAGCCAGTATCCTCTCTTGACTGGCCTTGTGCAGACTGGGACGAGACTCAAGGATAACAAACCAGCCTGTGGTCCCGGAGTTATACTCCGCTGAAGGTTGTGCATCTCTGGGTCTTTCTGGATTAATCTGGCCTTATTCAGGCCTGGGCTACCCAGAAATCTCCGGTCCATTCCTCAGTTCAGGTAAAATGACATGCGTTCACACCACACTATGGTCCTTTTAATGAGCTATAGAAAAACTCCCAGATTCAGGCAATAGCTGGTACCTCCTTGATCTGGTCTTATTCAGGCTGAGGTAGAGGTTGTAGCTAGGGTGAGAGGCCTTAAGAATCTGGAGTTGGAATTCCTGGCATGTCAGGTGGACCAAATAATCCCAGGATCCCTTGGCCTTATGTAGACTGAATAAAATCCATGGAAGTTAGATTTACGTATGCCTACTCAGTGAGTGAAACAATTATTACCCTAGGACCATTGAAATTAATTATTAAAAAAAAATAATTTTAACCACTAATGACACTGGAAAATAATTCAACTCAAGAGACACATAATTCAGAATAATACAAGTATTAATTTAATTCGTTCGGAAGGACATTGAGATGCGTAGCTCTGCACAATTATTTAAAAAAATTAATATAAAAATTACGCAAATGGCAGGCGAAGGCTACCTGCATAAATATGAATATCAGGGTGAGCTGAATGTGCTAGTCAAAGAGATCAGTCCTAGCTGCCCAGGAGGGACGTCGTCACGACTTACTACCTCGGATATTGGAGGGAATGATTACCAGGTAGGGATTTGGGTGAGGACATAGAGATACCTATGGCTGGTGGCGTGGAGATGTCTACTTGAAGTGACTGACGTATGGTTTTTTGAAGGTATAGGAGACAGTTTCTTCGATGCGTGAGCCTAGTAGCATCTACTCTCTTAAATGGCTCAGTCCTTGCAGACTGGAGTGTCTGAGCAGCACACTTACTCCCAGAGACTTACTCGGGTAATGCCGGCGCTAGTGGCCTGAGTCCTGAGGTACTGGCTTTGAGTCCTATGCAGACTGAAGGTGCAGGACTTGTACCACTTATCCCTGTATTGCTACGAAGTCTTGCTCAGGCTGTAAGGGCAGGTAGGCAAAGCCTTGCTCAGGTCCTCGGCCTTACGCAGGTTAGAGGACCAACGAACACTCTCGTGTGTGGATCTCGCACCTCCTTATATACACGGAGTTTCAGCTTGTGGGCTATCCGAAGGATGCAAGGTTGCTAGCCTCTCTCTACAGGGGTGGTTTATTCAGAGTTCAGTGCTGCAGCGCCCTTTCGTTATCTCCCCTGTTGGAGGCTGTTGACATTTTTATCTCCTCTGCTTGAGGCTCTGGCGGCTGCAATGTCGTGTGTGGGGGGGGGGGGGTGTGCTGCGATCTTGCATCATCCCTTGGAACTCGCATCTTTGGCTTACTGGTGCCGATGGTGGCTTCGGTGGACAGAACAATTTCATAATTTATTTCCAGTGTCTGTAATCACCCACTAGGCTGAGAGTAATCCTGTAGGCAGAAATAATTATTTGTCTGCTGCTGAGCGACTTCCCCATGAGTGTTCCTACCCTTGAGATGGGGTTATGTCGAAAAGAAGAGTGCGCATCCTAGATGCGCAAGGACATGCCATGCGTCACATCATAGAGCTAGTGAAATTGTTTTCATTGTAAGTGCTACCGTGAATTTTGTTTTTACAGGAGTGTGAATAGTCTTGAGTGCAGAATATATTTTTGGTCTCGTCCAAAGAAAATATTCATAGAATGAAAATAAAGACAATTTTATCAAATTTTCTTAATTATTAGGTTTTGCTGTTATTCATATTTATAATTTATTTTTTTTGAAAAGAATGTAAATATATATATAATATTAGGCACCTGCGAGTACTCAAAATTTAAGTTTCGAATCAAGTTTTTTTGTAATTCTCGAGCTCAGACGCGACAGATACTGAAACTCGTAATCCGAACATGTTACATTAATATTTTTATATTTTGTGTTTATTTTGGTAAAAAACTATTTTCTCAGTTTCCATTTTCTATTTACTTAGCATAATAATAATGTTTAGGAGACCACCCAATAGCAAGCAAAAAAGTACTGTAACAAAAGTTTTCCTAAAAATATTCTTTAGTTTCCACGAGAAATATAATTTGCAATCAAAATCTAATATTTTACTCACTACATCAAAGTCGGCGCCATTCTTCTTCATTTAAAATATATTATTCCCAATATAATGTTGTACACAGTTATGCCGGTAACCTAAAACACGGAGAACTCGTAATCAGTCATAATTGTAAGCGCTGGTCATATAAGCATGTCAGCGACCACGTCTTGATACTGATTTTTTAATATCTAAATAATAGGACATTAGATTTGAGTGTATTTGTGCTTCCACATTATATTCTTCAATTTATTGATTGCCACCATTCGTACTTTGTGGACACGATCATCCGTTGCCATGTTTACCAAAATAGTTTGTTGTAGTTTATTCAGTGTAGATATGTCAATATATTGATAGTCTACATCAAACTACAATTGCTCGTCATGGTCGCAGCTCGAAAAGAATGAAATAGTTGTGTTGCAAATGTTCATCCGTGGGAAATGTATTGATTAAATCATGTAAGTGGTCTCATTTTCTTCATTGTTTAATGGAGAATCAGTAATGCAATGATGGGAGTTTACCATTGGTGGCTGATTAAAGTTATCACAAAAAACAAAATGGCAGCCACTCTGCCGTACCCGATAGTGGTTTTCCTGTTTTTCTCAGAAAATACCCGGTACCTTTGTCAAAAGGTACCGGGTACGAACAATATTTCTTGTAAAATTTTACACAAAAAATGTTTTAAGATTTTTTTTGTACGAGTGACCTTTGATACAGTAAATTCCATTTTTTGTAACAATTTTTTTTGTTGCATTTGTTTTCCATTTGGAATCTACGGTAATGTTACAGACTTTTTTATTTTCTTGTAAAATATTCTTCTTTATGTTAGTTACTTTATATATAACTTTCCAATCCGTTTGATAGGTATGAATATGTATTGTATTAAAAAGTAATGTAAGAAACAACAGGATAAATTTTACAAGAAACACAGTTTGTAGTGTTATCCAAGTATAAAAAACTTTAAGAAGGAATATTACTCTTGTATTAAATGACTTAGTGTAAGGAATAGTATAACCCTCAAAATAAATTACAAATATTGAACCAAAAATCTATTAAGGAACAGTCTACTTACTTACTATTAATAATAATCTTCATCACCAAACTCTTCTTCATTTTCTATAGAAGATTAAGTCAATTGATCTACATTGTCATCATCAATCTCCTTAGAATTGTCGTACAGTTCCAGATCACCTTTACGTCTACGCATTTCTGTACACTTTAATCCATACGTGAGACAGGTACATAGTGGACAACAACGATGTTGGGAGCATGTACAGCTACAAAGTTCTGCTATAAGCTCTGGAGCACGTGCCATTGTACATGCAATTGGTTCGAAGGTACCTCCAACATTCGTCCATCCAAAATTTGATGGTGACTGTATATTTGGATGTGGGGTTACATCTTGATTCCACTCAAGTAACTGAAGGTGAGCTCTTAAAATCGCTGGATTTAGAGCTGCTTTTGTGGGTGAAAGATTTTCATCTTGACAATGTTTTTTTTTTTATGAAATTCCACCATTGTACATCTCCAATATGTCATTGTAGTTTTGTGAACATACAACTGACAAACAAATGACTCCAAAGCATTCCTGATATTGTTTGGCAGAGAAGGTGTTGTACCAAGCTTAGCTAAAGCTTCTAATAGGTCATCATTAACAGAATTGAATGTTTTCCACCACTTAAGCTTCCCCTTTTTGGCAAATGATTCAGTTACATCAAAACCCAATAGCACATGAAGTCCTGGGAGGGCAGCAGCTTTAAGTAATCCCAGTGACTTGTGAATACGAGCTAGGTCAACAAATCTTTTCATTCCCTGGCCAAGGAAAATTCTAAACTCTGGTGTCATTTGGGCAAATTGCCTTAATGCCAAAACCAGAACATCTGTGTCAGGTGAAAAAAAACGTGAGTTGTGTTAAATCCGTAATATGATATGTACACTCTGTGTAGTATGATTTTTGTATCTGCGTCTTCCTGTGTGGTCTGAAGGCTTGCAACATCTGTTCCATCTATTGATGCGACTTTGTCCCCCCAGTTAACTATATATTTTTTCTTATTACTCACACCATATTGTATTATGTCATTAGATAGGAACTCAGAAAGTTTGTTTTTGGTTTTGTTATGAGCAAGCAAATTCTTCATTGAAATTCTGTTAAATTTCATTTCTGATGTGATTTGGTAGCGGATAGTTTCTGTGCCGTGTTGCCGATAAACTCTCGCTTCATTATTTAAAAATCCATTTTTGTATGTGTCAAAGACCACATGTACTTCATTGTACTCACTGAATCTTGCATCAATCCACTTACTAAAGTGTATGCTGGGATCACAACATTTTTTGATGGTGTTAGACTTATTGTATGCGAGTAGAAGAGCCATACCATCAACTATAGTTGCAATTTCGCCGGATCCTTTTATTTCTCTAGGATGTAATGGTGGTGAATAATCATTAATCTGTCCTCATTTTAATGGCAATGACTCCAAAATTCCTGCAAATTTTGATTTGTTTGAACAGTGATGCATTTTTCCATCATTAGCAAACAATAGTTTTGGAAATGCAGAAGATTCATAGTTGCTTAGATTGAACTTGATATCAATGTCATTTCTGCTTCGTGAGGCAATTAACAGCCTAGACAGAAGTGAAACATCCGTTTTCATAGATATAATTTTTAAGGACAACTTTAACTTTTTTTGCTGACTGTCTACAAGTTTTTGTGGGGTATTTCTTCATTGGAGCCCAAAATTGTATAGTGTTGCTATTTATTTGCTCTGAGAGAAATGATTCCTGTGATTTTTGACCAACTTCTACAATGTTACATACAAAATCTTACACATTCTGTGGGAAAACTCTCAGAGTAAGAATGTGAGTCAGTTCCTTGTTTTTACACTGGAAAGGGTTGGTGGAGTTTTCAAGTGTTTCTTTTAGTTTTGACACAATGCGATCCTGGCATTTTTGAGCTGTAACTAGAAGCCCATGGTGTTTTGTCTTTCCAACAGTTTTCGTCCCAAGCAAATCTTCTGTCTCGTTTGGTATTCTGTTCAGTTCTGGATTTACAAGGAAGGAACAATTTCTTGCATTATCATTCAGTGTTATACCTACGAGTCCTCCTTGCACTTTTAATCTTCGGTTCTGGTGCTCTAGGGCTTCATGAACACCTAGAGCATAGAATGGCACTACATTACGATTCACAACCCATTTGCCCTCCATGATATTTTTCCAGATGGCTGGATCTGTGGATTCTGATACATCCATCTCAATAAGGTAAAGGGAGATCATCCGTGAATAGTTGAGCCTATTAAGAGCAAAGAAATATTTAAGGAAGTCATGAAGGGAAGCCAGGCTGAGATTCCAATTTGATGAAACATAACATAGATTGCACCATAATCATATATGAACATGCCAGCTTGAAGACTGGCTCTACTGCTTTTCTGGAATGCACAAATCTATTTATATCTTCAATTATTATACTTTCTTTAATGAAAGAGACTAATGCAATATGTGTTTGTTTGATTTTGTTTCATTGTTAGCTTGCAAACTCTCAGCCAAGTCTTGTACTAGAGACTGCAACAAGGAAATCCTTCCTGGGTTTTCCTTTTCAAATTCTTCTAGAAGCAGAATCTGTAATGCAGATTATGATGTTAAATGTGCTTAAATTGCTCTCCTTATGTGTCTTCCTTCGAGGATTTGTTTCGTAGTCACTGAAGACACACTCCAACCACAGTTCAGATATTCCACTTCTACATTTGATTCACCTATCGTTCGGAGTTGAGCTATTATAATGTGCAGCTCTCCGGGCTTTAAGATCCATTTACCATTTGCGATCTTCCTTTGCCATTTATAGTTGCTTCAAAGTTTTATATATTGCCTTGTCAGCTGTAACGATGACTTTGTTTATTGTTTCAGTAATGGAGTTGTTCAGTTTTTCTAGTTGGCTCATTACTGTTAGTTCTACAGAACTACTGCTTGGAGGCCCTGGAATAACAGGTAGTAAGGAAACTCTGGATACACACTTCACTTCTCCTAAATGGCTATTATAACCAATCCATGTAGAGGAGGAGATTATTGTATTATCATCATTCAGTAGGGATCATCTTAAAAGAAACAAAACTTTGTCACAACATATTGCATTATTGTTACACCATATTGAGGAACAATGTTAGAAACAGGTTCTGGACAACATGTATTCCAGTTCGGAGATTTTGTACATTAAAGAATATTTGGTAAGGTATC
Source organism: Dryococelus australis (assembly GCA_029891345.1). NCBI lineage: Eukaryota > Metazoa > Arthropoda > Insecta > Phasmatodea > Phasmatidae > Dryococelus > Dryococelus australis. The sequence continues at coordinate 181,700,371 of CM056997.1, read as the reverse complement.
CTGTAGAGATGTTATGGCATATTTTCTGACGAGGCCAAGGATATTGGAGCATTTAGATCAGATTCTCTTATATCTTGGTACACAGTAACGGCTGTTCCATGAAATGTCCTCCCATCAATGGTGTCTTCACAGAAGTCAACATTATCCATAGCACAATGTATAAACCTATTTGTTTCTAATCTCAGGACTCTTGAGTACTCAATACTGCAACGTAAATAATACACGAGTTTTATCAAAAATTTACTACGTGTTGTATTATGAATAGTCAAACCACAAGCAACCTGCAGCGGTAAGTTTCGGCTGTGTTGCAATTTTAAAGCTGTTTTGTTTCTACTTGCCTTCGAGAAAGACAGTTTGACATTAACATCTGTGACATATTGCTTACTCGTCTCTTTAAGTCTTCGTCCTTTGCCCTTCGTTCTTCACATACATTACTTTTTCCTGCAATACACCATTTGAAGAACAGTTGAATTTCGTGTGGAATAATTTCTGTGAGGTTTTCTGGAATAGTGCCATTGAATTACCATGACTTTGCTTTCAAAATGTGACTTATTATAATACTTGCAGATTCAAACAATACATTTAATTCTCTCATTATTTCATCCCTATTACTTTCCGCTTTAGCTACCAGTTTGTCTTTAGTGCATTTCATTAAAACTCTCTGCAGTTTGTTAACCTGGTTTGGATGAGAGAATTCAATATTTTTGTTAGATAGTTCTGTTTCAATGAAAGCTTTCAGTTGTTTGCGTGTCATAACCTCATTTTGTACGTTGTTTGAAGAACAAATATTTAAACGTGTTTCATTTTCAGACAGTTTTACAATATTTTCACATTGCTTGTCACTGTAATATTTTTGTTCAGTTATACAGTTAACAAGTTTCTTGTAACTGTCATTAGTTAGTTGGGATACTAGTTTTTCAAATGATGAGTTGCACAGATAGTAACGAAGTTCATAGCTTTTCTTCCTTTTCTTCGCCAAGTTACACTGATATAGAGCATCCATTATTTAAGCTCATTAAGATTCTTTATACAGGTTATCTGAAACAAAAACAAATATATATTACTAATTGAATATGTACATAAGGTACATACATTACAACTAACATCTTTTGAAGTTTGCCTACAGTGTAGTTTACCACATAAATGTATTTTAGTAACATATTGAGAAATAAATAGATATATGCTATAGCATAGTTCCTTAATGATCTCCTGTACCAAAAAAACCCAGACACATTTTTTGTGTAGAATATTATAAGGAATATTTTTTGTTCTGCGTAACTTTACATACACACTGTATTTTCCGAGATAAACAGGAAAAACCACTATCGGGTACAGCAGATCAGTGGCCATTTTGTTTTTTGCGTATAACTTGAATCGGCCACCTATGATAAACTCCCACCTTCGTAATATTGATTCTCCATTAAATGATGAACAGTTTGACACTATTCCCATGCTTGAATCATTGAATTTTCCACGGGACATTGATTTTGTACGTTTGCAAACCCACTAAAACGTGTTTGTCAGCCTTCATGTTATCTTGCCTATTTTAAGCATACTTAAAAAAAATTAGATGGGCGACTTAATATTGTTTCAACCACATCCTGTACTCCAAAAACATCTTGTTAACCCACCAACTGCAACCATAACCTAGTTTGTTCACAACTGACATTGATTTGTCAATTACGACGACTAACCGATTACAGCATCACATCACAGGCAGTGATGAAATACAAAAAGTGTACTGTAAAATAGTGTGTGATTGAACAAATGTACTAAGATGTTGGCAGAGACATCTGGCTCGACTAGACTGGAAATTGAGAGTTTTTCAAAAAACTCAGCTCGAAATCGACTCGCCTGGAAAAACTATAACTCAAAGGTGCCTTATATATATTATACCTCTATTTACAGTCTGCTTTTTAAGACCTTCTGACTATCATTGGTACTTCCAGGATTGGGTATCACGGATGGGTGGTGATGGGAGAGTGGTCTGCTGAGCGAGAGGATCTTCTTTAGGTTTACGTGTCTTAACACATATATGTTCATACAAAACAGACATGTGGGTATAAATGTCAAATCTGATGTTTTTCAAACTTTGTTTTATTTTTAAAGGTATATTTTGGTTGTATGAAGAAAATAACTTCTTTTCATGATATTGTTTGACATGTTTGTTATGTAAATCATGTGTTACTCTCAAGCAGTTAGCTATGTGATGAAATACTTTATGTGTGGGATATAAGTAGTAGTGCATATTTCTTTGTCCTTATATGTTCTTTCTATAGTTTGTTTGCTAGATCGTGTTCATTTTTTCAATAAATAGCCCATTGCTGAATGTATATATTGTGCTTAATTTGCCACAAAATCAACAGAATAACCTGAACAATGTACATTAATATATAGTGACTCAGTTTTCTTAAAAGAAATATGGTTGATTTAAAGGTAGCTGGTAGTTGTAAGAAGGATACTTAGGGCCTAGTGCCCATCATCTTTGTTTCCACCTCCTTGCTCACTTTACAAGGTCAGATTACATACTTGTGCACTGCCAGTAAAAAGGGACAGAAGGTAATGGGGCTTGTGGTTGGCAGGAGCTGCGGTGTCGGGAGGAAGAGCTGACACGCGCCCAACTGCAGCAGGAGGTCCTGGAGAAACACCTGCGTCAGCGCGAACAGGAGCTGGCAGAGCGTGAGATCGACCTGTTGCACCGTGAACTGCATATCATGATCATCCAGCAGCAGACGCCTACCCCCACTCCCAACAAGCGCAAGGGCAAGTTCAAGCGCAGTCGCCTCAAAATGCTGAAGAAGGAGCCTGGCCAGAACATCAGCTTCCCGTCAGGTGCGCACTCCACACTCGCTCTGTCTGCAAAACTATTTCCTATGTTTTGTCTTTTCCATTTATAACAATATTTTTCTTTTATCACACTACTCCAATCTCTTCGTTGTTCAGTATTGTCGCCACCCCTCTCTTTCTTCATTGATTTAGATTACTTCAGCTCTCAAACATTTCCTGGTGCATCATCTTTTCTTTCATCTACATAGTCTATTCAAATTAACATAATCTCTTATTCTCCATTCTTCCATTAACTTTCAACAGATGTAAATACTGTACTTTGTCTTCTTGTCACACTAAATACATTCCAGGAACAATTTTTCATTAGCCTGTTTCTGTTCTCATCACCTGTGTTTCTGTTATGAATCACCCTTGAAGTGACACAGAATTTAAGCATTATGTTTATGCCCATATGGTTCTGAGACTTCTGTAAGTGGCAAATCTCAGTCCATTTAATGTTTGTGTGAAACTGTTTGGTCTAAAAACGTAATGTGCTAGTGGAACTTCTCTGGTTCAACCCATTGTAGCATTCTTAACTAGCAGGATAGATTTTGATATTAAGTGTTAGAAAGTGTTTCTCTTTTGTGTTCAGTACTAGAACTTGTTGGGTGTTGCATTCAATTTTTAAGATTTTGAATATGTATGGAGAAAATGTTTTTATTTCTTTTTAAAACATTTATAATATTTTAAGACAGTTTATAGTCCAGACAAAAACTTAAGAGAGATTTTTGTCTTTCTTAGCATGCCAGAAATTTGAAAGTTAGTTTTTTGCTCAAAGAGTAGATATGTGAAACTGGAAATGTTAGATGTTTACTCACAGATTTTGCATATCTGGTTGGAAATTTTATATTATAGTATAACACATTTCTTGCTGCTGTAAAGTTAACCATAATGTCCAAATAGTAATAGCTGTCCAGAAAGGTGGGTATAATAGTTGAGGAAAATGGATTTGTGAAGAAAGCAGTAAAACTGTTTTTTTTTGCAGATTTTCGCCACAAGATCACGGTTCATGCATCAATGGATCGCAAGCCTCGCAACGTCTCCAGCCCAAACAGTCCTCCTGGATCACCCAACATTCCTCGGCTGAGAGCCATTGCACGTGAGTATCTGCCAACTACCTACTTCTTCTTCTCCAGAGATTCTGTGCGTATCAGCTCATCAACACCTCAAACATAAGCAGTAGTTTTATGTTGTTGGATAGTAATTTGCTTGTGTAAAGGTAAGAGTTGCTATATTTTTCCTCCTGGCATACTTCATTGCTGATGTGCATGTAAGACAGAGTTTGTGTGAATTGCAGCAGTGTTTTTATGTTTTAATTTTGATGAAAAAGTTTTTTTTCTCATCTTGTCATGGTTGTCAAAGGAAGTAAAAGCTTGAATGTGTGTGTGTGTGTGTGTTTCTTTTTATTTTTTTTTTATTAAAAATCTTGTGGCTCCAGAAGTTCTGCAGAAGTGAAGTATATTTATGTCACAGCATTAGTGTAGCTTTGTTAGGGATAATCAATTGCATTCTGGGTTCTGTTATGGGAATTGACTTGTATATTACTGGCCATGATAGTTTTATTAGATGTCTCCCAGTGGACATAAACTGGCGTTCTTAAGCAGAGACCATAAGTCATAAGTCCCATTTAATGATGGTGATATTATATTCCATTTCCTGTAAATATATTTTCTTAAATATTAGTTATTATGAAAAATTAATCTATGTACAGGAGGGCAAGCTATAGCCATAAGTTAATTCCAAACCCGTATCCGAGATATGTTTGTTCCAGAAGGTGATGAACTCATGTTCTGACCATAAAAATATTGCAACTACCAAGAATGGTATTTAATATGATCCGTCTCAGGCAAGTGTTTCCTCCCACTAGCCAGTAAACAGAGCTTAACTTGCGACAGGCATAAGTGTACAGGAAATTACTGGACGTGTTTTCGAGTGACTTATTATTGAAGACCACAAAGAAAGAAATTTTAATTGCCTTATTTATTCATAAAGCATTTTGAAGTTAAATATTATTAATTACTTCAAAAGGCAGACATTTGCTATGCATTCATGGTGTTGCCAATGTGTAGATATACTGCCTGCATGAGTAAGTTTCTGCTACCTTCGGCTATCCTTGGTAGTACTCGGCAGAGCTCATTTCCTTCTCCCATACGCCTGGCGAGGGTGGAATCTAGTTGCCTAGTAACCAGCGTAGCATACTTGCGCCCTCCCTCTGGGTGCCAACAAGTTTGGAAAGTAAGGGTTAGATTATTTTATTTATTTTTTTACAGTAATACTAATACAATGATACTTTTTAAAAAATTCCCAGATAATGTATAGTTTTCAATATACTCAATATGAAGTTTAATAAGGTTAGAAGTTGTATTTTATTAATGTACGTGTCAGATCCCCATCTACTCAAGTTCTGGATGTATGGAAATTTTGTGACTGTCCCCTGAAAAACAGTAGATAGTCCACTGGACATAAAACTTGCAGGAAATTTTATCCTCTGCAAAATTGGTGGTAGTATTTTATTGTCTAAAACCTATTTAATATGAGATAGTCAGAAAAACCACCTTTTTTGGAGGAATTGTTTCAGTTTTTTCACATTTCACCCAAAATTGGTGAACATATCTCAGCGCCTCTTAGTGATTGGGGAAAATGTAATACATTTACAGAAAGTATTTTCTATAAAAAAATTGGCAATAACAAATTTTTCTTTAAAACACACTGGCATATTTAACAAAAATTAAGTTCATCGTGGTTTTTTGAATTGCACAGACAAGTGCACCATGGTCAAAAACTTGCAAGCTATAAAACAGATGGAACATTTTTAGTAATATATATTCCACTCATATTCAAGGTGTCACATTTTACTATTTTTCCAAAAATGATGTGGACAATATAAGAGATGTTCATATTCCACATGTCACAACCAGTACCTCACACCAGATCATTCCACAGCTTCTCTCGTAACAGTGCTTCTGTAATTCAAATCAAGCAGACGTACCTAATTTTCTGAACAAGCAATAACTTTCCAGCTCATATCAGTGTCAGTGAAATTGAGCAAGTTATGTAAAAGACACAACCTAAATTGCTTGATTATGCCTTGTGTGTGTATGAATGACTGGTGGTTAGGAGAAGTAGTAGAAATACAAGTTTGACAAGATTCGCTTTATTCACCCAAACGGTCCTGGGACTTCACAAAAGTCTGATATATGTAGATGACAAGACAAGCTGTTTTTGAGAAGGTAAACATCCATAGAATGCTCCTCCTGAAACTTCGAAATTTATTGCAAATGCCGAAGCCAAGAACTGTGGAAGAATTAGTCAAAAGATTGCATGAAAGTGAGCGCAATTACAGTGAGCAGGATGAGCTAGACTGGCAGCAGATGGGCGGGGGGAAGGAGGAAGAATGACAGGCAGTGTGCCCTCCCTACTCCTCTAACCCCCGTTGCTGTAAGCAACCTGCAGCCTCACTTCTCCGCTACGCAGATTAAGGGAGAGCGGGGAGACGGGAGAAAGACAAGGTTGTGCCCCCTTCCCATGCCGCTACTTCTCCTAGATGCTGGTATTTTCCCAGCTGCCATTTTAACCGGGATTGCCCAATAAAGTTGGCTGGCTGAAAAGGGATGAGAGAAGAAAACTCCCCCTCGTCCAACAGATTAATGAGAAAATGAAAGACTAGTCCAGCGTCAAATTACAGACATTGATTGAAGGTCCCAGCTCCCCACAACCTCCCCAGATTAAAGTGAGAATCAACCGGTGAGCAACCGCCGCCATGATAGACACAACAGTCTCTGAGAATTTTGTTAGGAGTGACCTGCTCACTTCCAATCGAAGAGCCCATCTCGTGCCTCATGACGGCAAAATACAGATGGCCCAGCCTGACCACCCTCCTACAGGTCAAAGGTAAACCGAGCCTGGCCATCCACATTAAACAGATGACCACCCACCTGGAGTTCTAAGTGGTACCCAAAATAGGGGAGGCTGATATTTTGGGACAGCCTTGGCTCCAGAAACAGAAATGTCTAGGGGACTATGAGCAATGCTAAGTGCATGTTGGAGGGAAAAAAAAAGTGCCTAGGGATCACCTGAGAGTCAAGCAGTGACGTGACTTTCCAGCCTCCAGCTCTGCCATGAAGAATGAGGGAACCGGTACAGCTGCCACAGCTACAAGTGGTGATATACTGGCCAGCCCTAAGCCCGACAACGAAGACAAGAAGTCAAGCCCGGTGAGCCCAATGCTGTCAGAGGCAGGTTCAAGCACTGGAAGAACGTGGAGAAGGTTGAACTCCCGAACCCGCTGCAATCACCAAAGGAATTCATCGTCGGCGAGCAAGAAGACGATCCCACACCCGAATCAGCAACCGCCAAAACACCTTCGCCTCCAAGGACTGAAGGGGGGGAGAGGGCGGGTATGAGATTTGACTGCCAAGTCACTAGGCAACGCCAATCTGAGTCGAGTTTCCTCCATCACGAGTCGCTGCGTCAAAGAGGTCTCTCTTCTCCACCCACAGCAGCTATCGTGGTCAAACCACCACCCAGTATGTCCAGATATCTCCTGCCATGACAGAGATCTCCTGGCACAGTCCGATGGACCAACAGCCACACTCACCGTTGACAGCCACTGCAGAGTCCAGTAGTGGAGAAGAACATAAAACCCAGCGCCATCAAGACTTTGAAATGTTGGGAACCGCAATTCGCCTCCCCAGAACTCCCAGGGGTGTCTAAGTCAACATGGTGACCGCGTTGCAGCTGGACGACCCAGCTGCTTCCTGTCAGCGAGTGAAAACTTTCGCCAGCTGCCGAGAGCTGATGGAAATGAACAGTGATAATGCGGTCGTTAGTTGCCACCTTATTCAAGTGAGTGGATTCCACAGCACGTAGAACATTATAAGTTGTAGCCATCATATTGCCACATTTAAACAGTGAATGAACAGACTCGTTAACAATTGTTGATTGTTACATAGTAAACAGAGGTGAAGACACAGACATTGGTTTTACAGAGTAAACAACTGCCTAGTTATGAGTGTAAACTACCAGTAAACTTTAAAGACAGACTTTGTACTCGTGTAATTATTACGCCCACCTATTTTGTGTAATAAACCAGGCACCTAATGATGCTGTTATAGTTCCTAGTGAACGTGCCGTGATGTAAATAAGTAAGAACAGTTTTCCAGTGTATACTGTTTAAGAGACTTGCCATACTGAGAAGCAGATGGCAATATGCTGAGGCCTGAAGTTAACAAACCAGTCAGAATATACCAATAATAAACAGAAATTCTCATGAACAAATTTTTTTTTAAATTGTTGTAAATACAGTATTTTGGCATGTATAGGCCACACCAAAAGTTTTTGATGAAAAATTAGGGATAATTGATATTTCAAGTATAGGCCTCGCTGAATTTTTGTATTCCTGTAAATATTGTAAAATCATGATTCCGTACAAACGTAATAAGGCAGACTTAATTTGTACCTTAAAAATATTTGAGACAGAAAATTTTGTACTATGTTGCAATGTTTACAAATTTATGTCATGCAATTACATTCCATAGATGGTAACGTGACTTGAGAAAACAAAACCTGGCAACATGGTACACAAAATGGCTTCTATCAATGTGCACTTGTGGCATGGCGGTGGTCGTGCGAACTACGTAAGACATCTTTACAGAAAATGGCATCCATCAATGTGCGTTTGTGGCGGGCATGCGAACTACCTAAGATATATATTAACACAAAATGGCATCTATAAATACGCACTTGTGATGCAGTGGCAGGCGTGCGAACTAAACAAGATATCATTCTCTTGTAAAGCAGTGAAATTATTGTCTCATGTACTGCATCTATGGCCGACCTCCAACATGTTTACATTTTATGGGAGCAGGATGGTTATTTTGTTTATGAATGTAAGTGAACAAATTATTGCAAGAGTGAAAAGCTATATATTTGTTCTTTTTTTTACTTCCTTAGAAACTTAGTTAAAAAAATAAAATGTATTTTAACAAATTACTAGGGATGTGACAGTACTCAAAATTTCTAGTACGATCTGGAGCTTTGTAATTACTCGACTCGAGATGGTATCATTTTCTCAAGCACGAAAAATTTGAGTTTTTTGGGGGAAAAAGTGCATATTGCAATTTCGTTCTGAAAAATACAAGAATTCAAGAAAGAAAGCCTTGTTTTATATGCTTCATAAAATAAACGACTACTGGCCAGATGGCGGGCAAAGTTTGGGAATTTTCCATTGGTACATATACCAAATTATTATCACTTTGTGTGCATTCAGTAACATTTGGCACACAGTTTCTTGCCAACTTTTACTCATACGTGAAAGAAAAGGCAAGCATTACCTATTTTTAGAGTCCTAGAAAATTCGCAAATATGAAATAACCATTATAAAATCTGAAAAGTTGCACTATTAACTATAAAAAAGCTAAATTGTTATGATTTAGCGATAGAGAAAAACTTCCGTAAATGTACCAAATTCTTCACTGCGTTAATTTTTCAACGTAAATAAGGATTGATCTTTTTTAAACTAAAAACGCTTTCAGACGGTCTTCGTATTGACAGAAAACATAACGTAAAAAATTGCTTTTTCTGGAGTTCAAAGATATGAGACAAGCAAGCAGCACTCAACCCAAAATGGCTCACCATATCGAACCTAGCGCTAGCAGTGTCGCTTTTAATGAAAAACGTATACGTAATGAACATATGCATAGTGAAACAGTTCAAAGTCATTGTGTAACGTGTCGTGTAGGAACATCTGCGGCATGAAGATGTGTAGGAAATGGTGCAATTTTATTTTGTGTTGTGTAGGAACATCTTCGACGTGTGTACGTAAAGCCTTCAGCAAATAGAATTAAAGGAGCACAGAAAAATGAGTAATTGTTTGAAAATATAATTTCCAAAAGTAGAAGAAGTAAACAAGTAACCCTAGTTATGTACAGTATGTTAAGATAAGTCAATATACCTATGTAAAGTAAAAAGAAAAAAAGTATTTTATTGTTCATTAGAATAATACTACAATGCTGTTTGAATTGATTGATTAATTTCCTCCACTGTAATTTTTTTTTCATGGTATTTATTATTAGACAGTGAGCTTACATGTCGATGTTATTACTGTACAATATTAGATTTTAAAATTTGGTATGGGAATAATTTAATGGACACTTTATAATATGGCTCAGTTAATTCATTAAACTGTATTGTTAAATACGCTTAGTTAATAATAAAATAAGCCTTACCCCGCTTTATATATAGATATACTCTTTTTTTTTTTATGTAGGTGAGCCCTGTACGCCATTTGTGTTAACTTCATTTTCAGGTGCACTCGTGCTTGCAATGAGATTTTAGCTAACTTCCCATCAGTCAGGATGACGGAAGGATTTGATTCGGCAAACCCTAGTACTATGTCACAATGTCCTGGCAGAGTAATTTTATTCTTCTTCTGTGGCCACAGCTGGTAATTTTATGTAGCCGACATACCTTTCACAAGTGAGCCATAGCACACATGAAAGTGTCAATATTTTTGCATGTCCCTTGTCTTGCATTCTTTCTCAACAGGAAATCACTGTAATTGATATTTGTAACTCCACACCGAAGCCATTAGCTGATTTTGTGAACAGCATGCCTTAAAAATGAAGGGACGGCGAGCATATTACCAGACACTGTGACACACAGTTTCATCCTCTTTTATCTCTTGTTGCATTGAGGCTCCGGGGAGGGAGAAGAGGAGCAACCACCAGCGGTCAATCACCCCAGTTGCCACCCAGCTGACTAGTGTGTGAAAGAGACAGCAGTAGTCTCCCGCCAGTCAGCCAGAGATGATTCATGGGTACACACTACCAACTTGGTTAGGAACTCCAGCGTACAGAGCAAAGAGCAGAACAAAGGGCAACCGCCACATTCACCGTCTTCAAGAGGACGACAGTACTACATCATTACCGAGATGATGGCACCTTACTGAATTGCCCTGATGAATGTCAGTCACATCAGTGGGTGGGGGGGGGGGGGGCGAATTGACGCCTGAGGCATACTGGCTATTTGAATAAACAAAATTGCTTCATCTACACTCTTCATCTACAAGCAACAATGAACTGGGTTTCGAAGCATAGAATTTCTACCAGAGCACCTACAGGATTTTCTCGGGACTGGGGATTATTAGACGTATCAGAATTCTGCATTTCAACAATACTGCCTGCCAGTAAGCCATGCTAAGTTCCGCCTCTTCTCAAAAAAAGATGCCCATAGTCAATTGTTAGTAATTGACACCTAGCTCCAACCATAGCACCCTCCACCACCGGGCCGGCAAAGCCTTCAGCCAAAGCAGAACATACAGATTCCCATGCAGAGGCTGGAAATGCCAGTTGATCGTCGGCTATTCTGAGAGCGACATCACCAGCAGGACAGATAGCTCCACCGTGCCCATTCGCCAGAGTCATGACCAGCTACCTTTATCACCTAGATCTTCAGTTCACCGCCATCTACTGCAGAACTTCAGAATCCCTCGTCCCTGCCAAATCTTCCAGAAGTCATCTGCCACCCTTAGTCGCTTGCCCCTGGCAACGGCTACCCCCACATGCCCTTCAGGACTTGGGCACCCTAAGTCCCATCAGGGCACACGTATACAGACAGGGAAAGTTGTCATTAGCTACCTAGTCAATATTGCTCCTAATCAGATTATAACCAGGTCCCCTTCACCTGGACAGCGTAGTTTACTACTTCCAGTCAACTCTGGGTAGACTGGAGATAGTATGGGCCACCGTGTCTTATTCCTCATGGTATAAACACATTCTGAACCTAACTGCTCTCTCTTTATTCTTTGAGTTCTTCCAGACTACCATAATAAACACTTATGTCCCACAGAGTGGAGCGGGAGACTGGGTTTCCCAATACCAGTTGCCTTACCTTGTGTACAGCTACACATATATCAAATAAATAAACTACTTCTATAATTTTTTAATTTTCAAGTTTAGAATCAATTCTTTTTTAGTCTTAGAAGTAGAAGCAGCTACTTCATGACACTGTTATTGTTAATTTAAAAATTCCTTTAATATAATTTCCTTGTCCAAAATTTAGTATTCCATTAATTTGTATGGTTCACCTCTTTTAAAATGGACTCAATCCTTAGAGTGGCTTGAAAAATAAAAGCTGAAAATTCTGTAAAAAATTACTTGCAATAAGTAGTGCCAGCATACTAAGGTTGAACAAAGGTCCCCCGCACTCTGGACATGCCTCTTAACGTTCTTAGAATGGCACTGGTAAGTTGGAAGCATTGTTTTCAATGTATTTGAATAGGAAGGCTGGCACTAGGGAGCCCTCGGAACAGTTTCGGAACTGGCACAGCATGGCAGCCACTACTGGCATTCTTCCAGAAGGCAATTGGATGGAGGGGGGTACGACACCACTGCTCCATTACCACCACTCTTTGCCGTAACAGTGGTCAGTTGTAATTGAGCCTCCTACAGTTACTGGATATGACAAATATTAAGACAATCTACTAATACTTATATCTCCTTCCCAAAACCATGCTGCTATTTTCATTATAGCAAGTAATATATTCAACACAAATATATGAAACATTCTTGTGTTTGTAAGGTATGATGGAGACTCTGTTTTGATTATAAGATTTTGTGCATTTTTGGCATTTTGTGGTTTTACGGTTACACAAGCCTATGTGTAAACAAGGTTTTGTATAATTTATAGAATTTGAAGGATCTATTAATGTGGAAATACTTTCTATAGTACGAATCACACATTATGAAATTTTGTATATAATATAGCATTATGTATCACACATCCCTAAAAATAGGTTTTTTTTTTTTCTCATTTAATAGATATGATTTGCAATAGCTCATTTTAATGTATATAGTAAATACGTTTTTGTTATCCCGAAGAGTGTACTGTACATAATTCTGAAATTAACTGAAGTATATAGTTTTTTTTAAACCAGAGTTGAAAACCTGAGAAACCTAATAATTTCTGCATACTTCATGAACAAGTATTGTACCAGTGGTGCATTAATTTAGAATACTAGCACAGCAAATAAATATAAAAATTTATGGCAGAATAAATTTGTCTACAGGAACACATCATCCTAGAAAATACTGGTTCATAAAATTGACAAATTGCAGTCTGGGATTGCTCTTCCGTGGATTTTCGACACCGATTGTCAAAAAACTACAAATTTTACTTTAGCAATAATTTATGACCAACGCCCTAATTTAAGTCGTTGAAAAATGTATGAAATTCACTGAATTTTTATCTTGTCAAGTTTGTAGCATGCATCCAATCTTTCGTAGTGCCATCGTCAAACAATGTACATAACGCAATCATTTCTTCTCATTTCTTCTTCAGGAGATGACAAATCAAACTTGTGGGTCATGGTATATAAATAACTCCAAGCAGTGGTTCCCTGGGGGGGAGGGGGGGGGGGTGGTTGAGCAAATTCGTGCTGGTGCAATGTGCAGACTGGCCTCCGCGGAACATCATCGGCATTCCATGCCTTTGCCGACCTGAAAATGTTCCAAGGCTTTTCCAGTGCACCGGGAGCTTAAGAGGGTTAATGGTTTGCTAGATATGGCAAAATACTGTAACCTGAAAAATATGGAAAACCAACCTTTTGGAATACATTCTGGATCAACTTAAATGAGGTAAGTTTTAGTTGCCTGCCATAGCACTTTGTGTGCCAAATTTTGCGGAAATTTGTTAAGGATTTATTACTTAAGTTGTGATGCTGAAAGCTATTTTCCAAAATAGTAGAGATGTGAGGACATTGATTTCTTATTTAATTCTGACAGTGTAATGAGCTGTCGAAAAACCAATTTTGGTTCGGATTGGTTCCTAAGATAATGCATAGCACTTAAAACTTTAATTTCCACTGTTTTGAAAACTAGTACAGTATATGGCCTGGTTGAAAACTACAAAATTCAGGTGTATATACTGTATGTGTGTGTGCCATTGTGTGTGTACATTTGAGTGTGTGTGCTTGTATGAGTGTGTGTATTTTTGTAAAATTTGATGCAAAATTTTGTGTGTGTGTGTGTGCACACGTGTGTGTGTGTGAGTACGTTTTTTTTTAAATTACCTTAATATTTTTCTTACAGCAAAATTTGTTTTGCGGTTATGTAGTTGATTTTATGTAACTTGTCATTTTTTTTTTTTTTTTTCAATTCAACGTACTCATTCACAAGTGATGTGATTAATCAAGTATTCTTTTAAAAACAGAAAATTATACTTGCGTGTTATGCTTATGCAAAAAATATGGAAAGTATGAATGAAATAAAATAGGTATCTATTTTTACTATTGAATGCGTTTAACATGCAAGAAGACTGTGTGAGCTCAACCTCAGTGCCGAGAGTTGGGGTGTGAACTTAAAAATTATCAGGGTATGTGGTGACCTGTAACATTACCATAGAAGCAGAAGCAGCGACTTCACAACACTTATATTGTTAGTTATAAAATTCCTTTAATATAATTTCCATGCCCTTGATTTAGTATTCCAGTAATTCGTATGGTTCACCTGTTTTAAAATGGACTCAAAAATTTTTCTCTGCTGTTCATAAAAACTGAAGTGCTGTGGGGCTATGGCAACACCCGTGGCGCTGCATACAACTGTAACAGGATGGTAACAGTAACAGTAGCAGTAGTAGTAGCAGAGCAGTTATCACAATTTCTAATTTGTTTCACCAAGAAATGCATTATGCAGTGAACTTGTTACTTTGCCTTGCACTTATTTTATTCTTTCTCTACCTAGCTAAGTTGATTTCATCTGCTACATTTTTGTTATCTGATGTTACATTGGCATGTCCTCAAGTGCTGTTTTAAAATGCTTAGCATGTTTTATTTAGTGTTTATTTTTTTAAATACATAATCTAGTTTATTTTTAATGCCTATCCAGTGTGAGCAGCATCTTTCTCTGAACTTTGATTTAACATTGTTTCGGGAGAAAAGTAATGCAAACTGCCCAGTCACTTCTTACTGAAACCCTCTTTTAATTATGGTACTATGAAAGACAGTGTGCCTTTAACTGTTTCAATTAGAAGGTTGAGAATGTGCTTCGCAGTTAAAGTACTCTGAAGAACAGCTCAGAGTATAGAGATAAAATTTGAGGGAACACCTCTTGTCTTTGTCACATACATGTCTGGTAGTGAGGTATCTATTTTTAAAAATACATACAGTACGTATAAAAAACTTAAGCTGTTCATTTGCTGCCTTAGATATGCTACATAGTGATTTTTATGATCTTAGTAATGCTCAGTTTGTAGTAAGTATATAGAGCATGATCATATGAAATAGTTCTGTAAAATTTGTGTAAAAATGGAAATTTGGACTGTTAATTTTTTGTTCACTCATTGCAGTCATAATGGAAATGGTGTGCAAGTCACCAATTTTTTTTCATTACACCTAATTACAGAACAAATTTCTGTGTTGTATTAGTTTTCACCAAGATACAAACTATGGTCTGCTCGTAATAATTTTATTTTGATCTTGAACTGTGATAATTTTGTAGTTTTAAAGCAGGTTCATTTTATGAGTAAAAAATTGTGGGTTGTAAATGTTTTATACAGTATTACATTTAATTGTATGCTTAATGAATTGTGTTATTTAAAAGTTGGTTTCATGTTAAATGCCATTCAATTAGTAATGATCCTTATTTAAAGAACTAAAAGTGTTCATATAAGGGATGTACAGGAAACTGGTATTGCTCTCTTTTGGAGGTATCTTGGACAACATGGTCTAGGCAGTATGCATATTTGAAATAATGTGAAATATTACATCAAAATTGTAGGATTTAGTATTCACATATCATTCTGTAAACAGATATAAAAACAGTTCATATAGTATTTTGATCAGATATTGTTTGGCATAAGGCACATTTGCCGTGAAATTTCCAGTTCTAAAAGTTAAATATTTGTATGTTTATGCCAATAAAAGTTTATGTAATTTATTATACATGAAGTGAAAAAGACCATCGCTTTCAACAATGATTATATTTTAAAAATTTGCCAAGGCAGAAAAATTATGCTTATCAAAATTACTATACAGATAAATAAATTGAAGCTATGCGAGTTATAACTGATATATATTTAATATATATATAGTGAAAAGTCGCTGTTTTGAAGGAACAATTTATAAGGAGCACATTCTCGTTAGGATTGGAGAATCTCGAGGCATTGCAGGCTGTAGATGGTGCCAGTAGCTATTGTTCATGAAGCATGTGGCTGGGACAGTTGCATTCTTGCCACTGGTCCGTGCAGAGCGACACTGTGGTGTTGGTGTTAGTGTGGGGGTGAGGGTAAAACTGGGCTGGACAGGAGATGCTAACAGTGGGGGGGTTGGTTCTGTTCTCTTTGGCCAGTGCCGGCAGATGGGGTGAAGGGCAAGACGTGGGGCCCCAGCACTTGCCACCAACGAGAGCGGGGCCAGATCATGACACGAGTGGTGGACGGGCAGAAGCGCTGGAGCAAGTCCGCACCCAACCTAGAGAAACAGTCGGGCGGCCAGCGAGCGGCCACGCTGCACGACATAGGTATGCCTGGCCCCGCTTCGGTATCCACCAGGCCAAGGCAGTCTGCACCGCCGGACGTGCTAGGACTCGATAGCTTGCTTTGTGCCTTCAGGATAGGTCGCAACTCCAAGTGACGCGCGCGCGTCCTTGATGCTTCGTAACTGCTGCTCCCAGACTATTCCCTGATAATGAAAGCTGTTTGTGTATTAGTAAAGCCACATTACCTTTTCTTATTTGCTGTCCATCACAACTTCATTATCTAAATACTTTTCCTTAATTTATGTGATCAAAGTTGACTGTAATCAAACCGTAATGGTCTCTTGATTTTCTAGTTCGCATGTACGTCATTTTAGTGCGTTCAAAAAAATTTCGGGTATAAGTACTGAGTCCAGGGTTACTTGTTATTCTGCATTTATTATTTCACTTGAATGTAGTGTTATAATGATGTGGCTATAAGTAAACTTGTGTTCTCTTTTCTGACACAAATTTCAGCTGTGTGAGAACTTGCAGTGACCAAACTTGAATGTCTCAGAGGAGAAAAGTGTGGGAGCAGCTGACGGGAAGTGCCGTGGTGCAGGCTGGTTTTGTCTTGTTCTCTGGGCTTGTATCAAGGTGGAGGGCTGTTAACTGTGTGAACAAAAAGTGTCAAAATTAAGTGAGCTGTTGAGTGAAGAGCTGGACAAAGGACTTTGAAAAAACTCTAAAAAACTTTTAAAAAAAGTTTTTAATCATTCCTGAGAAAGATGTTATCAATACATGTTACATTTTGTTTCTATTTGTTTGCAGCTTTTTTTGCAGCAAATTATCTTTTCTCACGCTTGCACTCTTTTTGTAATTTTACACTTTGCCATAGTAAATTAAATTTATGACATATGTTTTTAGCTGTTGCGCTCTTTTGTTGTTGACTTCACCTTGTTTCTGTTCAGGCAATTCATTGGAGCTTCTAAACTGTTGTTGTAAGTTTCGAAATATCTTATAGCATTGTTTAGTGATTGCATGAGTATTTGTAGTTATGTGTAGAGCTGTTTGTTTGATATGCATCACATGTTTTACGTGTTGTGTGATGATTGTTATAATTGTTTGCTCTGTTATTTAAGTACAAACTTTCCTCTATTAGTACTGTCATTTGAGCACTGCATTTTGAATTTATGTATGTACTATTTTTTGCTGTAGTAATTCCTAAGCTGCTTGACAGTATACCAAAATGTGGTTGGTAAGTTTCGTTTGTTAAAATTGTAATTGAGGCTAGAAATTTTTACAGAACAATATCATAAACTTTTTGGTTTTGAGAAATAAAGATTTTCAAAATAAACAGATGGTGTTGTTCTTTAGTATCAGTTAGAATTTTAGGAAGGTGTGTTATTACTAGGGGCATGCAAAATTTGGATATTTGCTATAAAATGAATTTTTATGTGAATTTTTGCATTTTAAAACTAATAAACTCGGTTTTTAACTTTTTGTGATAAAACTACAAAAGAGTTGAAAGAAACTCTTTTTAGCAACAAATATTGGTGTATCATTTTTATTGCAAGTTTTCGTTCAACAAATTCTCAGGCATGATATTGTATTAAATAAGTGAATAAAGAATGGAGAAAAACACGGGCTTTCTTTATATTTCAAAACATTTGTTCTGCACCAACACAGAAAGACTATTAAAATAGCCTAATTTAATGACAAAATCACTTGTTTAACCTCCGTTTACATGCATAACATAAACAACAGAAAAAATCCATAAAGAGTATTTAACACTTCTGTTAGCAACTGTCAAACTTTTCTGTGGTTCTGGCTATCTATAGTAGCGCTGTGCAAGATCACTGGTGGTCATATTGCAACATAGTGTGCCTGTAACAAACAAGAAATTAATCTTTTGCGAACTTCTACAATCGTAGACATGTCAACAAATTTTCTTAATGCATCTTTAAATTTTGTATTGACACCTGTTACGGTTTGGGCTGATATAGTGTATGGTGTGCAGGTGAAGTTAGTTTTGTGTGAATATTTGGGCACTTAGTATGACGTAATTTTCTATTCAAAATGCTGGATCCTGCCTTTACTGCAAAGCAACATGGGGCAGAATTTTCAAAACATAAGTAATGATAAAACTATATTTTTGCTAATTTTGAGCTGCATCTGTAACTTGGTACCGTAGCGACTCGTGCGCAAAGCACATTGAAATTGAAAAACACAAAAAATGATCAACCAAAAATTTAAAGTTCAAGTTTATAGTCTTTATGTCTTATTTTATGAACTGTTAGTTATTTTCATGTAGTTTTGTTTGTATTTACATAGGCCTAGTTAACTGTTGACCAAAAATAACATCGCTTTCATAAAAAGTAGCACATATTTTTAAGAATCACAACCTCAAATTCTGTATAAAATTAAACACCCAAAGTGCATGCCCCTAGTCATTACGTATGTTGATGTTATGCTACGAGTATTTGTAGTGGAAATTGTGGTTTTCGGAGTCGGTTCAACAATTACGTACTATAGTTCTGAAAGTATCTGAGGTCACATTAGATAAGTTCATTAATCAACTCAAAATAATCAATAGATAATAATGTAGACATATGTGTGTAGTACAGTATAAAAAAGTAAACTATCAGGTAGATTGGAATATTTACATTAGTGACTTATTAATGCTTTGTGGTATGCATCATTAATTTTTAATTTGTTTGAGTGATTTTGTGTTTCAGTTCCAGTGAGCCAGGCAATAAGTACCATGTTTCTTATTTTATACGTAAATGTTATTAATTCCCATAGAGTAAAACTTGTGCTGCATTCATCACATCACAGTTGTCCTTAAGAATATGTTTGTCTTCAATCACTCTTGTAGTTGTTATGGACATACTTCTGTTCACATGTTGTATTCAGCCTGAGTCACTGACCATATGTACACTGTGGGCAGTTAGTATGTTTTGATTTTTGTGGTGTGGCAAAAGTAAAACGAATGAATCGTCTGTTATATTTTAGTTTGGTGCATGCCATTATATATTGAAATTACATGAAAGATCTTGACATTAATTTCAGTGTATACACACTTTTTGTAAATTACAGTAGTTTATTTTTAACATACAGTGACTTTAAATGTTGTTCACGATGTTAGGTTGGTTGTAAAGCATGTTGCCAATGATCATACTGATAAGTAAATTCTCTGATAATGAATGCAAGACTCTGACACCATAATTTGTTTCTAGTGTCATTCAGAAGTTGTCACCTTGGAATACTTTTCCTTACTTTATGCAGGAAGGTCAATTAGAAATTATTAGAATGTAATAAAATGATGGGGCACTGAATATTTGAAACCTCTTCTTGTAAAACTTGTAATAAAAAAAAATTAGGTTTTTATGGTGTTTGGAGAAATCGCTGTGGTTTGTAGATTTTTGTTTGCTTTTTCAGGCATAAACAACTTGTAGAGTTGTTGAAGCTATCTGTGAGTACAGGTTTGTAAGGAATCAACAGCATAAACACTGTAATTAAACAATGGAATTTTTCTAATGAAAGTTTAAACCTACTCATATATAGTTCACCATTTTTATAATATTTCTAGCAGTGCAATCTTTTAGCTGATCTTATGATTATAAATACACTGGTACTTAGGGAACAGTGTTTTGGCAACTGGCTTTGAGACATTTCTTACTGTTTTTGAGAAGGTAGGGAAACTACAATAGTTATCCTCTAAGCAGTTGGGAACAACAGTATTGTAAGAAACCGGACTCGACATGGAGATAGTGCAGTTGCAGGATGGCTCATGATTGTTGCTGTTATGTATGTACAGTGCTTTTACAACATACTTGTCCTTTATTATTTCATATTTATGCCATATTGTTGTATTGGCATAACTAAATCAGTTCAATAAATGTGATTTTGCAGTAAAGCTATGGTTTGTCAATTCAGTGTACTGAATTTGAAAACAACATAGATTTCAATAAGATAATCAGACATTATCATGGGCAGTTCTTTAAGTTAATTTTGTGTATAAAATGTTTAGGTGCTGCCACTTAAATACATCAGGCTAATTGATTGTCTTGTGAGCAAGTGATGGGAGACAAGGCTTTGACAACCTGTAAATGTAGTTTCATAGCTTATTTTCAAATTACTGTTTATAAAATATATTTATTACAGTTATTTTAAGCATATAGGTATGAATTTGTACTAAACTATTGATGCATGTTGCTTTCTGAAGCCTGAACTAAGACATGATCCATGTGGTTTTGGTTGCACTAGGGCAGGCGCGTTGGATCAAGATTACAGGTTACTGTCGGAATACCGGGGTGTTTGATCTTGCGGAGTAGGTAGAGTTGGCATCTGGCTTGGCACAAAGTCTGGGGCTGCTAGCACGCCTTACTTACTTGGTCAGGTTTCCTTGCCTTGCCCACCTGACTCGTAAACTGTTTCTCAAACTGTAGGAGTGGTTGGGTACCACTGGTGCTGGCCCCAAGCCCTGGTGTCTTACTGCTCCTGTCGACTGCTGGAATGCTGGGTTCTGCACTAGGCAGGCTGGCTACTTGTTGACTTGTGGTGCGAGTAGGAAATGTACCTCTTGAATAAAAACACATGGGTAGGGAACAATACGTATTTATTACGTAGTAATAAACGAGGTGGTGCGTACTATCCCCTACCAAGCGAAACGTGGTCAGAAGTAACCTACAGTAAAACAGGTGGAGGAGACTTTCTCCTAAACTAACTTGGTATAGAATGATTTCAACAGCTATAAGAACAGTCGCAGCTACTCTAACTCGGGATGTCTCAAAGAGACTTTAAGAAGGAAAAAAGTGCCCTTACTTTTAATGGCAGTGGGTGTAGTAGTTGCTGCCAGAAAGTAGTGGTGGTTGTCAAACCAGGAGGAATGACAACGGAGAGTGTGGTATTGGTGTCTCCAGGCTTACTGATAAAGAGCTGGTGGAGATACTGCAGAATCTTTGGAGCTAGTGGTAGCCTGACGGCAGCCTCTGGGGCTGCTGCTGGCTGGTGGTAGGAGTCGCTGGAACTCCTGGTGGATGTTGAGAGAAGCTTTTGGTTGTTGGTGGTGGCAGCCTTTGGAGCTGCTGGTAGGCTTGGCTGAAGCCTCTAGAGTTCTTGGAGAGGGTTGTGAGGGCCTAATTTTCAGTAGAGAGCCCCAGCACACGAAGTGCTGAGGTGAGCTACTGGAGAAGATAACTGGTTTCTTCTGCCTCGCACTGCCTTATATAGTTTGCTCAGCCGGTCCATGCCTGGGCTGGAGTGGGAGCTGTGACATTGCTCTGTGACATCTGCCTGGAGTGAGCGGGGTGGGAGAATCCACCCTTGTGCTCAGCTATATGGCCTCGGGCGCTCGGCGGTGCTCGACCCTCTTCAATAAGCTTCGCTGGTGTGGCGACACTCTGTCTGCCAGGTCCGTTGGGGAGGCTGACTTGTTACTGTAGCCGCTTTGAAACATTGCTTATTTCACATGCTAGAACCGCCTACTAGATTGGGAGTGATTTCGTTGCACTCATGAATGTGTTTGGTTTGATCCTTCCTCGGGTTCCATATTACTACGTGAGTAGTGTGAGAAAGTTGGGTCTGGAACATCTGGAAATACCATGTTTCTGTAACAGTCCCTCACGGGATACAATCCTGTAGCCATCTATGGTTGTGGTTCCTGGTATAGTATAACACGTTAGGATGAGTCGGTCATTTGGTATAATTCATATAAACGGCATGCGTCACTGAATCAAAATATTAGTTTAGCTAGTTACGACTTGGTAAAAACTTCTGTGATATTTTCTGGCAATTTTCTCGGCACAAAATCTTACTTCCAACAATTGTTTATAATCATAAGGTTTTTAGACAGTTCCATTTCTACTTATCAGAGTTGCAATAGGCATTTTGTATAACAGTTAAGGAAGCAGCTTTTTTTGGGGTGTTTTTACACTGCCGAATTCGAAAATCCCTGTTACCACTTCAAAATCTTGACCAGAAACCTGGAATCTAAGCTACTGTTTGTCCATATCTCGTCGCTGTATCGACATACAGAACGCATTCAAAAAGCTGTAAGTGGCATTTTCAGTGTTGTGAAATATAGTGTAGTAGAGCGTTTTAAAAGATTTGTATTTTTTAAATAAATGGTACATTATGCAAATACATCTGAAAATCCAAGTCCACCTATTGAGTGGTGTGGACAGATTTTGGCAGCCCTTTAACGTTGAGGTCTTGAGAGCAGATCCACGTATTGAGTAAAGAAAATGTGCTGAGTTGAACTGTAAATATATTGTCACCACGAAAGGTGATGCATGTGGGGAGGAAGTAACTCTTACCAAACAATGGCTATATACAGAACATGAGTATGATTTTGAAACAGAAATATCTGTCAGGCTCGTGAGTTGTTGCAATTGCTGGTGCTTAATCCACAAAGCACCATGCCAAGACCAATTTAGAAAGAGGAACTCATAACTGATACCAAAAAAAGTTTACCATACAGCATACACAAACAAAACTTTTTTATAATACTGAAAAAAAATTACATTTCAATAAACTTATCTAGCTGAAGCCTTTGTGCCCTTACAAAGACGTTTCAATATGATGCATGACTTCGGGGGAAACTGACGACGACGCCACTGTCAGGCAAGTTTTACTGTGCTGGTCAGAGACACGGGTTACCTATTCGGTTCAACTTTACGGGCTGTCAACTGGACCCCAGCCAGTACAATTACTAAGGTGTGTGGTTTGGCGGCTCGGCACAATGTCTGGTGTGAGCTTAACTGTCCTCGTTACACTGGTTTACCTGGAGTGGGTGTAGCTCCTAACTCTACCGCTGTTGCTGCTGATATTAGTTTGGATTGGAATTGTGTGTTCTATATATCCAGTGATATGTGGGGACCTTAATGGAAGTCGACGGCCCGCAGATGGTCTTGTAGGGTGGCTGAAATAAGGAGCGAGGAGGGACTGGATGTTGAGTCCTCTCCAGTTTTTGGGCGGCTTGAGCTCATTCCTGTGTGGGGATAAGGAGCAGCGTTAGACTTCAGAGGGCAGTTGGTGCTGAGTTACAGCTCGAGTTGGACTCGGAGGTAGTAGCTGCCTTCCTAGCTCGCCACTTTGCCCCACTCATGGATGTATGGCATAAAGGAAGTTACTAAAGTCGGCCATGCTAAGGAAGGAGGTTATGAGGATCACTAGCTAGGTGTATAGCCTGTCGTGACCGAGCCAACTGAAGTTGTACCTGATTACTCCAACTGGTGACAAACAGCATGGTGGTTAATAGCGGTGGTTACCCTGGATATCTGACAGCGACGTGGGTGTGTTCCAAAGGGGGTCAGACCTCCAGAACCAGTATTATCACTCCTTCTGGTGACAGTACAGCTTCTGGTGACTTTACAGCACGGTGAATGGAGTGAATTGGCTGGGCTGGCTGACAAGCCACCTTATGGATTGAGTTCCTAGTGGTTATGGCTCTATTGTATGTGTGCACCAGGTACCTTGGCGTGCCTGCTTCACAGTGTGGGTGGCCGTCTAATGAGTCTGAGACGTACATGCACCCGGTTAAGAGATACCGCAGTCCTACTCTACAGTCAGCAAATGGGTTTTAATGACGTCTCCTGTATTTTCCTGGTGGGCGGATGTCTACTGTGGTTAAAATCAGTCACCTTAGAAATAAGTACTTGGAGGTTAGATAGAAATACGTGTGTATTCCCGTGAGGAATAGACATTTTGGCCCATACTAACTGCTAAGTAACTAGAAACTGTAATGTAAGTAGACTACGATAATACCAGGTGAAAAGGACCTGGCTCTTAAACTAGCCAAGAGCATATGCAGTTAGGTAGCTATAATACTAAATGAACCTAACTAACTCGATGCTGTTTCCAAGAAGGGACTCGGGGTGTCACTACCAGAAGGGTAGTGAGTGTTAAAGCGGTGAAGTCTTCTTCAGGGGTTGCTGGTGAAGGTCTTGAAGATGTCTGGTGGTCTTTCATGAGGATATAGAGGTCAGCAGATAACTCTAGCATGCGAGGTGGTGGAGCGAGCTGCAGAAAACTAACTGCTGTTCTGCAGCTTTGCACGGATATATATTCCAGCTGCTCACGGGCTCTCTTAAGTGTGGGGGGGGAGGGTGAGCTGCTCCTCCCATGGGTGGAGCTGCGTCATCTGGTGCCATCTCTTGGGCTGCTTAGCTGGCTTCCTTCTCACATGGGGGGGTGGCATAGTCTGACATAAAGGCAAGAATGATCTTGATTGATATGTCCGTGGGTACCCTTTGCCAAGGAGTGTGCTGGTAGGCTCTGGTAGTAAGTTGTTCAAGACTCCAACCCACCTAGGGTGACGTGATGATGCATGAAGAATAGATGAAGTCGTATTTGTATGTATGTCAGTATGCCGCACGCATCAAGTAGTAATTTTCTCTTCATTTATTGATACTTAGAATTATTTTTGTTGTTTTTTAATTATATCACATCAGCAATGACAAAAATTAGAGGCCAATCAAACAACAATAAATTAATACATAAACAAGTACAAAAATAAGTGAAGATACATATTGACATGCTCCGCTCAGGTTCAATCACACTCATGCTCTGTAGTTGGGAGAGAGTGCGTCGGACTCCTTGCTGGTTTGGGGGGGGGGGGGGTTGAGTTTTCGCACTCTACACTGTAATGGTAAATATTTGTTTTTCGCTTCATGGAAGGGAGTAACCAAAACTACAAGCGCTCCCCCCCCCCCCCCCCCGTATACTAATTACATTGTTTCCCTTAATAGTGTTGCCTGGCAGGGTCGTGGATCTGTCCACTTTAGGTGATTGGGGATAACATCTTTTAGGTGAAGGCAGCTTAACCGGAGGAAATCAAACTCCAGGGTGAACTTAACCAGATAAATCTCCCTCACAGGGAGTTTTGTCCGCCTTACCGTGAAGGTTGTCATACATTGTGATACCAGCTGTCGCTATTTAAAGGGAATTAGGGGGAAGAAAAAAAATTAGCTGTTAATGAAATGAAACCGCTCAGCTTGACACATGCTGCTCCTACTACTAATCAACTACGATTATGATTCATCGCTAAGGATCCTACACACTGTTACAGACGTAAGAAATACATTGAGAGAGTTTTCTACATGAATTCTCGGCTGCCTACTCTACCAGGCAACAGGAACTTATAAGCGAATTCTCGTCACCTGAAGGTTATGCAACCCGGCAAGCATGCCCCTCCCCCCAATCCCGTGCAGAGAGCCTACAAGCTACCCGGACCTCGGACAATGCCGAGCGCTACCGATGAGGCACGAAGCAGAAACACTAACTACTGCTGACCAGAGTTTTTCGACTCCCACGCCAACCAGGGCAGGATGTTCACCCTCCCCGCAGCCCGTGCCAGCAGCCTACTTCACCTATATAAGTCTGGATGCTGCCGGGCTTGGGCAGTCATTCTTGTTTCTTCTCTCGCAACATCCCATATCACTGCCTATTGCTCGGACCTCCAGAGAACTTCTAAGCTTTGAGTATGCCCCCAGCGGCTACTTCACCATCGACGATCAGTCAACCCGACAACCAACAAACACGCCCACCAACACGTATTAAATTCACTTTGTCTCTAGACACCTTTACTAGAACAGTTTAGTAGTAATATATAATTTACCATCTAGATTTATCTTTCCCCTGTACAACCTAGAACCAGGTAGCCTACACCTGGCCAGCGTAGTTTCCTTCAGCACTCTACTGCTTGGTAGGAGGTAGCATGTGTCACATGTTTATTGACTCCTCGATAAAAATAGTTATTTTCCTATACTTAGCTTTTTCTTTCATAGAGATCCTTACTGGTCGCCTCCTAGAACAGTTTACAACTTGCACCACTAACAGGGACCGGGACTTTTTATATAACGAAATTAGCTTTTACTACGGGTGCCCTTCAGGAGCCTGTCAGTTTTCTCACGCACCCATTAGAAAGTCATCTGTTGCTTTCCAACAGTCAGAGCAGTCTAGTGCTGGCAGAGAGGAACAAAGGAGCCACAACAACTAGCGACACCTTCATTCAAGAAGGGGCGACAAACCCAGGTTACTTCTTTACACCAGAGCACTGTTAGTGCTGGGGCAACTGTAACTTGAGTCCTGCGCTCGTTCGTGTATGAACGCACATCCAGTGGAGGCATTGGTGACCCACACAGCTCTCTGTCTCTGATCAGCCCGCATAGTGTGGGGGATCAGTGGAGACTATTATAGAACCTGTGTCAGTAAGCCGAAACCGGACATACACCGTGACGCGTACCGCTTATACCAACTATCTACAACGATTAGGACTCATCTCACTGCAACCTAGTATACTACTTCTACACACGTGAAATTTAAAACCCATGCCAACCCGTACGTGGAAGTCACGGCGTGCCACAATCCTGGAGGGTAGCTTGACACGTGGATACGAGGGGTTGCACATGCAAGCGGTGTGTCACCCCCACCCCCCTCTTCCCATTACAGTGCTGATAGCCTACAAGCAATCAGCCGCCTCGGGGCATGCCCGATCGCCACCGAATATACACGAAGGCCGAGAGATGACCAGACCAGAGGGTGCTACCCCCACTCCGATCTCGCAGCAGAGGGATATCACACGCCCTCCCCCGCGGCCGCCGAGACATTATATAGGCCATTCCCCACTGAAAGCAACTTTCTCGGAGCCCTGCTAAATATCTACTTGCAGGCCCGTTTCGTATCCTTCCGCCAAATGTAAACAAACATTGCCATGTGACTTCCATGTAGCATCTGTCAAAATCAATGTTAACATGCCATTATGTGTTTACATGTGTTCGTATACTTTTGCTACACCTAAACATAAACATTGAAATGTGACTTCTACTTTTATACCTATCAAATGTGTTGTTTACTGTTTACAGCTTTTCAAAGAATTCTGTCATATTCCAAAAACCATTCCATATGAATATTCACAGTTTAGGCCTCCAACATTATTTAGGTCAGCTTTATGACGTTTTAAAAATGCCTCTATTGAAGACCGTTCTTACAGTTATTTTACATTAAAAAATTTTTTTTCACGACATAGCACAATACACTACTGTGCTATGTCGTGCCTTCCATGCACGTTAGTATTTTGCAGCAACTGTGTTTAATACTGTTACAGCTGCGAGGTAAAGTGCTGTACTAATTATCCTTTTGTTATTGATATGTGTTGGGTTATTTCTTTAAAAGGATGGCCTCAGTTGGAAAAAATATTAAAACGAAGGAACAACCTGTCAAACGAAAAAGGCACATCAAATTCAGTTTTGTCATACAAACTTAAAAGATAGCGGTGAACATGCACACAAATAAGCCTACAGTAACCTTTATTCCGTTCATATTTCTATGTATTGCTACTTACTGTTTATTAGGTTTATTGAAATTTATGGGGCTGGGGTATTTTTCTTACGGAATTGTGGCAAGTTATGTTACACTACTGTGTTTCAAACCCCTTAGGGGAAAGGTACAACATTGTGATAAATAAACAGACGTGGATGTAAATAATTAACATTGACATAAAAACAGTTTACAGTTAAAATGTATAAATAGCGCTAATCAAGTGTTTATCACCCACACACACAGGGCCAGCATATCGAACACGATGCACAAAGGCACGCCATTTCACAGACGCAATAATTAAGGAACCACACGTCACAGTATATATATTACTGCCATGGAAACACAGATTTATCACATCATAACTTGCCTAGGTAGGTTTAAAAAACACGTCTACAAACATGATGTATTTTGAAGTATTTTTCGGAGTAGGAATAATTTATGCTTCATTTGGCAAAAAGCATCACGCCATGTAATTACTCGCCACGTCTGCCAACTTCACTTGATTTCTGCCCTGCCATTATATATACATATATTAAAGTAAGCATTCAAACATTAAAATCTCTTTTTGGTTGTAAATTACAAATTTAATAATCATTATTTTGCTGTAATAAGTATGAAATATGATACAATTGAAAACATGCATAATTTCTGCTCACTAGTAAAGTGAAACTTCCCGAGTGTGAAAGAGATAAAGAAAGAGAGATAGCGACAAGCTTCGTCCAGCAGACAGTTGGATTCAGTTGCCATCTCTCTCGATAAAACAACACTGTACCATTACGGCCTACTCATAATATTTTCCGCTGTTATTTTAAACTGTAAAAATGAGATGTTGCCATCAGGGCTACCTAAATATAGAAAAATTCAATAGCCACAGTTTAATTTACAAATAGTATACTAAAAAACTAGGTTAAAATAATATTTTAACTGTCAACTATTTCTTACGGTTGTTGCCAACTTGTCGCTGCTCTCGCTGTTGTTAATTCATATTTAAAAAGAAATAAATATTACAAGTTATAGAAGATATTAAAGTAAAGTTAAGTTTCATTTATTCAATAAAACAGTACTGTAAAGTTAGCCACTGTGTTATATATTTGTGGAATATGGTTATTGAAAAAAAAAGTTATGTTATGCCTAGAGTGTTTTTTCTATGGATGATTTTCATAAGTCGCTTCAATCAGGAATGGACTATATATGTCAGTGTGCGGCGGACCTCACCACTTATTTTCCTGCAGTTTTCGAACTGGCTCCATCACTTCCAGTGCTGGGGCCCTCCGACTACTGTTAGATCTTCAGCAGCCCTTCCAGAGGCTGCCTACCATTGATGTCGCCATCAGAACTCTGCAGCACCTGCGACCAGATGCTCCAGCGATGCCAATCGCCAATAGCTACCAGAAGATTTCTGTAGCTACCAGACATACCACACTTTAACTTTTTGTCTCCTACAGATACCCCGGTTTTAGTTAGTTTTATATTAAGCAATTTTTACAGTTTTCATTCACTTTCCCTAACTAGCCTAAGACCAGGTCACCTACACCTGGCTACCATAGGTTTAATTCCAGTCACCCGTCTACTTAGCAGGAGAGCACGAGTCACTGTGTTTACTAAGCGATTAATAAACACAGCTTTGTTTCTTCTAACGACGAGTCTCATTCATAGAGTACTTTTGAACCAACTGCTTAAAGAACCTGAGCCAAGTGCCGTCGACCGAAAACGGGAAATTGTTACTACGATATTGCTATAACTGGAGATTCCACCTCAGCCGGTTCCAGTCTGACACACACTAATTAGACGGCCATCTATTTTGTTCTGACGTGTGTCCGATAGTTAAGGCTGGATCACGGTCCTGTGGCTTTGTTTGCACTTAGATCGGTTGTGCGTGCAGGTTTGGTTTAGGCTGAATTATGGCTGGATATAGCAGTCGGGCATGTGGCTTTACAAGCTGGAACAATGTTCTCTATTTTTCAGTTCCCTAGTCCCTTGGAGTGGTCTGGCTTGTGACTGGCTTTGGAACTAGCCGTAGTCGGTGACAGGCGGGAGGTGCAAGGGTTCGGTGCCTTGGCTGTTTGCGGACGAAGGGTAGGGGAATATCATTGATTATGTTGCTCGTCTTCAGTTTGGGTGGTAGGAAGGGCACGACGTGACACAAAGCAGAACTCGTCGTTCTAGTCCTCTTGATGTCCTGCTGCAGAAGTTACTGTTAGACACACCTGGCCGGTCCTCGGTTTTGTTCAGTAATCTTCTTACCACTGGATGATAGGCGGGGTGTGTGCGTAGAGGTGCATACGGGAAAAGAGCGGGGTTTACGGCAGTCATCTTAGGTGGTGTCGATGAACGTAATAGGGCAGCACGGTCTCGTTTGGCTCTTCCGCTACCTGTAAGCAAGGTTAGATCAGCCTGCTGTTTGGCAGCAAGGCGCACTTTGCTCCTCTCTCCTGGTGCCATGCCTCACCTTGAATGGCATAGAGTGGGTGTAATTACGGAGAACTCGAAATAAACACCACGGACGCGGGTATCCCTAACTTAGTGTTGCCTGGCGAAAATGTTGCCAACGCGAGCTCCAGTGTTTAGAAGATCCCCCACTGTTGCGGGCTGATGAGAAGCGTTGGAGCCGTGTGGGTTGCCATGACTATCATTGGGTGTGAGTTTCCCAACCAACGCCAGGCCGTAGCACCTAAGCAAATACCCCCGCCAGCACCCAGGTGCTCCGGTAGGGGTACAGCTCAGTTGTACCATCTCTCCCTAATTGAGAAGTGTTGATATTGGTCATGGCTCGTCTATTCTATTTCTCTAGTACCTGTATATGTGGTAGGAATAGAATAGCTGGCAGTCTAATGGGTCTGTTTTCAACTTGGAGCCGCCTGAAGGGGAGTCTCCAGTTGTAGCTAATTATGGAAATAAGAATAATTTCCGGTTCCGGTTGGCGGTACTCAGCTTGAGGTTCTCCCAGTAATTGGTGACAGATTACCCTTAAGACTCGAGGGTAAAAGAAACAAAGCAGTGTTTATTAAAGACTTATCAAACACGGTGACATGTGCTCTCCTGCCAGGCAGACCGGTGGTTGAAAGTAATCCTACAGTATCCGTCTACAGCCAACCACCACTCGTCATCAAGACGTTAGTAATTAAACCCGGAATGTACAACCGTCCTATAAGTGCAACCAAAGCCACATGATAGTGATCCAGCCTTAGCTAATTGGACACGTGTCAAGTGATTTTCTGGCCCCCAACGTGGGTTGTCCACTAATTAACTGTTCACAGTAAGAGGCCGAACCAGGTCACCCGATAGACACCTAGAATTCCAACCGGGTTAACCCAGCGAACTTCGGGGAGTCAATTAAAAACCCAGTGGCGCCCAAGAAACGATAGCCATGTCTACTTCCGAGATCAATGCCGCGTCAACCATGACTCTGGATCTGACACTCAAAACCCGAAATGTATGCATACCTAATGCCCAGGTATTTGCTCATTGAGAATCCAATGCACGTATTGTTTAAAGACTTTTCATCTTCTCTGCCTAGGCTGACCCAATGAAGTACGAGATACAGCAGGCCTTGGAATACTAGGCGTAGCATTAACCTGGTGGGATAGGTACAGAGAATTCCTCACGGACTGGAGGCAGTTCTGCAACCGTATCGCATCAGAGTAAACCGGCGAGGAAGTGCTAGCGTGGGTAACTACCCAGTTCTACAGTTGCACAGATACCCGAAGATGAGGCCGAGATTTGCATACGTTGCAAAGAGCAAATGTTCTGGCGAGTATTCCCGGAGGTCCCGGAAGCAACGGCCGTCCGCTCGGTTACCAGGATACTCTTGTCTAGCTTGAGGAACGTCCTCCTCGCACCCAAACCAACAACTATCGATGAACTAGTTGAGAGGGCACGTGCAGTTGAACAGAATTTTGCGGCACAGGCCAGTTTGGAAAAGCCATTACCGGTAAAATCCCTGGAGCCACGAGCCCCGCCGGTCGAGTTATCCAAGAATGCGCCTGCTCCCCTGTCACACACGCCCTTTGTGCCAAAATGTTGGCTGTGCTCCGAAAATCATTGGAACAAGGACTGCCCTTGCAAACCAGCTGGTTCCCTTGAGTCAGTTCGATCAAACGTTGAGGCCGACAGAGAAACTGACTCCCACTACTAATGCGGGAAACGCCAACACCGGGGTGCGAAGCGGGCCACCACCACCAAACTACAAGGGCCCGTCGTTCAGGGTTTAAGGGAGGAATCTTCAATCCCCACAGTTCCACAGATAGAGGTAAAAATAAATGGCAGGAGGGTGCTCGCCCAACTAATCTCCGCAGCTACTGGTAACTTTATCAGAAGCAATCTCCTAACTCTGAGGCAGCTATCGGGAATACGACCCCAAACGAGGATAGTCCAAATGGCGCAACCCGATGCAACCCTGTGCGTAGACTGGCATATTCCTTGACGGTAAATGTACACTGCTACTCGACACCCACGGAGTTCATAGTATCCCCCTCTTTGTTAGCGTCAATGATACTGAGATGCCAGTGGCTCCGTAAAAATCAGTGTATAGTTGATCATGGGCAGAACTGTGTGCATGTGGGAAAAACAAACCAAGTAATAATAGACTGGAACCGTATCCCATACAATATTGTACCCACGCCCATCAATAATATTCAACTAAACAAGGAAACCGAAGTTGACAAACTCAAGTCAGTACCAAATGACAGGCCAGACGCCCTGTCCCAAAGAGGACAGGGCCGAAGAGGAATGGGAGAAGATGTCTTTCCCTCCCCAACTTGAACGAAATCCCGACGAACAAAACCGTCTCCTCAAGTTGCAGATTACCCTAAAACAAATTTCGATAAGCCAGCAGGAGGACCTCTATGTACACCGTCTGCTGCGGAAACAGCCGCAACGCTTCAAAGCCAGGGATGACGTCATGTGGACACAAAGCGGCCAACCCAATGCTCGTTGGAAAATCTGTATTCCCCAACAGCTGCGAGTAGACATTTGCCGCCACCATCACCATGACCACCCACAAGCTGGACACCCGAGGACCTGAGAAACTCTGCTGGACATCTGGATGCAGTATAGCTGGGATGGAATGAGCCGCGACGTCCAACAGTACATAAGCAACTGCATCATGTGCTGCCGTGGCAAGGCCTACCCGGTTTCCCCTCCTACTGCGTGACCAAAGAGACTCGAGACTGCATAGACACATATAGGCGCCGATCTAATGGGACCATATCCCCGGTGCACAAAGGAAAACCTCTATCTCCTAGTGAAGGCCTTCCCCCTATCCAGCCAGGAAACAGCCTCCATACTGCGTAAGATAGAGGTAGAAATATTTGCACGTTGGGGATACCCAAAGGCGATACTGACTGACAATGGCACTCAGTTCACGAATCGCCAATGGCAGTCAGCATGTCAGGG
This sequence comes from Dryococelus australis, assembly GCA_029891345.1. Lineage (NCBI taxonomy): Eukaryota > Metazoa > Arthropoda > Insecta > Phasmatodea > Phasmatidae > Dryococelus > Dryococelus australis. The sequence continues at coordinate 181,667,378 of CM056997.1, read as the reverse complement.
ATGGGGAGTCGAGATGTGGGTGACTCCACCATACCACCCCCCAGGCCAATCCCACTGAACGGAGGAATCAAGAAATCAAGACATGCCTCTGTATCAGTGTGGGAAATGACCACAGTCACTGGGATAAACATATCCCCACCATCTTGTTTGCCCTATGTTGTCATCCAAACAAAGCGATAGACACCAGCCCAAGTACACTCCTCCTGGGACAGACCCTACGCCGACCAGGTGACTGGCAGTGGGAAAGCGAACCAACCAACATGCCTTAATCAGAGGAAATCCAACTAGCCACGCTAGCTCGCACTACCACTGCTCAGAAGGCCAGGATGAGTATATCCACAAAAAGTACCCACAACCAGGGACAGGGGTACGCAAATTCAACCTCGGAGAAGTTGTGTTACTCCGAACACATCCCCTCAGCACGGCCAGCAATCAATTTAGTGCTGGCCTCTCTGACAAATGGGACTAGCATTACCGAATTGTTGGAAAAAGGGATAACGTGTACTGGGCCAAAGACATAAGAGGAAGGATACAGAAGGTCACCCGAGGCCAAATACGTCCCTATCCGGGGGACATGCCACAAGTTGAGCATGCCGATAATGTAGGGGGAACACCAGGGGACACAGACAGTGAGGATGAACCACAACCCCGAAGGGCAGCCCCATAACTCGACCCAGGACGTATGAAACCGTCTGAAGCAAGACCCTTAGGCATTGAACAAGCACCCAGCTACATGCAACCATGGATACCGGAGGCCGAAACACATCAAGGCGCAGTTAGCGTAAGATCATTGCCCTCCATGCCTGGCAGCTACGTGGACAAAGTCACAGCACAACATGACAGAATGATCCTGAGCTGCTCCGAAGTGTCATGGCGGACCCACAAGACCACAAGGCCGCCAGACATCCTCATCACATCAGTGAAAGGTCAGAAGCACCTTCGGTGAGTGGGGTAGAACCAACCCGGGTGCCTACCCCGCACCACCAGGTACAACTCTCCAGCCCGAGATCAAGGCCATTCCCACCTTCTACGAAGGGACGATCTCAAGCTCTAATGAGGAAGTGCCTATCCACGCCACTAGACCACCAGACAACGAGCTTGCAACCCATCAGCGCCATTGAGGATGAAAGATCCAGTCTGTCTCTCGCTCAATTGGCCACCGATATAGACGGCACCAAGACTGTCGATGCCTCAGACTACCCGCCCCTACGAGACGCACCACCCACAGTCGAGGTAGAGTGCGAGGTCCTGCAGCTCCCTTTCTCTGCCACAGAAGGCAACAAGACATTGATGCCTCCTACTACCCGCCACCTGCTGCACCACCCGCAGTCGAGGTCGAGAGCCCTTTCCCTCGCACTGCCTCGCCAAAAGACTTGGAAGTCGAGACCGTCGACGTCTCCAACTACCCGGCCCCATGACGGGATGCTTCAGTAGGGAAACGTCCTGCCCTATGTGTAGGGACCCATGGAGTCGGGGTGGAAGACCTGGGATCACTCCCCCGCACTAGCCTCACCATTAGTTCCGGCAGAAGCAGACGCCATGACGCCGCATGCTGAGCCTTGATGCCTGATGCAACCTCGTGCTGCCAACGCCGACTCTACTACTTGCCAATACCAAGAGTCACAGTGGCGACCCACGCCGAGGTACACGTGGCCGTACCCACTGCACGCCGAGCTACACCCAAGAGGAAGGCCAGCTAAACCAGCACACACCAAATCAATTAAGTAAAGTGCTATGAAAAAATGTACACATGTAGTCGTAGACTACTACATAGAAACAGAACAGGATTCGTTACAGACCTGCAATTAGTGTCATTTAAACTAGCCGCCAGTTAAAGACAGTTAAACCGAGGAACTTTCACAATTTAGACTAGATTTAAATTAAGTGTGGAGCCAGTGAGGTAAATATAATAAACAGTTATTCGACACTCGACTAGGTGTGAACTGAACTAGTGAGACAGCAGTCATTACGCTGTAAGTGCTAGAACCAGTAGAATTGAGACTTTTTCACTTCACCAACGATAAGGTTCCGAAGAATTAGTGTCGGACAGCTCACACAATTATGTAGAGTTACTTAGAGACGCTCACCACTGTGCCGGTAATATCTACGAACGTATCATGTATAGACACTCACCACAGTGCGCATGATAAGAGAAGACAGACATTGTTTACATTTTAGATTTAGCATTCGATATCAGGATTTTTAGCTAATTTTATATTTTTTATAATGATTTGAAGTGTAAGTACACAATTTAATATGTTCATACATTTTTACAGTGTATATGTGAAGCTACAACTGCAAGAAGAATGTAGTTTTGCAGGGCAACTGCGAGAAGAATGCCATTTTGCAGGGCTGTGTTTTTTCCTAATACGTTTTTCTTATAACTTTTATAGTGAACTTGCCGTGAACATTCTATGAATTTACACTGTGAACTGGTAAGATAGATGGACTACCAAGAGGTACAGAAGGAAGTTAGATTTTTAGTATTACGAGTTGTATGAGTTGATGTGTAGGTAAACTTGTGTGTGTGTGTTTATATATATATATATATATATATAACACACACACACACAGTGTGTGTGTGTGTGAAGGGGCACCTACAAGAAAGAATGCGGTTTTCAAGGACTGTGTCTTTTTACTATTGTTTTGATTGCTCATTCATTGCTAGTGTTTATGTATGTTTGCTATACCTGTGCACCACCAAAGAATCAAACCTGAACCCTGAACCACAGAGCTCCCATGAATTCACTAGGGTTGCCAGGTATCTTAAATTCACTTTATTAAAGTGTTTTATGTGTTTATTTAAAGTGACCTCCGTGCACCAATTGCTGTGAATTTCATGCATGTTATTGAAGTGTACTCGCTTGTGTCGTCTAGCCCCGCTAACCAAGATGTTGGAAGGCCTGAGGTTGGCAAACTCTCAACCTGTCATACGTAACTGTTTAGCTTGCTGTAAGACCCACAGGTTGCCCCCGAAGATTGCCTTTTTCTTTCATAAACACTGCTGCAAGCTCCAGGATAGTTAGTGACTATTTCCCCGCTTTCCACTAGTAAGGCTTGAACATACGTTGATATTATCCCTCATTTTTATCATGTCGTCGTTTTTGGTCCTTTTTATTCCAGGTCTTATATATGTATTCTCTTGTAAATAACCACAACAATATGTTGATTTTTGTGGCGACATGCAGTAAATAAAGTAGGTCGTGGGACACCTGGTACACCGCACACCGCATCAGTCCTGACACTAATCCTCACCACACGGGGGAAAACCCATTAGCACCATGCAGCACTCCGCGTCGCCTGGGCAAGGGGCAGAGAGGGGAGCCCGCCCGAAGAGACAGAACTACTGGCCGACATGCCACACGCCCGGCGTTTCCCAGCCGCCCCACAGCATGGAGCAAGCACATATACACCGGTCAAGCAGCCCATCACTAAGGGTCCCGCCTACCTTACTTCAAAAATTTTTTCCTATTTCTACATTGCTACTCTTGCCTAGAACTTCAAGGTGAGGGGGCCTATGCCTTTCTCCCCTGAACCTTCATAATGAGTCTTTATCAAAACAAAGGGGAGGCGAATTGATGCGTGCCGCTTATACCAACTATCTAAAATGATTACGACTCATCTCACTACGACTTAGTATACTACTTCTACACACATGAGATTTAAACCCCGCGCCAACCTGTACATGGAAGTCACTGCCTGCCACAATTCTGGAGGGCAGCTGGACACGTGGATACAAGTGGTTACGCAAGCAAGCGGCGCGTTACCCCCACCTCCCTCGCGCTGAGAGCCTACAAGCCATCAGCCGCCTTGGAACATGCCCGATCGCCACCGAAGATACGCGAAGGCCGAGAGATGACAAGAGGGTGCTACCCCCACTCCGGCCTCACAGCAGAGGGATGTCGCGGACCTCGTCAGTTGCTATTTTTCAGTCTTCGAGCTCGCTCCGCCACTTCTAGTGCTGGGGCCCTCTGACTACTGTTAGAACTTCAGCAGTCCTTCCAGAGGCTGCCACCAATTGCTCAACACTCTTCAGTAGCCATCAGAGGCTGCCTACCTTGACATCACTGTCAGAGCTCTGCAGCACCTGCGACCAGATGCTCCAGCGACGCTAATTGCCAATAGCTACCAGAAGCTTTCTGTAGCTACCAGAGATACCACACTTTAACTTTTTGTCTCTTACAGACACCCCGGTTTTAGTTAGTTTTGTATTAAGCCATTTTTGACAGTTTTCATTCACTTTCCTTAACTAGCCTAGGACCAGGTCACCTACACCTGGCTACCGTATGTTTTCTTCCAGTCACCCATCTACTTGGCAAGAGAGCACGAGTCACTGTGTTTACTAAGCAATTAATAAACACAGCTTTGTTTCTTCTAACGACGAGTCTCATTCATAGAGTACTTTTGAACCACATGCTAGGAGAACCTTGAGCCAAGTACTGCCGGCCGAGAACGGGAAATTGTTACTACGATCTAGCTATAACTGGAGACTCCTCCTCAGGTAGCTCCAGTTCTGTTACACACATATTAGACGGCCATCTATTTTATTCCTACCAAGTATACAGGTACTGATGGAATAAAATAGAGGAGCCCCATTCACTAGAAACCTTTTCCATCCAGGGAGAGACAGTACGCCTGAGTTGTACCCCTCCAGAGCACCTGGGTTCTGACGGGGGTATTTGCTTAGGTGCTACGGCCTGGCCTTGGTAGGGAAAATCACACCCAGTAGTAGTAGGGTAGCCCACAAGGTTTCAACGCTTCTGGTTCACCCGCTAAGGTGGGGGGGGGCCCCCTTCTGAGGCACCGGGCTTGTGCTACCAGCCACTACTGGGCAACACTATTCTAGGGTCGCTTGTGTCCATGGAGCTCGACCCATAGTTATCAACAGCCAAAATCCGATTAATGCCATTTAAGGTGAGACATGGCGCGAGAAGGGATGAGCAAAGAGTTGCTTGCCTCACTGCCAAGCAGCCAGGTGGTTTAGCTTTCCTTACAGCAGGCCGACAAGTAGAACGAGACTACACCAGCATCCACCGTCTACAGCCAACCACCACTCATCATCAAGATGTCAGTAATTAAACCCTGAAAGCACAACCAGCATAAGTGCAACCAAAGCCACACGACCGTGATCCAGCCTTAGCTAATCGGACAGACTTCAACTGTAAAATTGTTCTTCTTTAGGGTGCACCTCATATATTGTAAGCAGCGTCTCTATGTCCTACCAGGTTAGGCACTGCAAAAAACGTAGGAAACAAAACGCAGCGTTCCTTGCCATCATACAGTCAAGTGAACTACCTCGTCCTACACAGGAAAAGCAGGCAGGTGGAGTGGAACCGCGGCACCCAACTTAAACATCAAGCAGTCGCGCCTTCTCCGGTTCTTGTAATGTATTTGTCGCCTTGCTTGCGCATCCATCCAACCATACTGAGACAGGATACGCCTGGGCAAATCCGAACTTCTGGAGCAGTGAAGCCTACAACCGGAATTGCCGCGTCGGAGTGAATCGAGCTCGCCACTACTGGGTGAAACCCAGATCAACCACAACACCCAAGACGACAGCATAAGTAAGTTGTAACCAACACTCCTCGCCTCCCACCTTGTAATCTGAGCCAATCACCCTGCTTTTGGTCTAGTGGAAAAATCCTCGACCAACGTGCTACTGTAGGTCTAAATGGGCACGCGTCACGCTATAAATTTATTCAGCTACCTGAGAGTTTACCTGGTGCTTGTAAGGGGCTGGCCTAGTGGGCTTCTTTACGGGGACAAAGTTAGGGATAACGGATTCAGTCCGGTGGGTAATAATAGGTCTTGGGTGTATGCGGACAATCACTACTTTCCCAGTGGCTGTGCGGACTTCGCTTGCGTCTGCTGGTTCCCTTGTGACCGTACACGGATGATGTGGTGGCCTAGGCTCTGAATCACTTTAGAGTGGCCTTAGAATGTCGTAATAATCCAGATCATGCCTAGGTGAATATATCTCTAAAAGATGGTTCAAATAAGAACTGCAATCCTCGTTTATAGGGGGTGGTTCTTTACATTACTCACTCGTAGGTTTGATGTCAGGCGAGGCCTGGTAAATTTTGATGGTAGTTCCTTGGTTAATGTCACTAGGTTGCGCCACTAGATTTTTCTTTAGTGCCCATCAGGCTAATTGATGGAGTTGGCTATTAAGTCCTCTACTCTTACATGGCATTACTAAGAGCTTCTAAAATGTGAGAGATTAGTGGCTCATTGAGCTAATTGCAAGAAAAGAAAACAAAGGATCGGACTCCCATTTTACCCAGGGTGACTCGAGTCCTCCTGGGTCCAGTCTTCTGCAGACAAACTGTGGTATTGAGTGTTGGTTATACTGGGTAATTGAAAATTGATTTCACTTGGGGTATGGTTGCCCCAGACAATACTTAGGTAGTCCCATGTGGTATACAGGTGGCATTATGCAGGCGCCACGACACTCAAGCAAATTCGATTCGTTCATGCCTACAAATGAGTGGTTGCTTTACTAAAGAACCCAGTCTGAACAACAATAGTTAAACTTAGAAATTAAATACGAAGCATTACGTGCTGGGAGAAATGAACATCATGAGATTTCAATTTCCAACAACCACGTATTTATTCAATACTCTGGAAAAATACAGGGGGGATGCATAGCTCTATATACAGTAAAATAATACATTTAAATTTATGAGAGGTGAAGGCAAACCTATGGAAGTGAAAAAAATTAAATTCAAATTTCTAATTTGAAATTTGATTTTCAAATCGGGGAGCGGCAGTCCAGAAGGGACGATTGCACGACCTGCTACCCACGACCTGCTACCGTGGATTTTGAAGGATTGACTTGTGGGTTAGCGGGACAGGTGAGGGTGTCTATATACCTCTGGTGGGGAAGGCATCCTCGGCTGGGGACGTTGTCAGCAACGTCATGGGAGATCTTCTGCTTCTTCGGGGTTTTCTCCGTGTGCTTCTCCGGCATAGAAAGTAGAGTGAGTGCACAACCCTGGTTGAGAGAGGGAGATCTTTTTCAGACTCCTGGACAGGGTGGCAGTCACTTTACCTGTTGGCGTTCTTAACTTTGCCCAAGCTGGCTTTTCTTCTTCAGACTGGTGCCCTCAGCTTTACCCAGGTTTGAGGGCCGACGAATGGTTGACTCTTTGCCCTCCGCCTTTGCGGGCAGGAGGGTGACGAACTGTACTGAGCTGCGTTTTGGCACCACCTTATATACAGAAATTTTCTACTTGTCGGCTGCCAGAGGGATGCGGGGATGGCTAGCATCACCTCACAGGGGTGGTTTAAAATACGGTTGTGGGTTTGCGCCACCATTTATCTCCCTGGAGGGAGGCTGTTGACATATCTATCGCCTCCCCACGAGGCTCAGGCAGCAATGACGACATTGTGCGAAGGGTGCTGCCTCCTGCAGCATCCCTTCCAACTAACTTCTCTGGTTCTGGCATGTCAGTGGCTCAGTGGATAATACAATTTTCTCAGGCGTGAGTGAGGGATCGCATATAGACTTTTGGGTGGACATTACAATTTTAGTAATATTTCGCATGTCTGTAATTGTGCGCTGAGCTGGGAACAACCCTGTAGGTACAAGATTTATTGTCTGCCGGTGTGCGACTTGCCCATAAGAGATTAATGGCTCGATGATGGGGCAAAGTCGACAAGTAGAGTGTGCATGCCCAATGTGCAGGAGAGCGACATGCGTCAGTATATGCACATGAATAATTTATGCAACCATATGAGAAATAATAATTTTATTTTTAAAAAGTTATCATTGAACAATCACTTCCTTTTTTCTTTGTTTTTGTCCTTATTCCATGTAAATTGCTGGCCCCATTTGCTCCTTTTCCTTTTTTTAAAATAAATTTTAAGTGAGTAATTCATTAACACAATCTTATGTGCAATGGGTGAATGAGAGTAAGCCTGGATAGAGTCTGGGCATGGTGCTCTGACTTGCACAGAATCATCTCCAAGGGGAGCAGGAATATGTTGACCAACCAGCCGCGAGGTACAGCTTTTATGTTTTTCTATGGCGGCCATGATCTTCAAGGTTAATCCCCTCCCCAGGCTCACCGAAACATATCTCGCACACACTGTCACAATAGTTTTGACTAAATATGCAGTAAAATAATTATAAGATGATGCATACTTGAACATTTTGACAGGACACATTGATTTAGAATTGTTATTACCTTCCGTCTCCTTTTTTTTTTTATTTCTGTGTTCTGAAGAAGACCGTAAAGACACAGAAAAGTTTGCAACAAAAATAATAAATATACTCCTTAACTCTTTGTCTATGGCATTCATTATTAAGATCTTACACAAAGCAGTTTGTGGAAATAAAAAACATCTCATAAACATTAATTGCTTAAGTACATAATTACTTAAATGCAGCAAAACCTAACTATGTACATGTTTTCTCATTGTACAGTCCCAAAATGAAGACGAATATCCGACGACAGCATGAATGAGTCTAGGAATTCTAGTTACGCATGCATGGAAGAAGATACGCCTATGAGTTTACTGTGAGTTTTCCATAACTACACACATTTCTGTAGAGTCCCTCTTCAGTTTCGTATCAAATACAGCGAGGATGGGGCCATGATCACACCAAATAATGTCCACCTTAGCATGTGCTGATTTTATTTAGTCTAGCATAGCTGATGACAGTCCATCCTTAAAGATTACAACAGGAGACTTCCTTACTGAACAATGTGAGTAGAAGTACATACGAGTCCAACAAACTCCCCACAATCACAGATTGGTTCTCAGATTGGCTGGATGTCCTTTCAGAGGTAGGAACTCCCCTGGTCAAGACATGTCAAACCGACAGAAGCACACATACACAGGGCTGTCAAGAAAGAAATGTGCTTCATCTGCAATATTTTTGCATTTTTCTTTTTTCTTGTCTTACAGCAACATCACAATAATAGTTTGCACTACTCGAGAGGGTCCACAACAGTAATTACATAGTGTCTATTGTACTCGATCCTGAGTGTGTCTCACAGAATTTTCAACTGAAGTTCCCAAGTCAGTTGTATCGTAAGTCCACCAAGATGTATTCTGTTGACAATGTGTGCTGCAGAAGATGAAAACTCTGTGATCTTCAGCATGCTGAACTTCCATCACCATGTAAAACGTATCATTTTTTTTTTTTGTACCTTTTGAACAATTTTATTTTGTAGCCCTAGTAGAACTAGGGTTTTCTCAGGTTTGTGGTATGTCTGCCTTTGAAGCTGTTTTTGTCATTATTAACATAATTAACAACAGGTGTGTTAACAATTCTTTTCCATGTAAATTGTGCTGTGTGCAGGCATGTACTAGCAATGATTTCTTTCACCATTAATCTGTTAAATAAACCAGTTGGGAAAAAGACGTATAGGTAGCATAAATAATTTTTAATAATGAAAGTTACTGTAATGTAGGTGACACAGAACCTCGAGTGATTCTTTGTAAGGCAGAATTTTAGTAGAAACATTTACGTTTTATTAATGAAATATTTAGAGCTGTGCAAATATTACTTTTTTCTCACAAAACAAAAATGAAAGATATGTTACGAACTTTCGTGAAACTGAAATGAAAATGAAAATAATGTCATTAGATCTCAGTATTTTTTATATATTTATTATTATTATTATTTTTATTTTTATTTTTTTACTATAACAAATTTGTTGCAAAATAAAACCAAAAGAATCTAGGATATGGAGTCTTTACCACAGGAGGTATTGCCTATATTTGAATTTTCATTTGATGTAGTTAGTTCAGTTATAAAATTATGGAAACCCACAAAATGATTTACAGGCAAAAATTTTCTTTGCTAGTTCACAAAATGAACATTCAACACCCAAAAATGAATCAAAATTGAGAATTTTCGTTTCGTTACAACTTTTGGTAACCATTTTTCTTACCGGAACTTAAATAAAAATTGTCATTTTTCATTTTTGTTTTGGTATACCGAATATTCGCACAACATATTTCACCATTTACTTCTCTGACATTATATTTACATAGCCATTAATACATAGATATTGCCTATTCTCACTAACTTTACTGCTTCTTATTGACAGGAACACTTGTGTCAATTCTACATTACAATGAATATGACGGTGCAAACTGCAGCATCCGGTTGGGAAGTGATATACTACATGGTGCCACCAGTACAATTTCCAGACCCTTGCACATTACCTGTAAGCTGAAATATTTTCTTGCAACAGTGAAGCGAGTTCGTTTCCCAGCGTGGTCATTCCCAGATTTTAGCATGTGGGAATTGTGCCAGACGATGATGCTGGTCGGTGGGTTTTCTGGAGGATATCCCATTTCCCCCACCCTTCCATTCCAGTGCTGCTTCATACTCACCTTATAATACCCTCATCAATTCACAAGACCTCGATGTTAAGTGCCACCCAAATATCTCCACTCCACTCTTGCAACAGTGTGTCCTATAGAACACTGTACAAAATCAGTATGGATATTGTCCGAACTACCTGCTGGTGCATTGCAAAAAATGTTAAAATTTTGATATAAATTAAGATTACATTACTTCCTCAAAGCACTGTTGCACATAATGTATTCATAACTAATTAACTAACAGTGTTGCCAGAGATATTTTAAGCTGCCAGATGTTAACCAACCTCAATAATGTTTGCAGCGAGAGAATTTTGCAGTTTGGTCCAAATATAAGCTAACTCCTATTATAAAGTGAACTAGAGTTTTAAGCATTAAAAAAATGTAAAATACCATTTTCGAATATAATTTTTGTAAAACTAAGTTAAATTTTAGAGTCTATATGAGACTTTAATACTGTAGCTGAAATAAATCTACACATGTACACACGCAAATGTTCAGCTTCCCTGCATTTAACCTCCATCCATGCTCCCTGAGGAAGTTAACACAGTCAGCAAAACCTTACAATCGCAAAATCTATTGTGAATGTTTATTGCCTGGCTTTTTGTGTGTGTTCCTTTCCACATGTATCAGCGTGTGAGTAATTGTGGTTATATTTCTTTTACTTCCAAGTACATTCAAAAATAAGTTATGATTAATAGCAAATAAAAAGTTATTGTATTTTGATATGCTTAGCATTGAACTTTTTGTTTTGATAATTTTCTTCTGGTGCAGCTGCATTGTCATCACCACCCTCAAAGCAGCTTTTGTCTCAGACCATGGATGTTTTTAGTCTACACACTATGCAGAGCACTGGAGATGTAGCATTGTTTAACCTTGCACAATGCTCTCGGGGCAGGTGTATTGTCATTCTGATCGTGTCATGGGTTTATCATCAGTTGTCAGATAATTGGTAATGTTCTCGGTGACATGACACCAGGGTGCACGTAGTCCTCTTACCCAATAATGTTCATTTTCTTTACCACGTACATTTATTCAGTCAAGTACAAGGCGAGGCAATAATCAATCCACTCAGTATCCTTAACTTTAAGAATAATATTAGACTGCTTTTTTTGAAATTATCTTGTTCATAATTTTGTGGGGTGTTATCTTGCTTCCATCTGCCAGAACAGTCAGCGTTTCTGTTTCCTGTTTCTAATTGTCAGTAGTAGATTAGTGTTTTCTCGCCGACTGCCCCAACACTTGTTCCTAGCATATCAGAATATGCAGCTATTGTTCAACATTCAGCTTGAACCACCTGATTTGTCATTGAATTCTTACCTTGAAACATTCAATTTTATTGTTACTTTATGGCTTTCCTCACAGTTATTTCCTGAGTGTTTGGCGATTGCCCATCTTGTTTTGTTCTAGCAGCTAAAGTGACGTACTCACAGACTTTTTGATTGCACAGTACTTTTTGTGTTGTGTGAGCATTTTGCAATTTGTCATAATCAGTACACAACCGTCAAACATTATTCTCAGCGACAGAGAATTTATGTGCAGTGACACTGTTATTGTCTTCTACAGCTTTAAAAAATTTTTTCATGTCTTCTGGAATCACAGTTCTAGTATTCGACAACTGTCCAGTTTCATTGGTTTGCATGAAACAAACTGTCTGTAGATAGTACTAAAATAGAATTTAAGTTCAAAGTATACCAAGGGGCTTTAAAATGTGCACTCAATATTGAAACAAGTTCACATACTGAACAAGTTTTAATAAATGTTATGTTATATCTGACAGGGATGTGAAAAATAGTACTTTAAAGTGTAGTTTATTTTAAGGGGAAGTACTTTGTACTGGGAGTTTACACAAAATTCATGATTATGAGCTTAAAACATGAATAAAATACAAATGTGATGATAGGCAGTGTTTAATTATTACAAGTGAGTATAATTTCATTCACAATGGTTGTAAAGTAAGGAAGGCTTGAAATGTCGTACATTTTTTCAAAGTCATGAAGTGCACGAACATAAACCTTCCAATTTTCATTGTTCATATTTCAATAGAAAACAGTTTTATGATGTATTCAGGTCAATGTGTTATAACCAAGTTATCTGTTTCGCACCATTATTATTATGTGTAGTTGCAACTCCATGCAACTCAATTTGAACTTGTTAATCTGAGTGGTCAGAACCCCTAGCACCTTTCAGGTTGTGGATTGTGGGGTCACACTTGATGGAGTCAGTCACAATACTGTATTACTAACAAGATAGGTAGTGTCGTGCCGGTGAAAATTCTCCTATGTGCATGATACAAAACTTTTCAGGAGAGTGAAAATAGCTGTTTGTTGTATTGTTAGTGTTTGGGGTATTAACTATCAGTACTAAACAAACACAATTGTTTTATATTAGTTTGTACACTTCTACTATAATGATATGACGCGTGTCTAGGTTGCTGAGTACGTGGCACGGTCGTTGCGGCTTTATTTGAATTAGGTTAGCACACGCATTTAGGGATTTTCTAATGGCTGCTTCCAGCTTGATATCTTTATGAGGCAGGTTGCTTTTCGTGACTGAGCAAAGTTCTCAATAGCTCAGCTGGCTAGCCCCTTATGGTTGTCTACCCTCTTGTTCACTACGGGTTTGCAGGTTACGGTAGACGATTGGTGGGAGGTGTAAGGATTACCAGACTTACTGATGACTTCTTCGGCCTGATGGATAATGGTGGCTGGCTGTAGACAGCGGTTGACGGTGCAGTCCTCAAGCTTCAGGCTCTTCAGGCTGATGGCACTGTGCCTGCCAACACGGTACTGCAGATTCCAGTTGACTCCCTCTGGACTCCAGAACCTAGGGTTGGAGATACCGTACCATATCTTTGTTCTGTGGAGTACACCACACAGAATGGGATGATAGTCCTGGTGGGTACGGATATGCGGAGGGAAAGTAATAGTCAGATACAGGAGAGGCTGGTCTCTCCAAAAGCTTTACTAAGGCGTGCAATCTCGTTCTGCCAGTCTGTCCACTGTTGGTGGAGCCAATACAGCCCTCTGCTTGGTAGCGAGGTGAGCAATCCTTTGCTCCTCTGTCCTGGAGCTGTGCCTTACTTTGTACGGCATAGATTGTAAACCACCGATGAATGATACAGGTTGTGCACCACGGACACGAGACAAAACCCTATAAGAGTGTACTTCCAGTAGCAGCTGGCGGCACGAGCGCGGTGCTTCAGAAGGCACACCCCCCCCCCCCCCCCCACCACTGGCGGGCAGACCAGAAGCGTTGATGCCACATGGGCCGCCTTCCTGCTACTACTGGGTGTGGTATTGCAACTAAGGCCAGGCTGTAGCACCTAAGCAAATACCCCCGCCAACACCTAGGTGCTCCGGTAAGGAAACAACTCGAGCATACTCTCCCTGGTTGGAGGAGTTTCTCATGGTTGTGGCTCTGTTGTTCTATCCCCGGAGGTCTAGAACAGGTGGCTGTCAACTGTGTTTATTTGGCACTGGTGGACTCCAGAAGGGGGTCCTCAGTCGTAGCTAATTCATGTTGAAAATAACTATTCTCGGTCGCCAGTGCACAATTCATATCCTTCCTAGCTTGGGTATTCGAGATTACTATGGTGCGTGCCGCTTATACATCTATTCCAATACGATTATGACTCATCGCCTAGACTACCTCTTCCATCTCTACACACGTGAGTAACTCTTTGCCTACCCTACAGGCAATGAGAACTTACAAGCAATTCCTTCTCACTTGGAAGATACGCAACCCGGCAGGCACGCTTCCCCCCCCCCCCCCCCCTTGCAACTGACACTCAAAGCCTACAAGCTGCCCAGACCTCGGGCAAGGCCGAGCGACTCTGATGAGACACAAAGCAGAATCGCTGACGGGAAGATTCTCACACCACCCAGGGCTGGAGGGCCTCACGCTTCCTCCACACCCTCCGCCGGCAGCCTACAAGCTTCCACTATGTAAGTCCGGACGCTGCCGGCCTCGGGAGTCATTCTTTCGCATCTCTAGCAACCTTCCACAACACTACTAGTGCTCTGGATCTTCGGAGTAGTTTGTTACCTTACAAGTACTGCTACTTACTATGTACGTCGACGACCAGTCAACCCGACGACATACGAATACGAACATTTTCTTGTAACTTTACTTTGTCTCCTCATGGCACCTTTTATTAGCAGTTTAACTTTAACTCATTTATATTTGTCTAGAACCAGCTTTTTCCCGCTTTCTTAGAACCAGGTCACCTACACCTGTATCCATGCAGTTACCGTCAGCTATCCTCGACTTGGCAGGAGGTAGCACAGGTCAAGTGTTTATTGAACTTTCAGTAAACACACATTGCTCTCTACCTTTCTGCTTTTATTTCTAGGGTATTTATTTGTAACCACATTTAAAGGTAGACTACGCTGTGCACTGTCGACAGAAACCGGGAATTTTATTCAACCAAATTAAGACATACATATTAGACTGCTACCTGTTTCTTCCCAGTTACACGTCAGCACTTTTAGTGCTCATGGGGGAGAAACAGTGACTCCACAACCACTAGCAACACCTTCACACCAGGAGGCACGACAGACTCAGGTTGCTCCTCACCATCCGCACTAGTGAGTAGGCGGTGACTGTGGCCTGTATTTTTTGGCAGGCATTCTAGTGTGAACGCACAACCAGTAGAGGCTTGGCGGTCCACGCGCTCCACGTCCCTGATCAGCCCACCTACAGTGAGGGATCAGTGGGGACTCTTACCGAGCTCAAGCCAGCAAGTCACTATTGGGTTACACTGTTATGCTTTCTGTCTAAAGTACACTACGTAAGCTAGAGAACTGTTACCATATGCCTCACGAGAGGAGGAGTGGTAGAAAATGCAGGGAACAACACCTGGCTCACCCTGCTCTTAGGCCGAGGATAGCATCATTACCCCATCCTACGCAGGATAGACAGGTGGAATGGGACCATGCCGCCGAACTGAGATGACAAGCAGTCGCACCTGCTCCGGTTCTAGTAATTGACTTTCCACCGTGTGTCAGTATCCATACCACTTGTCACCCGTTTGTCAACGGACTCCTGACTGGAACTGAAGTGAGTCTATTCTGGGACAATCTCATCTTCTGGTCTAAAGAAACTCGTCTGGGGAACATCCGTTCTGGTATCGATCGAATTCATCCCGTCTAAAGACATACCTACCTCGATTACAACATCCAGGAGCAGAAATTTCTCTAAATGTGGTGCGATTATTAAACATTGGTTATCAAAAAGGTAGTTAAGAAATATTGTGAGGCAAAGGTAAATATTCAACATACATATATTATTTAAATTGTTACTCATCACTTTGAAACATTTTTAAAAATTCAACTACATCAGCATTTAAAGTTGAATGAATACCCATGCTACTATCTGTTGGTGGCCAGTTTTCTCCATTTGTTTACATTTCTGTAACTGCACTAAGTTTATGCCGCACTGTAACATTTAGTTTGAGTTGAATTTATAACTGTTCCATGTTTATGAACAAGATTTAACATTGTTTAAAGTGGAAAATTTGTCATGGATAGGAAAATATATGGGTGGAATTTCTTTACAGAAAGCACTGACGCATGTTTCCATGGGGGGGACTATCCTAGTGGGTAGTACGTTAACGTTGATCACCCTACCAAGTACAGCTTAGCCTACCACAACAATTACCATATCTTCAAATATCCTTAGGAGGCATTAGGGGTATTGATACAGCAGTCTGTCGCTTGGGAGCAGGTTTACCATGGACTGGAGGAGAATCAAACCCCAGAGTGAGTTGGATAGAGGTGGCTTCCCGTCCAGGGAGAGCAATATTTCTCACAAATCAGGGTCGCCAATATACACAGGATGCCAGCGATCCTAAAAGGGTGTAATGGTGAGGTTTTTAATCTATAGTGATGATGGGGGTGCATAGGCTAGCAGACAAGTCTCTAGTTGGTCGAGTGGGTTGGCGGGCTGGAACGAAATCTACGGAGGGGCGTACCACACGGGAGTCGGGTTGTGCAGGAAGTCGAACCCTGACCACCTTTCCTGTTGCCAACTTAGTCACAATATTTTGGGAGTACTGTGCCCGTGGGATGTTTCACTCGTATACGCCGTCCTGATTGTAATTTCACATTACTAAAGGTTTTCTGGGACTGGCTAACAAGGTTGTCAGGGGGAGTAACCGCGTCCTCTTGACTTACTTTCCCCTGAACCTCGTAGTCCGTTGTTGGATACTTAGGCCAATTGCCACCAAGTAAGTGATCTAGTGGACATGAAATGTCCAACGTAATAAACTGAGAAATAGGTCATGGTGTTTGATCTGGACAGCTAACAGGCGGTTCACCCTCAGACTTGGACTGGGTGATAGCTCGAGCAAGGGCACGACGTTCCCTACGTCTTTGCTTACTGGGAGCACCACCTTTCTTATTGTATATCTGAGTAGAAGGAATCGCACAATACCAAAAATACATAGGGAGCAGTGGTCTGCTATCTACACGTAATGGTACACAAATATTCAACGTTAGGTGGTTGTTTATTGTGGGGTTTGATCCCGGGAGTAAATGCAATTCACTTATACAAGAGCACAATTAAATTAAATTGTTTTGCAAACAATTAGAGTAATAAAATATGTTTACGAGAATCACGTGAATAAAACAAGAGTCGGGAGAAAGTGAGCCTAAGGCAAGTAAACTATAGCTCTGCAACTTTACAGTGACTACAAATTAAAAACTACAGCAATGCAATTTACAGTGGCTGGGCTAATTGAGGGGGAAGCTAATCCGGTAGGTAACATGAAACGCAATGGCTCGATACCGCGGAGTCGAGGGAAGTTGACTGAGGTAGGGATTACCGGGTTAAGACGGGGTATACCTGTGGCTGTTGAACTTCTCACGTGCAGGTTCGGAGAGAGATAGAGATAGAGATTGAGAGATATAGAGATAGAGAGAGATTGAGAGATATAGAGAGAGAGAGATAGAGATATAGAGGGATAGATATAGAAGGATAGATATAGAGGGATAGATAGACAGAGATAGAGATATATATATATATATATATATATATATATATATATATATATATATATATATATTCTTGATACAGGTTAAGGTACGGGTCAAGAAAGGAGGGTTGGCGATAGGAAATAGAGGAGCACTGGGTCGAGCCCAAAGGAGAGCCTTCTACAAGCTGGGTGTAGGAGAGTGGGTATTGAGCAGCAGAATCTTCTAGGACTCAAAGAAGGTAAGTCCTTGCGGACTGAAAAAGTCTTCAGCAGACTGGAGTCTTTGCAGACTGAGGGTTGGGCTTGTGTCCTCTTTGGCTGCCGAGCCCGGCGCTACTTACTGGTGCTGGCTGCTGGGGCTGTATTTATACTAAATTTTCTGTGGTCAGCAGTTCTTCAGGGTGCTGGGCAGTAGTGTAGCTTTCCACCACTGGGGTGCATTTATCGGGGGTGCAGACACACTGCGAGTTTCTTATTACCCCACGTGGAAGTTACGACAAATTAAAACCCCTGTCTCTGAGGCGGGCCGGCTGTGATGTCACAGGGTCACATGGGTGCTGCCATCTCTCGTAATTGTAGGAACTTCTTCCAGGGGCCAGACATGAGTTGTAAAATTCTCAATAAATATAATTTTGCATGTATAATTTGTTGGACGGACAATGGGGATTGCAATTAAGCACATAATATGCAATGATGTGATCGGCCACCCAGGCTTGTGGGCTTCCTTGCGTGATACATTTAATTCGGATTGCAGCTTATATATTCTGCCCCGGAGCGTACGTGGCTCGTAGATGGGGCGGAGTCATCCGTAGAGCGCGCAGTCGCCCTGCGTACCATTCTGGCATGCGTCAGCACCAATAATGAAAATAAGACGTGTTTTCTTATATGTTGGTTTTCAATTGAACTTAGCAGGTTGTGTGAGGTGTTTGGATTTACTTAAGCATTGGCAGTTGCCTACCTGGTGTGTGAACAGTACTGCAGCTTGTTTTAGATGAAACTATTAACGTGTTGCCAATATGTTTGCCTACAAAAACAAAGCACATTCCAGCTGACAGAATGGTAATTTGCGAGACAGCATGCATGCTATAAATACTAATTTGGACCCTTCAAAATAATTAAAAAATGTTCTTTAGGCTGCTTTTTCTCAAAGTACATGAACTGGACACATTCACAGCTATGATTGAGACTTTGCTTCAGAGTCGTGTCCAGTAGAATGATAGGGTCACAGCTTTGAATTTTTAATGACAAGTATTCTTCAAAATAATGATTTGCATTTTCCTTGCCACTGTAGCGTGGTGCCATCTGTGTGTATGACAAGACAGGCTGTTGCCAGGTAGGCGAGGGGTAGAATACAATGTGTGAGAACGCTATTGCATCCTTCAACCCCAGTGAGTCATAGGTTGCTCCATATATAGCAACACTGTCTATAGGTTCGGGCTGCAGTCATTATTTTGTGTGAATCAGTAGTTTTTATTTCACATATGATAGTGAGCATATGGGAAGATAAAGGTTCCCGGAAAAGATACAAGAAGAGGGAAGAAATCAAGACTGAGGCTGACTGCAGAGCACATAAAACAAAATTGGAGTATAGAAAGTGTAAGATATTTCAACGGTACGAGGTAAGAGTTTATAACTATGTTAAAATAATCTGTAGTCTTATATATATTTATTGAATTGTGTCGGATTTGAATTTTAAGTGGTATTTGTCTTGTGAAATGTAGAGTAACTCGAGCAACATAATGGATTAATGCGAAACTGGTTATTAAACAAATAATTAGTCTTCCTAAAGTGTAAATCATAATTCTAAATAAATTAAATTTTTTTTATGTATCAAATGCTATGATATTTAATCTCTTGTTACTATACACTGCTGATTGCCACTGAAATACGTCATTTACAAACTGTTATTTTAAGCATAACTTTTTGTCCTTTTTTTCTATTCCAGTACTGGTAGACATGATGTAACACATAAAGAACATCTTAAATTTTGAAATTTCAAGCAAAAATCATTTTATTTACTGCAACCGTCTTACCAACAGTGGGAAGTGTTACCTTTATCTTGGAAATGCAGCTCTGTAAATACTACACATGAACTGTTAAGTCCTACTAGATAAATGGTTAACTTTGGCTCATGTTGCTTGAATTGTGTGCAAATGGCTTTTGCGCTAGGTCAGTCATGCGTTTATAGTAAGAACTTAGACTAACATTAATATGGCACTTCAGGAAAATCAGTACTAAAAGCATTGATAACTTCTAACACTGACATCAAACTTAATATGGCACTCCAGAAAAATTCACAGCAATATTCATAAATGAGATGCAATAAATTATTACTAATCCTCTCGTCACACTGCCAAAAGATCAGTAAGACACAAAACACTAACATCCAATCCCTGGTGCTAACAACACAGAATACGGTAGAAGATATTATTAAGCTCAACACCATAAAGCACCTCTCTGCATACAAATGATCCTTTCACATAATCCATTTAAGAAAAGATTTCCTAATACGTGACAAAATGGGAGCGGCGAAGAAAGACTCTGCTATAAAATTCAAGGTGTATCGACGAAGCTAACTAGCCCTTGGAATACCCTGTGAATTACTCAGCTTAAATTTAAAATTTACTAAAAACAGCATAAGCGGCAAAACCCTTAGAAAAAAATATGCAGCAAACTATAATTCAACGTAGCCCCCTTTTGGGCAACTAAGTAAAAATTGATATACCTGCATATGGTGGTAACTATAAGTCTCAAGAAAATTTACCTTTGACATGCCTGAGTTGGATACATAGATTTGTAATGCGCGCTCTCATGGCGTTATCACCCTTGCCAGCTCGCCAGCACTGCGGAACGTCTGGAACTGCACACTGACTACCTGACTCGGATGTGTATTTATACCCCCAAAATTTTTTAGCAAAAATAGGTAAGGAAGGGGGAAAACCAGAAATGTGGTCATAAAAGAAATTGCCAGAATCCGGTTGTACAAGCGTTGGCCACCAGAGTGGCAGGGTTAGGCGCTTCATGCTGCTCAGGAATCATTTGCTCGTGTGAGGTCGGTGTGTGCGGAGGTGCGGGTCGCCAGCTGCTTCACAAAGGCAAGTCTGCAATGGCAGTCAAATATACCTGACACTAAGTAAGAAAAACTTCATCAATACATTTCACAAACAATCTTCCGCATCCTTTCGATAAATTAATCTGGTATATTTAATAATCTTCGTCCTGGTGCAAACTGCTTTTCATAAATTACCGCAGGATGTGCCAGGAAAATAATTTTGCATGTATTTCACAACACTTATGCAGCATTTCAATTAAATATAATATAGTAATATTGCCTATACTGGGTGGCAATATAGGATAACTTGCGAAAAGTATTCAAATACGTGTTTTACAAAGATAAACATGCCCCATTTATTCTTGGCTTTTCAGCAACATATTAGTACTGTTATGAGGTAGGGAGAGAGGGAAAAGTAAAATTTTGAATTACAGTAAAAGAATGAGCCAACACCAAAATCTAACCTTCGAAGCCTCCACCACGTGCTGTATCAAAAACTCAGTAGTGCCAGCATGATACCCTGTACCCTAAAATATTTATTTGAATACAATAAAAATGTTTACTACCCAAAAACAAAAAGAAAAATAAGGAAAGGAAAAAAATGGGTAGGGGGGTGTGTATTTGCTCGCTCTTGAACAAAAGGTTACCGTGACCGCTTTGTGGATCCGACTCTGACAAAGAAGCAATGCATTGGGATGTTTTTCACGTAAATTAAACTATCCTTTACTTGGCACCCAGTACCTGTATTCTAAGTTATCAATCCCCCTAACAGTGAGGGTCGAGAGCTGCAATAAGAGGCGGGTTGCTAAATACTAGCAAGAAAGAAATATTATTTTTAAAAAAATGTATGTTTACTCAAAAAAAAAAAAAACCTACGAAATAACATCCAAGAACTATCGACCAACAGATTTGTTACCAGTTTAAATTATTATTTTTTACATCAAGCAGGTTAGTATTTAAGTTGAAAAGGTTTTGCAAAGGCAAAACTATAATTACTGTAAATATTTTGTTAGTTGTTACTCAAAAGACTGTAAATTTACAATCGTCACAAGAAAAATTTATATGGTGAATTAAAGTACAAACAATTCTAAATTTTGGAACACACTGGCCTACCCAGTACCCGTAGTGAGAAATAAAAAAAAATACAATTTACTGTAGGGCTAACAGGAGGCCCTTCTCACTAAAACTCCAGGTTTAGCTCACCCAGAGGTGAGTACATATAAACAAAACAAACATAAAGGTATTGTTCCTGAAAAGGGAATAGGGATAGGCTGCTACCTTTAACAAAAGTATTAATTAACAGTAAATATTATTTTTCACCAAAGTGAAGTTACCTTAACAAAATTATTTTAGAATCAGTTCATCAGAATATTCGTTTACCTACTAACTTAAATTACCTATAGCAATAACGCTCAACCATTAGCCCCCCAGGGCTTAAATGAAAATTACAAAACCATCTTCAACTGTACAACTGACATTGTGTGCTTATAGGAGTTATTCATTTGATAGATTGATTGGCCTGGTTACTGAAATAAGCTTTAGAGAACTTGAACAAGAATTAATTTAGAAACCAAAGTAAAGGTCAAATTACTTTAAAATGCATAATTGAAAATGCACAAAATTGAACTTTAGGGAGGAACCTGTGAAAAATTATCAGTATTCATAACCTAGATCTCTGTTAACCTCAAAGCAATAGTACCAACCCAACTCCGCCATGTACGAACACAAAAACATGCGGAGCCATTTAAACACAAGGTACTACCATTACCTATAACCTTACTTTAAGTTTCCACTAAGAGATCAGAAAAACAACTGTAATAACTAAGACTCCATCCCATGCCAAAGGAAATCAAACAAGACCTCATGAGCTCCTTGCCCAGAGCTGATAAATAGGACATATTTACCAGTAATCTTCTACCATGGCCTCTCCAAACATTTACTAAATACTAACTGTTTAAAGGCATGACCAGGGCCATTCTTCCGGGAAGCAGGGAAGAACATCCCAACCACGCACAAAAACAAAGATTTTCAACGAATACTTAGCATCATTGTGTTGTCGCAGCCTGCGCCAAGACCTCCGCTCACAACAGCTGCCTGCTCACGACTCTCGCAACCTCATTACTTACAGCACAAAACACCACCTGCCTCGCCTGACGTCACGGCTTTGGCCGACTTTATGGCTGGCCAATCAGAGCCAGCCACTGCTGTGATTGATACTTGCCTGCATGACGGCACATGCCCCCTGCAGTGCAGTGTTCACCATAACAGTCCAGCTTTACCAAGGAAAGTGTTGGATCAGCTCATAGCTGCGGTCCTGTGTTTCGAACGAGCAGAAGATAACAGTTCTTCCGAACTGCTGAAGGGGGAGCTTTAACGAGCACCTGTGCCGAGAAAAATATGGCCGGCTGCTGTCGCTTTAGCAGAAGTCTGCTGATGCCAGTGGTGACAAAACTCTTTCGAATTAAAACAGCAAGTGACCTCAGTTCATTAAGAACCTTGGCAGTCAAAAATTAAAAAAACCTTTGTTCTGAAAAAATTAATCTTTAAAAAAAAACAGTAAAATAACTGATTCCTATTTCACTTCCACCATAATTGAAACAACTTAACCATAAAATAAAATGAAACTAATAAAATCTTTGGCAAGTTGAAAATTTCAGCTCAAACCAAAAAAAAAAAACTATTTAAAATAAAGGAATGAATTCTTAGAGACACTATCAGTTAACTTTCAATTAAAACCTTTACATCTAGTTTAAAGCCATTAAGTCAAAATGTAACACAACCACAAAACAAAAATTACTTTCGAAACTGTCATCCCAAAACCAAGTTTTGAAATAAAAATCATTAAATTATTTATCACCGCATTACTTTTTAAAGAAAGAGAAAAAAAGGACTTGCCTCTTAACAAACAAAATGAACAAGTAATAAGGGGGGCTTAACCCAACTAAAACAACGTATTAACCTAACCTAACCTCTAATGAAGGAAACGCCAAAGTAAAATAATGAAATAAAACTCATTAAGAGTAGGCCTAGCGCACCCCAATAAAAACAAAGGAATAGGAAACTTCCTGCTGTCATAAAATTTAGGGCTTCCGAACAAAAAAAGGAGAAAGAGCAATAAAAATACCACTATTGGCACCTATCTTAATAAAAAAAACTCGTTTAAATCGAAATTACATGAAAAAGAAATTTAACCCCAAAAATACAGTACAGTCAAGCTTCCTAGGTAACGTCTTTTAGGCTTACTAATCAATACTTGTGCATGCTATACTGAAAGGCATTTCTTCACGGTAATAATACACTGAGTATTTGGTTTCTTAATGCATCGAGGTAGTATATAACTTCAGGTAGTGGTAGGAAAGTTACTGAATTTTTCAAGTTATTGGTCGACATGCGCATGTCAGTTGAAGTGTATTTCATAAGTTCAAGCACCTCCTGTTCTTGTATTTGTTTTGACCATCATCAAGAGGTGAACAACTCAAGTCCCACATGTGTTACAAGAAGTGGAACAATGGAACAAATCGACTATTGCTATGGATGGTGATATAATAATAGAATGATTCAGGAACAGTATGAACATGCATAATTTGAAGTACAGCAGATATATAGGTATTGTCCTTTTTATATAAAAGTGAAATAAAAATTGACAGACCAGTATGTAAACAGTAAATTTTCTCCTTTGTGAAGTATTGTATCAGCTGGTAAATTGCTGCGGGATGTATTTCGGTAAGTTGACGCTTTTGATGATGACTTTGGAAGAAATTAGTTCCCATAACTAAAAGTTGTAATTTAAAACTTTAGTTATATGTACTTACAACTTTTATGGTTTAAATTATCTGTTTAAAGCATATATATATATCCCCCCCCCCATGTTTAGCAATTATGCCGGAGCATGTCAACACTTAGGGACAGTAAAAGTTTCCAGCCAATGACTAGTCATGTGGTCCAGTTTGCGTTTCCAGCCCGGTGAACGCCTTTACGCATGTGTTTTTTTCTCATTGTGTTTATACGAGTATCTTGTTGGTTATTTGGCTTCCTTTAAGCAAACTTGACTTGGTTGTAGGAACAATTTTATTGAGTTTTCTTGAGCAAACTGTAATATTATCGGCACGTGTGTACCGCTTCGTAAAACAGCTCGTGCTGCCATTTTCCTTAACTTCCTTCAGCAAATTAAGTGACACAAAAATTACGTTTCTAAGTTTAAGTTTGTTGGTTTCAGGAAATGTGTGAAGTGTTGATTTTACTGAACGATTTTGCAAATAAATTATTTAATGTGAGTGATAAACATATTTGGTTTTTGTGAGTAATCATGCATGGATTTTCTTAGAAAAACATGTGTTCAAGAGGTTTTGAATTACAAACTGTAAGTTAGGGCTGGTTTCACCAAGGAAGATTAGATTTTCGGAAAATCGAGGTAATTTTATAGATATGAGAAGTTCAACTGCAGTTGTTATCCTGATAATGTTGAGTGTGTTTCACCACGTGTTATCAGTCAAGAATATCTAGTTAAAACTATCTCTATATTCTGACTTTATCTCTATGTTCTATTGATAAACACTTTGCTGGCTTAGTCATCAGAAGACATTTTGCTTTCAGCTTCTATGCAGAAATCGTCGTGAGATAATTATGGCAACTCATGAAGGTATTTTGGCCATAAAGAAACAGCGAAACAGAAATTGTACACCGAATGAAAATCATATTTTGTTAATGTAACAGAATATTTCAATATCACTGAAAATAAAAAAAAAATTGATGCTGTAACACAACAAAATAAAACAAAACAGTGGCAAACGATTGTGAATAGCTTAAATTGTACATCTGGTGATTACCACAAGACAGTAGGAAATTTGAAGTGTGTTGGAAAAACCTATAAAACATACACAAAAAACATATGCAGACGAACGTGTTCAAATAGTTACTGGAATAGGTAATGTATTAAAAATTTGTGGAATAATTAAATGTTCAAAATTAGAAATGATTTTATTATACTTTATTTATTTTAATGCAATAAACTGTTAGGTATATAAATTGAAGGGAATTAATTATGACACATGCCAAAAGGCTAATGTTTACTTGTATATGATTTGTTTTCAGGTGGAGGACCCCCAAAAAAACTTGACGACAATCCTATTTTAGGGCGAGTACACAGTCTGAGAAAATGTTAGGTATTTAAGTTAATAAAGTAAATAATTTTTAGTAGTCAAGATGGTGTTTTCACTATAAAAGCAACACAAAACAAAAATGTATTGCAAAGAAAAAACTTTTCGTTAGAGATAGTAACAAAAAGTATCAGCATAATCTAAAATAAGCAGAAAATTTTATTTTTCGAAATGTTATATCAACACAACATGTATTATTATTATTGATGGTTTAAATGTTATTTTCTTAACCACATACTTTTCTAAAGGGCGAATTGTACAACTGAGCATTTATTGAAAGAAATATACGTATTCAGGCAAACATGCTGGAATAAACACCATATGGTGAAAATTAAACCTCTGAAAATACAGGCTTAAATTTAGTGTTGTATAGGTTTTACTTGCTGCACCCTCGCCCATTTCATTGGGCATTGATTTATTTTGAAAATTGTAGTTGCTCTAACCACTCAATTGGGATCGCTCTAGCCACTGGGTTACTGCGGCCCCACTTAATATATTTCTATCTACTGAGCCACTGCGGCTCCACTCTAGCCAATGGACTTCTATGGTCCCACTTGATATATTTATATCCACTGAGATAGTGCGACCCCACTTGAGAGTGCTCTGACCACTGGGCCACTATGACCCCACTTGGGATTACTCTGGCCATTAGGCCACTATGGCCCTGCTTGATATATTTCTATCCACTGAACCGCTGCGTCCCCACTTGGAATTGCTCTACCCACTGAGCCACTGCATCCCCACTTGTGATCGCTCTGTCCACTGTTCCACTGTGGCTCCACTTGAGATTACTCTACCCACTGGGCCTATGTCTATAGCTATATGGAAGAATGTATCTTGCTAACAAGGAAAGAATTTTAACAATCGGCCCTACAGTTTTGGAAGAACATGCTTAGAAAGCAGTAAAATAGCTAACTTTTCCCGACTTGATCACTAATATTGTTAATGCTCAGCTCCTATAAGTGCTATGGCAATTTTTAATACACACAAACCTTCCTTGATAAATGCAGATCATAATGGTAAAAACTGCATCCAAATCCGTTCAGTGGTTCTCAAGATCAGCGCAGTCATACAGACAGATGCGTGCCAGGGACCTACTTTTATACTGTGTACGATAGGTTAATGTAATTTTTGCAGCCGAGTCATAGTTTGTTTTATATCTCATTATTTTTTATTATTTTTGGAATTTTTGCAGCCGAGTCATAGTTTGTTTTATATTTCATTATTTTTTATTATTTTTGGAATTTTTGAACCTTTATGTGTTTTACTTCCAGGTCTGAATTCATAACCTCAAATTAAGTGCATTATTTGTCAAATCATGTGCAGTGAATAAACTTATAACTGTAAGCATTTGGCAATATTAAATATGCATTAAAATTTAATTAAAGTGTTTTGTATAGAAAACAGGTAACCCTGCGATTACTGTTTCCCAAAATAGTTTCCATACATCAACATTTTCCTGAATACTCTTGCATTAATTTTGCTATCGTTTCCAGATTATATTGTGTTTTTACTGTGTAATGTTATGCTAATAATCTACAAATAATAATTCTCTATCACTTTCCAAATTTATTTGTGAATAGTCTAATGTATTTGATTTTATTTTACTTCATCTCTATAAAGTGATTTTATCCACCAATATTGGCAGCTAAAATATTTTCTATCAATGCACAGAGAAAATTGAGATAATGTGTCGTGGACATAAAAGACAGATAATCAAGATAATTTGGCACTTAAACTCAATAAAATATAGTTATCTCGCATGGTGAGATTGGCCCTTAGCATGTTTTATAAATAATATATTTATTAACCGTTGCTATAATGTTTGAAATGCATGTAGCCTAAAAAGAAGCACTTTCCACTCTCTTGTAGTATGTAATATTTGTTTCTTTGATATTGTAAATCCAACGAGTGGAGGTTAACTTCTGTCAAAGTGTGCGTTTATTGCTGCATGGCAGAATGTGGGATTCCACGACCCACACTCCCCTTCTGGCCTACCACCTAACATTGGAAACCAGAATTTGTGGATTTTCACTACTAACCTTTTCAGTGAAACCTCAAAACATAATTATCCAAATGTGTACTAACACAACAGGTTTCAGAAAACAGAGTAAATAAACAAAAATAATTTTCACTGGGATTTTAACCCAACTTCACATGAAGTAGCTACAGATAAAAATAAAACCAGTTTTATCTTCTATTGTGTGTGCTTTCAAATTGCTATGTCCCAGCAGTGGCTTATCTAAGCTCGGCAACTTTTCATTTTATTTCCCTATTTCCTTTTTAAATTTAAAATCTTACTCGTCTGTTCATCTGCCAAAAAAAACAATCAATTAGTCTAAGAAAGATTACTTTCTCCTTATAAATTAAGCTGTTGCAGCATCAATCATTGTCCACTGTTTACACCTCTTGCTGTTTCTGTGGCGGCAGCAGAACGTCTCAAACATGACTGTCGTCTACAGGTGGGCATATATGACTACTCCACCAAATCGTCTGGTTACTGTAACATTTTCGGCAAAAAAAATTGTTTTTAATTTCTAAACTTTAAAAATATGGTTAATGTTCCTGTTCTGTCTGAATAATCAATTTCGCCCTGGTCAATTTACTTTTAAGAAATGTTTTAACATCTGTTACAATGCGATACATGACACAATAATTAAAACAAAAACAAAATTTAAACTTTGACTAGTCAAAACAAAACATCTAATGCCACCTCATGGCCGTCACACAAACTAACGTGCCAATTGTTGCAGCTCACGTCGCAGTGAGCGCTACTAACCTGACTCACGTGTCTTGCTCAGAACTGAGCGGCAGAAAACTGAAATTTCTACTTCAAAAACATTACTGTTTCAGCTAAATGTCATGACTGTTTCAAGACAACAAAAAGACAAAATTACTGCGCTGCGAATGTAACTGTAACTGCTTCAAATGACTAATTCAATTTAACAAATTGCTATGTGTCTAAAATGACGTGAACATTCCTAGTAACAAAATGGATTCTAAAAGCAATTTAATTGGCTCTATTCTCATGGCTATTTATCATCAACAAAAAAATTCAAATCCAAATGATTTAAGAAAATAAATACTGCAACATTCAAACCAACTGTACAGCCTCAAAACTACTACATTTTCATTTAACATCCCGAAATAAAAAAACTAACTAAACCTCTGTCAACAAATAAAATTACCTTACAGAAACACACCATAACTATCGCACGTCTATTCCACCAACCTATGGCATTAATTGCCGAGAAATCCATAAAATTTATGTCTAACAATAAACTAAGTTATTCTACCCAAATAAACCCTTCTACATAATTACTATGTCTTTACAATTCTACCTGATTCTGACTAAAAGGGCTTCAGTATGACATCTACTACAGTCGGTACGAGTACCATAATTATGGTACCTGCACTACGATTTCACTAAACACTACAGATCTGGTCAATCCTAGAAAATAAACTGAATTATATATCCACCAAAACAAAATAATTAAAGAACAAAATTATTCGGCATCACATCAGTAAACAATCTGGCTACTGCTGGCTAGTATAGTGTAGGGAATAAAAGGAATTTATAAAAAGTCCAAAACACCTTAAAAATAAATTTTGAAAAGTATTCTATGCCGCAATTACTAGTAGCCGGTGTCAAATACTTCAAGGGTTAAACCCGCTCCTGAGCTAATGGGGATGGAGTGGATTAAACGCCGTAAAACAACTTAAACTTAAATCTGACTCCCTAATGTATTATTGCCCAGAAGGGGCCGCAGTGTCAAGCGGGGTAAACAACTAGGCTAGATTCCTTGGCACGGTGCTTGTGTGACTAACCAGGGCATAGAAGGAATGGTCTTGGTAAGAGACCAAGGAAAGATGTCTCCTCAGTACTGAAAGTTTGGTGAAGAGAGGGTAGGTAAGCTGCAAGGCTTGGAGCGAAAGGTTAGAGACTATCAGGCTGGCCAGTTCCCCAGCACTGAGTGTGCGGTGGATGAAGACTGCTCTGGAGTCACGGCGGCTCGCACCTCCTTTTATACAAAATTGCCTCAGCGCTCATTGGCTAACGTCTTGATGGTAAGGGGATGCGCTGAGCAGGGGGTGGCAAAAGCATCGCTTCTCTATCAGCACGAAACTCTAGTAAAACTTTATTGTCTCACACACTTTCACTCAGTTATTCAAACGGAGCGTTAATAAAATAAAAATTAGAGATAAAACAAGGAAATTTTAAGCATAGGCTAAAAGGAGATGAAAATAGGGGGGTGGGGGATGCATGCTTACAGCAAGGTACCTACACTGGGACTGCTTTGCAGTTCCAGCGCTATTGAATTACATGGCGTGTTGTAGTCTCCCATAAACATCTTATGCTCACTTCTAAGTAATTAACTATAACTCAAAACTACAACTACTTGCTAGAGAGAGAAATTCTGCAAAAATGGAAATAAATTTTTTGTATATGTGATAAGTGTTGTTGGTTGTACATAGTAATACAAGCTCGTGGGAGGTGTAAGTGGTTTGTGCAGAGGAACAATTTGTGGAAAGTGATGTGGCTGTGTACACTGCTATGTTAAGGGTTGGCAAGATTTGTTAAGTAATGTGTGTCTTGAAATTTAAGCTGTAGCCAGGTGGATCAAGATATGCCACCAACATAAGGACCTGCAGACCAGCCATTGCCTAAAAAAGAATTAGGATCCAGAGACACTACTCTGTGCCCAGCATCTTTGCTCCATCTAGACTGTGCATTATATTCAGATACTTGGTTAATGTGCTTGGGTATTTCTGTATGTAATGTTCCTTAGCAATCCCTGCTGCATTGGTTTAGTTGTGAACAGTGATCACTGTGGTATGTTGAAAGTGCTCATCAATTTAAGACGGTTTGCACAGATGGGGACTGGCCCCCGGACAAGCCTGCCGTCTTTCCCCACCCTCCACCTGTTCCACTGCCGGGGCTGTACAATGGTGTCCCGGACGCTCGCAACAAGCAGAAGCTGTCTGCCATGGAGCTGGCACTATACAACATGGCAGCAATGCTGGCAGGAGTGGCCTCTGGTTACGATGTACGCCTCTCCAATGTGATGCCCATACATCCTAGACTGCACCCAGGAAGGTAACTGCCCTTCCCATACCTGCTTTCTCCTCGGTTTTGCAGTGTGGGTATGTTGTTGCTCATGTGTCTGGCCATTATGGCAAGGAGGCTACTCACTTGTTCTTTCAGCCCAGCTTTTGGCATGATCCGTAATTTATGTGCATAAAATTGATATAAAAGTTGTTTGGAACTCACTTTATTAAGGAGGTTTCACAGTGTGAGCTTTTCCTTGTGTTGGACATGAAACGTGGTACAAAATGTTGTTTTTTCATTTCAGTTATGGTATCTGGCATTGTAAGGAACCTTAGGTTGTTCATGAATTTTTAAAATCCATCCAGAATTTAGAGTATTTTTCTTTCCGTGGTTTTTGGCACAGCTTGTCCAGCGATGGGGAAATGTGGGAAAAGTGATAAATGTACAGGATTTGAAATGCTGTGGGAAATGTACAGAAATTTTTAGAATGGTGGAAATTTTTTTCTGGTTAATGAAATCTTTGTTAGAACTCCAGAAACTGCATCAAGTGAAATTGACAGTAAAGAATCTGCATCACCTTTAAACGTCGGAATACCACAGCATGTTACTAATAACAGTGTCAAGGTCACACAGAGAGAAATAAGTAACTAATAAAAGAATGTCCGTGGAACCCCATGCTGTGAATGATCAGGGTGGCAAAGGTTAATTTATTGTGGCAGGAAGTAGGTGGGGTAGGAATGAATGCCAATCTTCTTTGCACCACGGCCTGAGGTGACTGATTCTGCTCTAGCCTAGTTGTATACTGCTTACTTTTTGTTTAAAAAAAAATGCTGTTTGTGCATGCATATCGTTACAGTTATATAATAGCTTTTTTCGGCTGCTTTTGCGATTTTACTTTTAAGTCTTTGGCAGACAGCTGAGATGCTGAAGAATTTTGACATAGGATTTCATTGTAATTACTATATAGTGCAATGAATTGTACAAATTTGGTGAGTAAAATGTAGATACGTGCTTCCTAAATGTGATTATAAATATTTTCCCAACTTTTGTTTGATAAAAACCTCCTCCTCTACCTTTCACAACTATGTTCTGCTACATGTTTTTGTATTGATCAGGTGTAAAATGACAACATGAACCAAAATCGGTTATTTCACATTGCCGTGCGACTTAACAAACTGAATACAAGATTTTAAAAACATTCCAGTTCATTGTTGTGGAAGCAAGCCTTAAAGTGAACTGGGCAACATTATCCGTTGTCTGTTAACAGCCTGTAATGTCACATTGTCATGTGAGGAGAGGTCATATCGTGTCTGGGAATGATAAATGTAGCTTTGGACATGTATAGTCTACTTCATAGCATCTGGTGATCATTGCTTCATGTAAATAAATGTCTGAATGTTCGTCTCTTTCATGTATGAACATTTCATTTTACATGGTTATTGTAAAGTTTAGTTGTGGCTTGTAGTATCACATTTTAAATAAAAACTCAAGCCATCAAGTTGCTGGCAACTTCTTTCCCAACCCTTTCCTTACACTTAATTCATTTCTCTCTCTCTCTCTCTCGCTCTCCTCTCTCTCTCTCTCTCTCTCTCCCCCCTCTCTCCCTCTCCCTCTCCCTCTCCCCCTCTCCCCCCCTCCCCCCTCTCCCCCCTCTCCCCCCAACCCTCTAACCTCTTTCGTCTTCTCTCTTCCCACTTCTGTCTTCCATCTCTCTTACCCTCACCTCCTTTCCCCCTCCACAATTCACACTCCCCCCCTTCACACACCTCTCCATTTCTCCTCTCCCCCTACTGAATGAGGTGGCGCAGTGGTAACTCACTGGACTCACATCTGGGAGGACCCAGGTTTGATTCCCGTTCCGGCCATCCTAATTTTGGTTTTCCCTGGTTACCCCAAATCACTCCATGGGAATGCTGGGTGGGTCCCTAACAACGGCCATGGCCGATTCCTTCCCCAATCCCTCTTTGCAACTTGCACAGTCTCTAATGAACTCGCTGTCAACGAGATGTTAAGCCTAACTACGTACCTCCCTCTCCCCTGTCTCTCTTTTTTTCCCCTTCTCTGCCCAGTCAATTCCTTCCTCTTCTCCACAAACCCCCCTCTGCCTTCTCAACTCCCCTTCTTCTGCCTTCACCACTTTTTCTTTGCCTCCACTCCTCCTCTTTCTCCCTTCACTCCTCTCCCACCCTTCTTCTCTCTCCTATGACCTCTCCCCTCATCTGTCCCCTTCTCACACTCTCCTCAGCACTTGTCCCTCTATCTACCTTTTTTTCACTCCCCTCTCTCCTTGTCGTGTCACCCATCTCTCCAGTTCCCTATCCCATCACTCCTCCTTCCCCTCTTGTCTCTCTTCCTCTCTCAGCTCTCTCTCACCTCTCTCTCACCCTCTCACCTCTCCTCTCACCTCTCTCCCTCTCACCTCTCTCCCCCTCTCCTTTCTCTCTCCCTCTCCTCTCCCTCTCCTCTCTCTCCCCCTCTCCTCCTCTCTCCCCTCTCCCCTCCCTCCCCCCTCCCGTATCTCTCCCCACTCTCCTATTTCTCCCCCTCTTGCCACTCACTCCCTCTTGCCTCTATCCCCTCTCATCACTCACCTTCTCACCTATCTCCCACTTACCTTCCCCTCTTACCCATCCACTTCCTCTCTGTCTTTTTTCCCTTCCCTCTCACACCTCCCTACTCATCACTCCACCATCGCCATTCCCCCTCATCGCTCCCCATCCCTCTACCTACCTCCATCCTCCCCTCCCCACCCCTCATCCCATCCCGCCTCTCTGCCTACCTCCACCCTCCATCCTTCCCTCACCCCTCTCCTTCCCCTCTCACTCCTCTCCATCCCATCTCACACCTCTCCATCCCCTGTCGCCCTCTGCCTCCCATATCACCTCTCTCTTGCTCCTCTGCCTCCCATATCACCACTCTTGCCCCTCTGCCTCCCATATCATCACACTCTTGTCCCTCTGCCTCCCATATCGCCTCTCCCTCTCCTATTGCAATGTGATACATTGCCTTTGTAGAGCTCACTGCTCTTTAACCTTATTTCGGCTCTGAAACCCGCCTCTCCTATTAGGTATTTAAACCAACCTTTCTTCCTTACTGCTGACGTGCAGTCCTGGGGGCATGTCTTCATCAGACACATCCCAGACATTGACGGTGGGATGTGCAGTAGGGACTTGAGGGTCCATTGCGGGTAGGCGAGGGAGCACCGGAAAGCCAGGAGTAGCGGTATGTCCATTTCGGACTAAAGCCTTATTCAAGCTCCATCTACTGTGGAGTTCGGCATGCTCAAACCTAATCCTCAGCGTGGTTTTAGATATACACAACAACCCTTCAATAACAGAACAAAACGTGAGGGAATACAATAATAAAATAAGGCAGTCAACGGATGTCAGTTTGACATAATATTTATCATTACGTCTAGAAGACAGTGGGGAATTCCCGGTTGGATTACACACACTAAATTTACTTCCAACAATAATTACGTGATTAATTACTCAGGCGAAGTTGAGCCTGGATAATGAACTTGTTACAAAATACACTGGTCTGATAAATTAGTTACGTTACGTTAAGCAATGTACAGCATTATCCTCCCGATGGTTGTTGTCCAGAGGGGACGTTGTGACAACCTGCTAACGTGGAGTCAAAGGAGAGTGTGTGGTAAAGGGGTGCAGGAGTGGGACGTCGAGGTTACCTTTGGAGAGTCTTGTCTGCTCTTGCAGTTGGCTGGTGCAGGAGGAGCCTTCTCAAGCCGCAGGTGAGGTTGAACATTTGCAAGCTGCAGGAGAGGAGGAGGTCTTGGTCAGACCAGCGAGAGCTCACTGACCTATGGGGTCGGCGACCCGTCGAACTCTGGCTAGAGGTGTTCCTGTGCCTTCTTACATAGTCGAAGTTCAGTGCTTCAGGATTCTTCCGGGGGTGCAGGGGATGATAGTTTTTCTCCGTAGAGGCTGGTTATCGTAGGGTTGTGGCGGCACCGCACATTCCTTATTGCCCTGAGTGGAGGCTGCTGACAAGTTTACAACCTCCGCTCGAGGCTCGCAGGTGTGACGTCACGGGGCAGCAGGGATGCTGAGATCCTGTTGTGTCTATCGGAACTTCCTTCTTCGTTATCTCTGGACAGTGGCTCGTCAGGTAAAACAATCTTGGTTTGAGGGGATGGCAACCACATGTTGGAATCTGAGCGGGCAGTACAATTTTGTAATCAAACGCGTTGATTAGGATTGTGTCCAAGGGTAGCCAACGTGTGCAGTCTATTCTATCAGCACGTGAATGGTAGACTGCCACTATTATAACTTGTGTTTTTAACCATTGCCCTGAACAAGCTTTTGAAGTTAATTATGCCAAGCTACCCAAACATATACATTATTAAAGTTACTCTCTGGCACTGATGATATGAAACCAATTTTTAAAATCTGTTTTAGTGCACTGTTTCGTTCCCGGATGACTTTTATGTATAACAACTCAGTGCAATGCACTTCCATATGACTAAGCCTAATATTGACTATTATAATACTTTCATACACAAAACAAGTTCAAGAAGTTGTGATTAAGTAGGTTTTAATAGCTTAAGTGTTTTGCTGCAGTCCATTGACTTTTGTACGAAGTGTGTGTGTGTATTTTGTTAGTCCAGTGGCCTATAGTTAACACAAGTAGCCTACCCGTATATTTTCAGCTTTCAGCAAACAACCATGTAATTTCTTAATAATATACGTGGCACATTTCATGAATGTTGTTGACACTCAGTGCCATGCATTGCTGTCCAACCGTTTGTTTGGTACCAAAAGGAATTTGGAACTATACAATCTTCTTGTTTAACTTAGAAGGCGGATGTAAAAATTGCTAAATCTGGGTAAATATATGTTTTAACTAAATCTGAAAATGAAATGAAATGAAAGTTTCTTTATTCGGTTAGTTATTGAAAGTTTAGTATTCTGGTGCATTTATGTCATGTTCAGTACAGCCATCCAAATTTTGTGAGCGTAAAACTGTTCAGTGATTTTGCATTATCTGTATGGCAATTGTTACGCTGCTAAACTCAGTAAAATTCCACCTCCAATACGATTTTACAAAACTTGTTGCGAAAAAATGAATTCATGTAAGAGTACCCTGTAAAAACCGGGAAATAATCTAAACGTTATACCAGCAAAGGCGATGTGTTTATAATGGGCGAAAACAACCTTGACGAGTATTTTAGTGTGTTGCAACTGAAGTTATACACACTATAATATTAAACACATGGTTTCAGTAACAGCATTGTTAAAAGAATTCACGCAATATTTTAAGGTTTTCAAATCTGATGCGGAACATACTAAATTAGACACGTACACTTAAAAAATAAACGATCACACAAGCAACAGGGCTGAACATACATTTCGGTTGTATGAAGATAAACAGTTAAATTTGTGATAAATTCACTTATGCACGTGAGTAAATTTGAAACTTACACGACAGCACACAACAAAAGCTAATACTAAATAGTATAACGTTGATGCATGACGCTTTGGCAACAATGGGCATTTTCAACTTCAGCTCATCAGTAGCACGCGTTTCTGCTCTGACAATGGAATTTGACATTGTTGGCTGGCACATGACCCCAGCTTGTACTGTTTACCCTAGTAAGAATGGATGTTCCTGCTCAGTGGCATTATATTATTCACCGGCCCACCGAAGTTATGTGCCAAAGGCACCAAGTACCGCTGTATGGCGCTGGCAGTGCAGCTCTCCGCTGTCTTCCTTCCTTCCTTCTCTAAGTCAAACAGTGACATCACGCCAGAGAAGCCATGCTTTTGCCACCCCCCACTCGGCACATCTCCTCACCCTCAAGATGTCTGCCAATGAGCGCTGAGGTAGCCGCTCAATTTTGTATAAAAGGAGATGCGAGCCACCGTGACTCGAGCAGTCTTCATCTGCTGCACACTCTTGAGTGCTGGGGAACTGACCAGCACTCTAGCCTAGTCATCTGCTCCGCTAGTCACTGCGGCCCCTTTTGGGCAACAATATGTTAGGGAGTCAGATTTAAGTTCAAGTTCAAGTGGTTTTATGGCGTATAATCTACCCCATCTGTGTTAGATCTGGAGCAGGTCTCCTCTACTTATAATTGCATAGGATAACTTCCCCGACAGCTTTCATATACACAGGATGTAGTGTGGCATCACATTTCTATTCCATAACATGTGAAATAAACATTGTGCTTTACCCAACTCTTGAGTTCCACATTCCCGTGTACTTATCACCTTTCCCAGTTGACTTCCTCCCTGAGGGTAATGCAGGTGATCCCGGAAATATCACTCAAACGAGCTACCGCTCTATTCTTATTACCCACACGCACTCGCAAACCGGGCAACCTTTCCTCATATCCTGGTAGGCAGAACGGCAGTGCCTACTCACAGGTACTCATTCTCCTAACCAAGCTTGTCGGTCTGGTGCTAGTCTTTTCCACCACACTTTCAGTGCCGGAGGTGTCGTTCCCTGGGTTGGGAAGATTTGGCGGAGTCAGATACACTGCATAGGTACACATTCCCAGCATTTCCTCTCACGGATGTGAGAGTGTCTTCTGTGTGTATCCAGATGCCTTTCTCCAAACGCAGTGGTGTAAGAGAGAAAATAAGGCAAACACTGATTGCCTCCTGGCGCCTGCAAGGGCTGTCGCTCTCCCTAGTAGCCGTTGTCGACAGCCTAGCACCTCCAGTCATCCCAATGGATTTGTTTATGGCCCCAGTTCAAGGCAACAGAGCCAGAACAGCCGCAACAATACCCATCACATATTTACACATCAATGTTGTTGCTCTGCCCCAGACACCAAGTCATATTTATCACCAACCCTTGCAAGTACCTACTGCTCCGACACACACCAGTGCTAAGCCTCAGCTGCACACAGCTTTAAACGTAAAATCTCACTGCCTGAACCTGACTTTGTGCTCTGCCGCAAACCTACCGGGCCTGTACTGTACACTGGATGCGCTCCAGTTCCTCGAAAGGACTAGACTCTCCCTGAGCTACAGCCGGAGTAGGATGGTCCTGGCCTAGCATCCTACCTAAACCATTACTGAGTGATAGATGTAGTGTTCTCCCAGACAGTCGGGACATTACGTGTCAACATAATATAATGTTTATTCCAAAATAATCACTATTTTTTATTCACATTATGCTCATCACCCTCCCCTCCCCCCCTCTCCCCGGCTGATGATGATTTTTTTTATTCAGAAGTGCCACAATTACTTCACTGGACAATTAGCTGAAGTTTCCTTATTTAAAGTGAGATGCCATTCTGATGTGATTTAAATACATTGGCAGTAGTAGCTCTCAAATATTGGAAACATTAAATGAGGTACCTTTATTTTAGAGTAGTATTCTCGTAAATGCTTCATCTTCCTTTTTCATGGTTTTACACTAAGACGCAAGCGTCTTCCATTGCATTTTGTGCTCTACCTACCCATTTTGGTGTCGGTAAAGAATAATGTGCAATCGACAAGAACTGCAAACACACATCACGCTTCTGTAGGTAGGATGTTCAGAACAGTCAGTTTCTTTCAACAGACTTTCTATGGAGATGCTCCGAAGAGATAACTGGATAGTCGGCATGGAAATTGGTCGTTATTCTCTTCCCTTCTATTTGCAATGCATCTTCCTGCAAGAAACGTAGCATGCAGGTTTTTTTGTTATTGGTTATATAGGACAGTTGTTGGGACCATTCCAAAAAAAACTTATGGGAACTGAATAAATGAGATTGCAGCGACGAGGTTTCACTGTATATGGCAGCACGGTCTGAGATGGCCTTTGTCATCTGTCTGCATTGGACTTGCCATGCCACATTGTTTCACTCTTTTATGTGTAACAGAAACATTCACAAATAAGCTTCATGACTTTTATTCTTCTTTAATAGTTTCTCATATTATTTTTTGGTGTATAGGAATGCCTATGTAAAAGCAGGAAATGTATGTATGTACGGCACTAATACCTGTCTCACTGAAGTACCATTGTTGCGATATACAACATGCAGGGTCTAAAATTAGCTTCAGTTCATAATATTCTGTACTTTGAGCCATGTTTGTTCTGTTATATCACTTTTCCCATTGCTGGTTATAGCAATACTTCAATTTGATATTTGTGTTTTTGATGGAAGAATGAAAACTTTTAGCACAGATTTCAAATGGAAATCAATCTAAATAGCAAATTTGTAATTAATTTTTACAGTCCGGCAAAGTATATTTAGTAAGAAGCGGTAGTCTGTTGCAGTATGTGCCTATTGCATTTATTCTCATGTGTGGAGTAGGCTATCAGGTGTTTAAAACCTGAGAGTTGCTTCAAATTGGAAGATACTGATTTTTAGGGGCATGCACTTTGGGTGTTTATTTTTATACATAATTCGAGGTTGTTATTCTTAAAAATCTGTGATTTTTTTTTATGAAAGCGGTATTATTTTTGGTTAACAGTTAACTATGTAAATACAAACAAAACCACATGAAAATAACAGTTACACTTTGTTAAATGAGACATAAAGACTATAAACTTGAACTTTAAATTTTCTGCTGATTTATTTTTGTTTTTTCACTTTTAATGTGCTTTATGCACAAGCTCTACAGTTCCAAGTCACTGATGCGTAGCAAAATTTACAAAACATAGTTTTATCGTCACTTGCATTCAAGCCATGTTTTAAAAATTCTGCAACACGTTGCTTTGCATTTATGGTGGGCTTCAACATTTTAAAAAGAAAATAACGCCATACAAAGTGTCTAAATATTCAAACAAAACTAACTTCACCCACACCCCAGACGTGATATCAGGCCAAACCAGAACAGGAGGCAATACAAAATTTAAAGATGCGTTAACAAAATATATCTACAATTGTAGAAACATCCAAAAGATTTATTTGTTGTTTGTTGCAGGCACACAATGTTACAATATGACCACCAGTGATATTTCACAGCGCTACTATCAATTTTCGAAACCATTGAAAATTTTTAAAGTTACTAACAGCAGCGCTGTATGATCTGTATGGATTTTTATGTTTATGTTACAAACGTAATCCGAGGTTAAACAAGTGATTTTGTCGTTAACTTAGGCTACTTATATAGTGTTTCTGTGTTGATAAAGAACAAATGTTATGAAATATAATGAAAGCCTGTATCTTTTCTGCTTAGCAAAATACAATGGGATATTCCTCAGTAGGGTGACTTCCTAGCAGTTAAGCGAGGTTATAACCTAATTTCTCAGTTTCTTTATTCCCTTATTTAATTAATATTATCGTACGCTTGAGAATTTGTGGAATGAAAACTGGCTATCAAACTGATACACTATTTGCAGCTGAAATATGTTTTTCCCAACTTTTTTGTAGTATCACGAAAAGTTAAAAAAGATAGAGTTGATTCATTTTAAAACATAAAAATTTGTTTTATCGCAAATGCGAATTTTGCATGCCCGTACTGATTTATGATTAAAATTATTGGTACTGGCACTTCAGGTCAGGCACTCTCACTAAAAAATCATCACATAGGGATGATTTTTGTTTCAGACCTTCCTTTTTAGTTGACCTACTACTCTGAGTGACTACTTGTTACTGTATTGCCAACTTCCACCTTTGCATTCCCATAGCTTATCTTCAGAGTGACAGTTTAGTTTGATTGGTGATAAAAATGTATGTCTTTCCAGTTCAACGATACAATAGGAATAGAGACTGGATGGAAGTTTTGAATAAGGTATAGTTGTGAGTGCACACCTTTTGGGGATCTCACCTAATTCACTGTCTGGTGTTGTCTGTGTGTGAAATTGTCTGCTAGTTCCAAAACAAGATATCCAGTTTCTATGAATGTTTGTAAATCTAACTTGCAAACTTGTCCATGTCTTTAGCACGCAGTCTTTTATGAAATACAGTAAAACTCTGTTAAGACGTTTCTGAAGGGACTGGAAAAATAATACTTATTAACCAGGAAAACTTCTTAAAAGGATCCAATGACACACATGAAGCTAGACAAGGTACACAAGTATTGAACTTACTAAGCAGGAAAACTTCTTAAGTGGAAAATTCTTAACAGGGTTTCTCTGTATTTGTAATTACACCTCTGTACTCTGAACATGCAGAGTCAGGTGAAACAGATTATGTACTTGGAACAATTTTCCTACCATTTTACTTTGTTTAGGTTGTTCATGGTAAAGTGAGCAGTTTTGGGTCCTTGGTTACTTTTTCCTTTCAGCAATTTTTATTGTGACACCACCTTTTTAAAATATATATTGCCAGTAAGTAATAAACAAGTGTGTGTATTCCACCGCATTCAGAAGTTGATGCCAAAGGCAAAAATAAAACATATTTATTGACTATTACCTATTCAAAATGAGAGGGCTTTCAAAACTGCTTATTTTAGAGTGAATAGCCTATAAGTAACAGAGTTGCATTATGTATAATCTTCAGTTAATCACAGGACACATGCTGCAGACAGGAAGTAAGGAGTGGGTGTTGCCTTGTAGGCCGGAGGAGGAGCAGGATGAGCGGCGTTGGTGGTTCCATGCGGACAGCAGCTCCCCGAGTGGTGGTCAGTCGAACCGCAGCTCCTACCTCGGGCCTGACTATGAGTTCACCAGCACCTCGGGCTACCCGCACAACACGTACCATGGCCCGGCGCGCCACTACCGCCCGCACATCAGTGCATTGGAGGGTGACAAGCCACTCAGGTTCACAGACTCTCCACAGCATGCCACACCCCGCCGCAAGTCTTCCAGCACCAGCAATGAGGGTGCAGAGGTTGGTGCCATTATGATTCCTATTGGTTTGCTTTGCAGATTGCTTATTTCCTCATTTTATAAGAGTTCTTGTCAATCTTTTGAGTTGCATTGATGCAAAAAGAGGCACTCGAAAATCCACTATAAAATTTCAGAGAAAAGGACAGTACAATATTTTTGACTTGTATTTGTATGACTACCTCACGAGCGTAACAACTCTTGAGATGGGATGAAGCAAACAAGTATAGAGTACGCATCTCAAATGCGCAGGAATGGGGAAAGCGCCATGCTTCAACCTAAACTATAACATTGACCACGATGACCGCCTCATACCTCAGAAATCACATAACTAAGGTTTTCGGTATAAGGTGTCGTGTGCCAATAGTTGTCGCGGCATCCAACCCGAAGCACTAGAGCTTCATAGGGTGGCAAGCATCACACACACAAAAATATGTACTTGTTGGAGAGCAAAGTAGAAAGTGATGCATATATACGTATGTGTACTGTTTCTTAAATGCTTTTCATAGCCCAACCCCACAACAACACTCGAGTATGAAGTTTTTGAAGATAGGATCAATTTCCACAAGCTCTGTACATATCTCCGTGCATAGGTAGGCTGCACCCTTAACTACTTGTTTCAAAAAACTGATTGGTCCAAAAAAATGTGTACAGGCCATAAGTTAGGTGTTGCTTCAACTCTTCAATATTATTTTCATGGAAAGTGCTGTTTTTTTTTTTTTTGTAGAAAGTAGGGGTATTTCTTTAGTCATCTTCAGTCTGGATTTTTTAAATTATGCGCAGTCATAATTTAAGGTCATTGAACTGTGACAACTTAAGATATTTGAACTGAGAAGATTATTTATTAATTATTCTGATTGTGCAAGTATTGTATGAGGTGCAATATAACACCAAAGCTATTTCATAATTTTTGATTTAACACTTCCACATTAACTACATATATAACTGTTTTCACAGTACATGCTTTATAAATGTTATTCTTTGCATAATTTCACACATTTGTCACATTGATAAAAGCAGAAAATGAGAGGAAACAAGTTCTCATTAGGGTTGTGCGAATATTTGGTATAACGAAACGAAAATAAAAAATGCAAGCTTTCATTTTCGTTTTGGTAAGAAATAAAGTAGTAACAAAGCGAAAATGTTTGATTTTGATGAATTTTCAGTTGTTTAATGAATATTTATTGAGTACACCAGCAAAGAAAATTTTTTCCTGTAAATAATCTTGTTTGTTTGTTTATTTGTTTGTCCTTCTTTGACGTCAAAACAGAGCAACGGATTGTTGTACATAGTTGGAGGGCCGGAGAGTGACATAGGCTACTTTTTATCTCGGAAAAATATCTCATTCCTTCAGGAAAATTCTTATTAAGTACACAGACGGAATTACAGTACAACGTCACAACAAGTCGTCATATTTTTTGCACAGAATTAGTTGGTGGGCTGGGAAATAACATGGGCTACATTACTTTGTTTACAAAATTAATTCTGACATTTTGAAAGAGGTACAAGGAGAAATAACGGAGTATTT
The DNA here is from genome assembly GCA_029891345.1 of Dryococelus australis. NCBI lineage: Eukaryota > Metazoa > Arthropoda > Insecta > Phasmatodea > Phasmatidae > Dryococelus > Dryococelus australis. The sequence goes on along the minus strand of CM056997.1, from coordinate 181,624,547 downwards.
GTCAGTAGACACAGTCATGGGCACAGAACAGAGCACCACACTACATATATTGTAGAGTTCCTGAACTCTATACAGCAGTCAGGTGTGCCCTCACATAAGCTGCAATTAAAATTAGGTGTTCCGGTCATGCTTATGCAAAATTTAGATGCGCCATTTTTACGTAACATGACGAGGCTTAGTGTCAAAAAACTTTATTATTTATCCCTATAAACACGCAAGCGAAGCCACTGGTAAAAGCTAGTAACTACATAAAATGAAAATTTAAATGTAGGAGAAACCCCCTGTGGTAAATACTCCATATCCTACATATTTTTGGTTTGATTTTCCAATGATATTGTTATAATGTTATGAAATTCGTTTAGCTTTCATTAAGGCTGAGGCTTAGTGATATTATTTTTCATTTTCATTTCAGTTTCACGACAGTTTATAACATTATCTTTCATTTTCGTTTTGTAAGAAAAAAGTAGTACTGAGCCGATACAGGTTTTTACCGATACCAGTACGAACCGATACTTCCTGCCGATACAATGGACATATGAGTAATGGACTGAAAGACTTCTACTAGCACAAAAAAAATATTTTGGGACTCTGATGGAAATCTGTGTTAAAGTCAGTGCCACACAATATACTATTAGATGTTTAAAACCTTAGGAAAATTAATTTCACATTAATTCTTCAAAATCAGAGATTAAAAGCAGAACTCAAAATATACTGTAATTTATTTTTAAATTTAGGTCATGGCAATTTAAGCAATTTATGTTTTAAACAAATAAAACAAAATATTAAATCCACAAGGTAGTGTATCACAATTTTCAGCATAATTCAACTTTGTTCATATTCAGAAAATTAAAAATTATTAATATGTTCAGTTTCTGAATTCAGCACTCCCGTATTTTACGGAGACTAAAATTGAAGCACTGCCAGTTCCCTGGTTGTGAATATCTGAATCATTACTTTTAAAAGATTTTAAATATTGATATGACAAGGGGGAACAGTTGTGTGACCCTGCAAAGCTGGTAATTCAGTGACTTGCATACAAGCTGTAGATGATTATCTCCTAAAGTGCCTGTCAGGCAGCATTTCTCTCTCTCTCTTCCTCACTCTTTCCAATTCATGTAGATGATTATCTCACAGCAGGGATGCATTTCCCTTCCTCCCTTTGTGGTCCTTACCTGTCAGTTTAGTGCTTGGAATAACAATGGCAAATGCTGACTACAGGAGGCAGCAGTTGAACCCCTCTTACACCAACATTGCCACCCTATCATCCACTGGTTTAACAGGAAAATATCATCAGGTCTCAATATTGGCTAAAAATAAGGTGGGCCCATATCACTAATATCCATGGATTTTTGACATCCAGTATCCATATCGGCTCAGCACTGTAAAAAAAAGTTGTATTCGCACAACCCTAGTTCTCATATGTGTACTTAAACATTTTGTTAAAATTTGCATACTTTTATTGCATCTTCTAGTCTTTGCGATGTGATGGACTTGAACATTCCACCAATATGTTTGACTTTAATTAGGAAACGTATTTTTTAAAAAATCTGATTAATCATTATAAAATAATAATTTTTGCTGATGTATTGCTGTAGTTTACTGGTATAACATAAAGAGTGTTGCTGCTTTGTGTGCAGGGATCGTATCCTCCACCACCACCAGCGCCCCCTGGGGGGTTCTACTCTGAGTATCTGCCAGTGTATGGAACAGAGCTGATGAGAGCAGATCCCTCCCTGTACCCGTATCCTCATGCAGACTACACGGCTCTGCAGTACCCAGAGTTTCCTGGTCAGTATGCGGCCTACGATAACCCCAGTTCGACCAACAGCACGTCCCGAGCAGCCACCAGGTACTTTGGCCATCATCGCACCCCCTCCAACGTGTCCAACGCTTCCTCAAACAACGGCAGCTCCAATGTGAACCCCAGCTTTAGGCTAGAGGATGAGCTGGAGTACTCACACTATGCTACGCCCACCCATCAGTACTACCAACCCCCTCGCGAGTATCCCACCCCACCCCCGCAATACTTCTCTAGACAGAACTCTTACGACTCGGGCAGCTCAGACCGGCCCGGGACGCTGGAGGTTGGCAGCACTCGTCTGCGGTCCAGCCTCAAGAAGTACAACTACTGTGCAGGGTCGGGAACGGGGACGAGACCCCAGGGTGGCCCTCCTTCGTCAGGTGGGGCAGGGACGCCCACGAACCCAACTCCTCCAGACAGCCTGACCAGCGAGGACAGCAGCTACGTGTCTGCGAAGGAAGGTTCGTATTCATCTGCATCTCGTGTGCGGTTCTCGCCGGTGACTATGATGGCAGGGGAGGCTGCCCGGGAGACGCTGCTGGACATCCCGGTGCACGGTCAGAGCCAAGATGCGACAGTGCCCTTGCAGGCAGTGGCGAGGCGTGTCAGGCTTGGTGGTGGGGAGACGTGCAAAAGCCGTAAGCCTTCCATCAGTGAGTTGGAGCGTGAATTCCTGTCATAGTACAGGTTGGCCCCCTTCTGCATGTGTCATGGCTCGGTCGTGCAACTTATGTCACCTCTGGTACCATTGCTCTCCCGCCTTCAACTGGCGCTTATGTGGTATGACATGTTGAATTCCAATGGCTGCCTTCTAAATTTGCATTCAATTGTTGTCAAGTTGAAATTCATCTATAGAAGTGTATGCTGTCTGTGTGCAAACATCCTGGCTGACTACATTGTCACACAAACTTAATATTTATGATTTCAGAGTCACTATTCAGGGAAACCATTTTTACACTGAGAATATTTTATGTGATTTTTTTTTTTAACTCCATTTATTTTTGAAACAATTAATTTTTCTCTTTTTTGCACTTCCTTGAATGTTAATTTATTTACCCTGGCCTTGTTATGGGATTTGCTTTAACTTGGGGAAACAAACTGATATTTTAGTATTAATTTTTAAAATATAGCACCAATATTTAACAAAATTCTCAGCGATTTTTTTTCTCCCCCCCCCCTCCCCCCCCCCCCTTCCCCCCCCTCCCCCCCCCCCCCCCCTACTTCAAGAAAACTAAATTTCATTACTGCTATAAAAGATTGTATGACTCAAACCCACACACTTATTCTTGTATGTTTCTGATTAACTTATCGCAAAGTATGAACAGAGATTTCTGCCATTCCTTCTCTCTCGTGGACAATGAAAGGTGTGGGTCTGAGCAATTTCTTAAGGTACGAAGCGGTAAGGCTGAGCCATGAGGGAGTTATTTTAACTGTAGCTTGCCATCTAAGCATGTACTGCACATGTGGAGTGTTTCTCAAAGCCATGCAATACAGTGTATCATGGAACAAACTACTAAATTATTCATCATTGTAATACACTATTTGCAATATATCTGGCTGTAATGTAAGTTTGTTTTGTCTGGGCCAGTATTTTCGTGTGTCCATTTTATTTTGCCATACTGCCAAGCATGTGAGCTTGTTTTTGATATAGTGAATATGAAATAAGTATTGACACATACAAACTTTTATTTTTTAAACAATTAACATGTCTTTATATTCTAATATTTTTGAACATCTTTATTATAAAGTTATGTACTCATTTTTTCCGTAGAAGATTGGGAATTTTAAGTGTGGTATCTGTTATGTTTTACATTTTATATAATTTGTTGGAGATATGTTTTGGCTTGAATGTATGTGAAAGTTGCAAAGCAGTTGAGTAGTGTGAAGAGGAAGAAAGGAGGTATCTGCTGGACAGTGGTGTCCACACGGACCCAGTCAGTGGCTGTAAGTTGTGAGAATAAAGGTAAACTACAGAAATTATACATATATTACTGTTATGCCAGATACAATCTATAGTTTATTTACCTGACATTTTGCTAAATTAATTATTCCATATTTTGTGAGGTTGCTGGAATCTGTTTTATTTCATATAAATTTTGTGTGCATACTGTGCATTAACTCTTTACTTGTATTTGTGTGTTGTCTTCTGCTGTAGAATAGTTAGGTATTTTATGTGCACTTACTTGTGCTGTTTTGAGTTTTGATTGTGGTTTTGACAGATGTAGTTTGTAAAGAATTCATTTAGGAAAGACTGTAAACTTAAGTCATATGTAAACACTGTTTGTAAATATGGTTAATTTTTTCTCCTCTAGAAAGTGGAAGCATGACAGAGTGAGGTAGAAACGTTAACAGATTCGACAATTCAGGAAAATGTGCATATTTAAGAGTAGTTGGGGAAATAGGCAGAGTGCTCTTTATTCTTCAGACCAAGTCTGAAGAAATGTTGAGTGCACTTTTTAATAGTAACTAACTGGAGAAGCTAAAGTATATAGTTAGACTTTGACCATTTAGTAAGTTGAAGTATATATAAGAAGCTAGTTTTCTAGTGATGAAATTTTGTAGTGTTGATGCGCAAATCCTTTATAGCTTTTGCTGCTGTCTGCTAACTTTTCTTTTCATTTCAGAAATTGTAGCAAATGTTTTGTTGAGAGTAATTTAAGGCTGCCCCATAACAGTTGATGTATTATGATCTCTATGTGTGTACATTCCTTAGTGGGTGCTATCTTTATTTTCACATTCCACTAGACATAAGGTCTGTTTTATCACCTCCAAATGAAAGTGTCTTCTTGATAGACTTGTTGGTTATCTTTCACTGTCTTGTATTCCTGTCTCTAGAGAGCTTCTGAATACTGGTTTTTATCACATAATTGTCACCATTGTATAATGGTTGCACCATAATTTTTAAATTCTTAAGAGAGTAAAAAAATGTGGATGCCCAAAAGACGCAGTCCGTATTTGGACACTTGCTTGTTCTGAGAAACTTTTGTGCCATAAGTTGGGTTTGGTAATTGTTTCAGTTTACTCCCTTATTACACACAAGTTAATGGTTTGCATTTCGTGATGGTCACTGAAACATAGCTCATCATTTACAATAGTAGCCAGCTGCCATTGTGGCAGTTCGTTTGATGGTAATTTTTAGGCAAGTTGCAGTCAGAAGGATGAAGCATTAGGTAGTTTAACTGAATGATTTTCGCAAAAATACATACAGTGGAAACTATCTATCGAACATGGATGGATTGAAAGTCCATATCCATAGAAAATTTTCTGTCATACTGACAAAATTCCTATGCAAATAATGCTAAAAAAAAGTCAGTTTCTGCCAAACTTCAAAATTGAATATTTACTACATTGATTGAACGAAAATTTCTGTATCATCACTGAAAATTACATGCTCCAATCATTTATCAGCAAAGTGTTAACAAAAAAGTGTAAGTATCTTCAATAAATACATATAGTGTACGCATCTACTGTATTTTATTAATCTGTGAAATGTTGAAAAAAAAAAAAATTATTTAATGATATATTTTTGTAGATAGACTGTTCGCTGAAAAATTCCTACTAAATTTTACTTGTTCAGTATTGACACTGGAATAACGAATGGCCAGACATGCAAAACTGTACTCACCATGGCATACGAAGTCGGTACAGTACATTATGTACACATGCACGTGTAATACTAATAGATAACACAAATAAAATTAATTTTCAACAAATTGTTTTTTCTTACGTCTCACTGCCCTGCATTTAGTCCTATTTATGTAATTTACCACTTCTGAAATAACATATTGTTTGTTTCGTTGCAATGTTGCACTTAAATTGTACTTTGTAAAAAGAATGATACGTAATAACAATAGAAGTCTCAGACTACACATCATGTACTTAGAGAGCATGAAATACAAAAAACTGGAAAATGTGGAAATACAGTACATATGTGTATGAAATGTGTACTGTAGAAGTTTTTATTAGAAGTTCAGCAAGCAATTGCAATGTTTACAGTGGTGCCGTATTTTTGAGATATTGATTCGCGATAAGACGTTGCCAACAACACCCGTAGGTTTTTACTTGATTCATGAAAATTACGAATGAATATATGTATAAATGTTACTCTAATAAATATGCCCGGAAAGTTAGCAAAAAAAGGCAACACAAAATTAAGGAAACCCTATTCACTGCACTTTATCAATCACAATATTAAAGACATCTTTATTTCGTAGCTAGTAACTGTGGCTGTTGTTAGTTGCTCCATGGATAGTACTTTCGCTATGTCGGCACCTATTTCCTGTGCATGTGGTTTCAAAAGAGGTGTTTAAATACATATTTTATTAAGTTTGAGTGTACTGGAAGAAATTACAGTGGATTCTTTAAGGTCAACACTTCTTGGTTCCCTTGAGAACTTTATAACAGAGTTCTACTGTATTATGATTGTTTTCTTTAATATTCCCATTTGCATTATTTTCTTTTAGTTAAAGTTCGCAAATACCTAACATAGGCCTAGCAATGTGTTCAACATAAAGTTTAATGAGGTTGGTTTTTTTTTTTTTGGTTGACTATTAAGTTTTAGTACACATTTACAGAATGTCTGCATCTATGGAATTTTTATATCAGTCCCCTGAAATTTTATGGATAGAGGTTACACTGTAAGTACTTCGTGGTAATCGTTAATAGATATTTTGAAGAACTTTATTTGGAGGTTGTTAAACAGACCCGTACGTTTTCAATTCATGTACTTTTGCACTTTCTGTTAGTGGGATGTTAATATGAACTTAGTTGTGGTCACAGGTTGCTATGTATGTTTAGTTCTCAGCTCTGCTTCAAGTGTATCATGTCCACTTAAAGATGTCAGAGTGAAGTCTTCAGACTAGTTTTCCAGAGTAGATGCATCATTGAGTCATGTGCCCAAACCTTACAAATTGGCAATTTTAATTTTGTTTCTTCAGCTGTGTACTTTTCTTCTATATTTATGGTGTTGCCAATTGTTTGAAATGGAGGTTTTTTAATAAAACTATTAAACATGTCATATTTTTACCTAATATAATCTTGCAGTTTACATATGAACAGAAAACTTGCCCGATATGATGATGAAATGCTATTTTCAAGATATTGCACATGCTGTAAATATTTTGGAGCCCTCCAACAAGGTTAAAATGAATTTTTCAGACAGCTGTATCTTAAAATATAATACCTAGACATGAGCAAAACTAGAATAAAAGCCTCTATTTAAGCTTGCTGTAGTCCTTCTTTCACAGTTTCTTTGGATGTTTTGAAACGATCCTTTGAAAAATTAACCCTAGGAGTAATATGTTATAAGCCTGTATTTTAAAGGCTGTTCATGATAAAATGAGCACTTCTGAAATGAACCTTAGGAAAATATCACTGCTCCTGCCTGGCATATATTTTAATGGGCTCACTGAGTGAAATGCTGCCAGTAAAGTTGGTAACGATGGAAAGAAAGTAGTTCCATAACATAACGTTGATTAAAAAAGTGTTAAACAACCATTTGTGTTAACTTCAATTAATTCTTTTTCTTTCTGGTTTTATTTTTTAATGCAGCAAAGTGTAAAAATGATCAGATTTGCAAAATATTTACTTTTCTAATAATTTCACAGTTTTTCTTAACTGATGTATGAAAAGCGATGTGTCCCGTGGCAATGATAATTTTACATATGGGGGAAAATGCACAATGTGTATACAAGTAGATCTCAAGCAGGGCTTTCAAAAGTGCTCATTTTACAGTGAACAGCCTATAATAACTTGTATAACAAAAATATATAACTCTGCGATTACCTAACTTAACGTATTGTATTCTTGAATAAATGAAACTTTAAACTGAAAATATATAAAGGACAGGAATCCAAGTACTCACAGTCTAGTACTTGTCATTAGGCACGTACACACAGTAGGGCAACACACTTTAACTTAGTATCGTCTATAATTTGCAATATTTATTTTGTATTGTATACAAATTAAAAACAGTGAGAGCAGCGATGTGTAGGCAAATGGCTAGTAAGAAAAAATTCACAGTTAAAATATTTGCCCTAGGTGTTTGAAACACAATTGTGTAACGTGCTTACATTTCTGTGATGTGAATGAATGTATGCCACAATTCCAACAAAATACCAAGCCCACTCAGATAAATTGAAATAAATAATCAAATAAACCTAGAAAACAGTAAGTACTAATGCATAGAAATATGAGAGGAATAAAAGTTATAGTAGGCCTATTTTGTGTGCATGTTCCCACCCCATCTTTTAAGTTTGTTGCTCCTGTGTGCAGGATATAAGCGATACGAGTTGTGTGCTTGAATTTACTGTGTCTTTTCGTTGGACTGGTTGTTCCTTCATTTTAATATTTATTCTAACTGACACGTGACGTCTTATCGGCAAAGGAGGTACGTCAAAGCCCAAGTGTTTTGTTGGGTGCTAGGGCAGATACACCCGGGGATGAGTTTGACTCTCATTCACAGCCCGACCTGTATACAGTATGTGTCATGTGGGGCTGCTGGCTTCCTTTTTTCTTTTTGCATCTTTTATGCCATTTTTTTTTTTCTGTGCTGAAATGTGACACTATCCTTCTTTCAAAAAAAAAAAGTGTCGCCTCTTCCCCTCTGCTCCCCTTCTCCACCCCTGAACTTAGTTGGCTATCCTCAGCCTTACATGGTTGCAACCTATACATCATATTTTATAACTGGCAGCTTAAATCTTCGGCATTCATCATTACATGTTTATTGTCCGTGTATTGTATGATCACCATCTTGAAGCAGTTGGAACAGGGATGTGGAATAAGCCAAAAAAAAGGGGAGACGTTAGCCGAAATGGTCACTGGGGAGGGCTGGAGAGTAAACTGAAGGAGGTGCTATGAGAGAGAGAGAGAGAAGGGAGAGGAGTGACGGAGATGAGATAACAGACTGTTCCACTGTACTTCCCTTTTAACATCTTGGGACAGTTTAAGACTACCACTCCGTCATACTTAATACATATATATTTTCATGTATAGCGTGCATCCCAGAAATTTCTTCCTTTATTTTGGGAAAAAAAGATAACACTAGACATGAGTAAATACGTAGTATCAGCCCTTTTAACCCTTGTGTGGATATCACTTAGACGAGAGAAGGGCATGAGGAAAGAATCACCAAAATCAAACCCTGCAGAGATGGAGTTGGCAGTGTTTAGTCCCTACTCAGGTGTACTTCTTCCGACTGTAACCGCCCGGCCAAGGCCACCCCCTATCTCAGCACCCAGCACCAGAAGTGTGGTGGATGCTGAGAGTCATGTTACACTCTGGCTGGCAATCTCAGTAGGAGGGTGAGTTCTCCTGAAGGGTCAGTCCCCTCAGACCTGGCGAAATACACCTTCCAGCACCAGAAGTGAAGTGGAAAGAGCAAACCCCAGACTGACAGTTTAACCCTCATGGGGATGAGTACCTAGTGTCGGGACTCTACCATTCTATACACCTGGGTGCATAGAAAGGGTGGCCGTCCAACGTGTGTGTGTGTGTGCGTGCGTCTATATATATATATATATATATATATATATATACTGGAGAGTTTGGCTGTAAGAGTAAAATTTCCGGTCACCTGTTGTCCCACGATGGGACCAATGTTTACGAGGTAGGGTTCTAGTGCTATGGGCATGATAACCTTAAGTGGAATAAAATGTGTTTATTTCAGTATGGAAATAAACAAGGCGGTTTTACACTATCTCCTCAACAAGACTTTCTGAAGCTGGCTACATTAGACAGGTGAAGGTGACCTGTTTCTAGGCTAACGGGGTAGGTAGGAAAAAGTGACTATGAAAAAAGCTTGACTCTTAACTAACGCTATGGTGTTGTCCTAATGTGACGGAAAGTGTCTTAAGTGTTCGACGACTTAAACTGGCAATGATCTTCGAAGGTGAAGACGAGTTCTCAAAACCTGGACTTCGTTTCAAGACTACGGTGAAGACCAGGCAGAGCTGATGGTTCCTTTGGCACAGTGAGCGCGGTGAAGGAGCTGGACAGACTGGCGTTTCAAGGGCCTTGCCCTAGTATTTATACTCTTCTTGGCTCGCCCTTGGTCAGCTGGAGGGGGGTGGCTGCATTAGATCCTCTGGGTGTGTTACGTCACCTGCCGACTCTGGATCCAGCAGCTGTATGTCTTGGCAAATCATACTAGTACAGTAGTGTTATCCTGCGGCATACTGTTGTACTAGATGACCTAGATGCATAGTCTTTGGAGCTCGGCCGGTGAACAGTACAATTCTTTGGGCGGAGGGAGTGGTGGTGGGGTCCCCCCCCCCCCCATGTGGGTAAACAGTCCAAGTTCTTGACATCAAGTAGGTTGTACTGTCAATCAAACTCCGTTGAAATGTTTGGATAAGTGGTTCACACTGATTAGTAGAAGTCAATTTAGGTATATTAGTAGGGAAGATGTCACGTGTCACAACTGAAGCCGTCATTTTTAAAGAAACAACCAAATACGTATCAGTAATAAGAGGTTAAATACTACAGTTCTTTCCTCCACAGTTGTAGCAGGGTTAAACACAGTCACAACAAAATATTAACTTGTGTCATGTGTAATGTGCTATATTGTGTATAACAAATTTGTTTACAATGTAGAATAACAACCATAAGAATTATCATGAATACAGACATTGTTCAAGTCATAAAGCTGACCTAAATATGGTTATCTGCCTAAATTGTGAACATTCGTATGAAATGGTATTTGAAATATGACGGAATTCTTTGAACAGTGAAAACGGTAAACTAACCATTCAACTGTTAAAACTTAGAAGTTACATGGCAGTGTTTATGTTTACATGTAGCGGAAGGATACGTAATTGGTAACCAAAAGTAGAACTATCAGGGCTTCAGAAAATTTTGTAGTAACTGTGAATTGCCTATACACATTTTCTACCAATAAAATTATAGGTTCGCCATTTAGATATTCACATAGGTGCATGCAATACAATATAAAACACTGCACATCAGTTCAAAGCCGTATGTGTAGCAGCAATAGTGCACATTGTGTGTAGGGCAATGTTGCCATTATCGCTTTTGAGCATCATATGTAAAAAATACGTATCTCCACCTCCAGGTAGGCAATGGCTCAACTAGTCCTTGTAGTGATGAATATATTTGCAAGAAGTGTGTGTATAAACAAGGTAGTGTGTATTGTGCATCTTAGCACAAGGGGTTTAGTAGGTTTAAGATCCTTACAAGCACTTGATGTAAGAATTTAAAACAACATACAGTATTGTGGTAAATTAGCAGTGCGTGTACCTCCCTCCGTTACTGACATGTACATATTTCGGAACCCTCAATTTGGCTACTTTGAATTGTAAAATTATGGTGGGTAAAATGTATTACTAGTATTAATAACATACTAGCAATGCAGTGGCTGTGGTAACATTTTGTGCTTGTTCAGATGCTCAAGATAATAAGATCTTGTGATCACAGTTCATTCTATATAACCAATACTATTTGGTAAAGTGAGCACTTTTGAATTTGAAATTTCTGTTAAGTTTCTACTTTCAGTCCATTGGATGAGAATCTTTCTGTGTTCCTATCAAAATAAACACTGCCTTGTGACTTTTAGCTGATGTTTATATCAGCTGGCTTTTATGTCCACTGCATGATCATCAAATAACCAACAAAAGTAATGAATGTTGTAATCAGCACAATAAACATGTACATTTTAATCCTGGTGAATATTAATCAATGTTGACGATTCTTTTTCTGTTTAGATATATATTTAATGCCTTTAACTATGGCCAACTCTTGCGAGGTCATAAGAAAATATGGTTTAAGTGGTCAACATAATAGCAGAAAAGTTAAACATGATTATCATTAACGTTATAAAAACAATGCGGAAGACATTTCAAGCATTGTCAATAGCCTATTAAAGAAATGCCCATTTTTACAGACTACTCTTTCATACAGAAGGCAACGTGCCTTATACAATTGCCCAGCTCAGTACAGTGAACAATAGAAGGAATAGTGTTCGGTCAGTGATATCAACCATAGTGGTAGTCTTTCTGGTTTTAGGTAGCCCAAGGCATCAGTAACTTTTTACTTTCTGGCATCTGGGATTGAACCCAGGATCCTGCAGCCAGTTGTCTCTGGTCATTGCATGACAGGCCACCATATTTACTGCGGAGTATTATCTGTATGAGAATGTTACATGCTCATCTCTTGTTGTTACACATATAATATCACAGTAGGGCACAAGTGTGTGTGATTAAAACTAGGGGATCTGCAAGAAAACAGAGAATTGAGAGAATGTAAATGTTTTCGAGATTATACCTGACATAAGGGAAGACTGCAGGCAGACACACAAATGTATTTGGTCACATGATTCTAATCTTGGTGCATCTAGTTTGGTGCACTGAAATGCTGAACTGAGGAGGTTATTGGTAGGGCCACCTGTTTTTCTCCAAAATATTTGCGTGGAGGCTAGACGTCAATATTCTATGCGCACACTTGCAGTCTTTGACTATTAGCTGCTTGCCTTTATGTTAAGACAGTCTGATACATGAGTGAGTCCATCAGAATTAAGGTTCTCCGATACTGACCGTCCACGATTCGCCGGCAGACAGATAAGAGGCGTAACCATTCAGATGATCCAGTCATGAAAGTGGTTCTGAACTAAAGTGTGTTGGAACACAAATTGTCCTGAAATGTTATCACAAAAAACCAGATGCCCCTAGTTATTGGTTAGTTGTCCTGGTTTCAGGTGTGGGGGAAATTAATGCCTACTTAAGCACAAGTATTCAATTCTATATCCATATTCATATTATTTATTCAGGTTGTACAATCATCCAGGAAACATTTTTCTACCCAGAATTTGAATATTAAAGCAACACACTTATTTAATATCAATTAGAAAAGTAAAAAGGAGGTTAATCCAAAATTTTTAGTAACATTTGCTTTCCCATGATTAAAAAAAAAAAAAATGAGAGAGAAGTTTTAAAACTAGCCATTGATTTACCATTAATCATTTTTCATGTACTATACACAAATGTAGGATGCCCCCAGAAATAAGACAAACCCCACATTTTACTTTGGTCACAAGAAAAATGTACGTTATCTTGGCACTTGAATAAAATTTTGACATGACCAAATTTTTTGCAGTTAATAATAGTACATATATAGTATAGACTACTGCGGCTCCCCTGGCCAACTTAATCTTTAAAGAAGCTTCCCTATGGAATGTTTCATAAAACTAACATGTTTTGACAGTACACTGAACATTTTTTGAAGAATGACTTCACCATAGACTTTTAAATGTAATTTTTAGGGTGGTTTGAATATTTGGTATACCGATCCGAAACAAGAACAAAAAATGACGATTTTCATTTTCAGTAAGAAATTTGATTATCCAATGTTCCAACAAAACAAAAAAATTTTTAATTTCAATGAATTTTCAGGTGTTTAATGAGTGTTCATTTAGTGCACCAGCAAAGAAAATTTTTCTCGGTAAATCATCTTATTTGTTTTCATTATTTTATAATTGAAATAACTACATAAATCGAAAATTTAAATATAGGCAATACACCTTGTGGCAAATACTCCATATCCTACATTTTTTTGGTTTGAATTTGCAATGAATTACTTACAATGAATAACTTGCTAAAATATTGTGAAATTCGTTAATCATTCATTATGGCTGAGCTCTAACAACATTTTTTTTTCATTTTTGTTTCAGTTTCACGAAGTTCATTAGAAATCATTCAGTTTCGTTTCGTAAGAAGAAATGTTACATTTGCATAACTGTAGTAATTTTTAATGTGTTTTTAATACAGCTGGACAAATAATGATAAAATTGGCAAGTGTACAAGAAAGGTGTAAAAAAAAGACTGTTTTTTAAACATACATGTATACAAAACATACACATCCGCAGCACCCCTGTTAGTAATTTTTGACTGATCAAGGTCTGCAGCACACTGGTTGGAAACCACTAATTTAAGATCATCTGCACTGGAATATATTTAAGACAGTAATGAGTATTACATAATATAAAGAGTGTGTTAGTTGTAGAAAGAAGTTTACACAGTAGTCTTCATTACTTTTCTAGGAGGGCTCTGTAATGGGTTGTTGGTAAGAACAAATTGGTACATTCTGTGACGTTGATGAAATATGTTGTGATCGCCGGCAAGTCTTGTTGTAATTGACGGCAAGTCATTTACAGAAAGTGTTTGCCATAGATCTTGCCTCGCCTGTGTGCTGACTAGTCAGGCGTATTTTATCATCTAAGGTTTTGAGATTTGCTAATTTTGAATTAATATGTAACGATCTTAGATAATTACTGTATTTGTATGCTTATCCAGTCATTGTTTCAAGCACTCGGAAAGTGAGTGGGAAGGGAGATTTAATATTAATAATTGCACTGCTCATGTCTGGGGGAAAACACACCTGGATTGGGATTCTAGCCAGTAACCTTTAGAATGTGAGAAACAGACATACTAACATGTAACCAGAATTACTTGGTATATGATTCACAATGTATAGGTGGCACACCTATTTTGCAGTATCATTCTTGATATTGAGGTTGGTTTAGATGTCTGTATGTAAAATTCATAAAACTTGTTATGGATTGTAATGTTAAAGTAGAGACAAGAATATGTGATGGATAGTGAAAACTGAAGAAACACAGAAATGCATGTTAATATATCACATAACACCAACATTTAAGTTAGGTACAAATTAAATTCAAAATAGCAAGAATTCTCAATTTTATCAATTAAACTTTAACTACTTATTTCTTCTACAATATATTTAGAGTATTTTGTAAGATACTGACCAAAACGGAATACATATTATCTATAAACTTTGTTTATAGCAGAAAACAGTGGATTACCTAAGATGTGATGTCTTTATTTAATTTTAAATAAATGTCTACCTTTTGATTGTATACTTATATGCTAGTGTTTGAATGCAACATATTTCAAATTTTACATGAAAATGTATTTTGGTTAATGTAGAGGGTTACAAAATTTAAAACAATAAACCAACATTTTAAATTTATAAAACAAAATCAAACAAAAAAATCTTGTCCCCTATTTTAAGTGTAATTGTAACAAGCTTAGTAATATTGTACCACAAAATTGTTTTGTGTGTGTCCAGGATAAATTACATTTTATTAAGAGTGTTTTATTTTTTATTGCTAGAAATTGTTTGATTGTATTTGGCATAATGGTAAACTGTGGTAAATAATAAGTTAGTTGTCCATGTCAATAATTCACTTTGAGCAGTGTTGGACAGGAAGCAAGTGATAAATGTTACTCCAGCTGCTGGCATGGTCTATAGAAACCTTGCAGTTTCAGAGAAGCCTTTATCATCACTGATGTCCGTGTGTTCTTCGGTATACATTTTCTATTGCAGTACACCTTAAATATACACATTTATTGCAGGCAATTTTTTTACATCAGTTTTCCTGCTATCAGTTTATAATATTCTTTGTACGGAAGTTTCTTTTGCAGCCCTGTAATGGTGAAATACCAGCTGTAGATATTTATTTTGTTACGAAATATTTAGTTTGTTAGTACCCATAAACATTTAAATTCTCTTAAAATTTTATTTTCATGATTATTTTAATGTTTCTTGAAAGGTGTATGCACAAAGCAGTTGGCTTTTCAAGTTTTCTCATCTCATCGCCATGGATATTGTGTATGATTGCCAACATTCTCTTAACTGTTGGTGCTAAGGTGATATTTAAAATATATGATGTATAGAAATTTAAATATTTGCAAGTAAACTAGCATTTTGAATCTTCTATTTTTTTTTGCAAAGAAAAGTTTATTTACACATGCTATTTTTAAAATAATTATAATTTTATCAAATTTGCAATTGTGCAATATTATGTTTTTTATGTAATTTTATTAATATTAATGAAATGTTGTGCATATTAATTTTTTATTGGCTAAGAGTAAAGTGAAAGTTTTAAAAACCTAGTATGTTTTGTAAAGTGAAATGACCAGTGCTGGTTATCTGTGTGTAAAGTAATCTTCCCTGTAAGGGAATTGTTTTGTTTTTACCAAGCCTGGCTGATATTCAAGCCAATGGATTTTATTAAGTTTTGCAGTAATGTTAACTGCAAGATGTCCATATCAAATAATGATGACGTAGCAATGAAAATATTAAATTATTGTGTTTCTTGATATTTGGTAATATATTAGCACTTGAAAATATTGGCATTCCAGTTATACGTAGAAGGTTGCAAAATCAAGCTGATTTTGATATAATAACTAAAAGAATGTTATGCTATGCTATCGAGCTTATTAAATTGTCAGCCAACTTGTGTTCAGTAGTCATAACTATTCTTTTCACAACATGTGTGCAGTCAAGTTGAAATGTGCCACTCATTTTACAATGTGCAATATTATCAGTTGTATGTTTAAGCACAGAATTTTCTTTTAAAGTGGTCTGAATTAGTGACTTCTCAAAAGAAATGTAATCAAAAAGCTATGTAATTTAATCATTGTGTACATATAGATTTAAGAGACTTTTTAAAGTAAACATTAAGTAGTATTTAAATTATTGTACTTTTTTCTAATGACATGTGGGTTGTGGTATTTAAATAACAATGGCCCCTAAAACTTTCTGTACATATTGTATAGAAATTTACTTTGGGATATGGGCCAAAAGAGAAAAACCACAATTTTATTAAGGTAAGTTTTTTGAGCTTGACTGAAAAATTCAACACATTTGTTCCTGTGTCACTTAAGTGTAGTATTCTCTCTTGAGAAGTTGGCATTTTTAAAATGTGACCTATAAACTACCTTTTAGTTGCTAAATATATGTGTAATCATTGTTTGGTTTTTAAAATAATAAGGACTTTGCCTCAAATTCTTGAATTTTTATTTTTTTGTTGATGTGTGCTTGTATGAAAGTTTTCAAGAAGACAAAGAATTAAATACTGTCTTTTTTTTAAATTTTATTTTGGAAATCTAGAAGTTTAAGTAAGCCAAACCATCTGCATTGTCAGTTACATCTGTTGATATAAGTGTCATGTTAATTCGGGAGTTTTAAAATTAATCTAAAAATATGAAATACATACTGAAAAACACAGCTGAGAACACTGCACTTAACTAGTATTTGTTTTAGTTTCCCTTAAACTAGTTGATTGTTTTGGTGATATTTCCTTTGTGGCTCTGGCTGGTTCTGGATGTTAAAGCAGGAGTACACTAAATGGACTGTGGACTTGCAAGCTGCAAATTCAGTTTGGTGTGATATCTGTTATGTGCTTTGGGCATATTTGGAACATATGGGGCAACATTGCCAGTGTATAACATTAAGTTGTACCTCATATGAAAGATACCCATTTCAGGGCTGAATTCCAAGGAGTTAGCATCAGGGATGGCTCACATGAGGGAACTACACTAGCATGCACGTGGGATGAGTAATGAATTAGAAACTTCAGTGCTGTGGGTTGTCCTGACCTCCAGGTGAGACAGAGATGTTATTTCAAGTGTTTGTATCAGTGGGCTTGAAGGTAACACATTTGTGGAGGGAGTATTTTTTCAGTTCTTGAAGTAGTGTGTGGTGGCAGACTTGGGAGCAAAAACAGTTTTGCTATCTTGAGGAAGTCCTGATAAACTGACTTAAAGTGAACATTGTACATCTCATGGATGTTTAAAATGATGTGTTGTTCATGAAGGCTCGTGCCTACCTGGACCATTTTTCCATATTCAAGGTGGAGAAGTGCAGTGCAAGAGTGAAAGGGTGACACTGCCACATACATCAAGTGCACTATTGCCATTAAATGCAAGGCTTTGTACTGATGTGCAGTGTTCTAGTAATGCTGTGTGTATCTATGAGATTTTCGGCAGCTGCCTTATTATTTTATTGGTGGAAAGTCAGTGCCTGGTTACTGACTGCTTGGCACAATGATCGTTGTTTTAATGTGCTAGACCAAGTGCGCATTTTAACGTTTCTTTATAGGAGGGGCTAGGGTGCAAGATGAGCTATCTTTTGCTCCCTATGCCATCGGCCGTGCTTAATCTTATAAGGCATAGAGCGTGGTTCGCTGCTGAACAATACACGTTGTGCACCACGAACGAAAACTATTCCTTATAATAGGGCAGTCCAGTAGCTGCTTGGCAGCACGAGCTCGGTGCCTCGAACATTCCCCACCTTAGCGGGCAGATCAGAGACGTCGAGCTGTGTAGGCCACCACTGCGTGTCTGGATATGATATCCAGCCAAGGCCAGGCTGCAACACCCAAGCAGATAATCCCCCCCCTGCTTCCGAGTGCTTTGGTTGGGGATACAACCTAGGTTTGCTGTCTCTCCTTGGTTGGAAGTATTCCTAGCGGTCGTGGCTCCTCTGTTCTTTCCATCCAACACCCTAGAAGGCAAGTTGAACTAGAAGACTGAATAAAAATTATACTGAACTTAAACTGTCTAATTATCGGGTGTCTAGCAGAGCCAAAAAGAAGTTAAAGGTTCCTTTGCTGTAGTAGCAAGGTGTGTTTGTGTTAAACTGCTTTTACAGTCGAAGCGTAGATTGTCAAAGACTGTAGTCGTCGCAGGGAGCAGCCGCTGGGGCTGCTGAAGACTTGTGGTTTGCTGGAGGCCCCAGCACTGGAGAGTGCTCGGGGTGTCTCAAGAGAATAGCAAGATGAATGACTCCAGAGCCTGGCCGTGCATGGACTTATATAGTCAGAACTGTAGTGAGCAGCAACTGGCATAGGGAGGGCGTGTGATGTCCTGCTGTGAGGCCGGTGTGGGAGGTAAGAACCCTCCCCTCAGCACTCTGCTTCGTGGATCTTTGGTGGTGCTTGGCCATCCCCCGAGGTGGCTGAGAGCTTGTAGGCACTCAGCGCGGGGAGAGGCAGCATGCTCGCTGGTTTCGCAACCTTGAAACCACGTGTTCGGCCTTTTGGTAGATTTAAACAGTGCACAAAATCCGTGTATTGGTTTGAGGTATTGACTCGCGTGGGTTGAAGTAAGAAATACTTGACGTGATGAGCTATGAGTCTTAATCGTATTTAATAGTGGTATGTGGCATGCGTCAGAAGGTTCAGTGCAGGGCCCTTACGTAGTTTTGTATGTATGCTACACATTTATACATTACATTGAAAAAGCCATTTTTAGCTATTTTGAAGTACTCTTGGAATGGTATTTCTAATGTGAGTGACATCTTGTAAACACTTATCTGAAGTGTGTTCTTTTTGTGGACGTACATGTACTTAATATCTTTTTGTGGAAAAATAAGTATTTAAAAAACAATGCAATGCAGGTCAAGTGTCAGGCAGGTGGCATAGAGCCTTAAGGAAGTAAGCATTTGTAGTTGTACGTATGCAGAACATGTAAATTTATATTGCAGTGTAGTTTTTTACCAATTTTGCAACAACAGACAGTAATTCTGATGATAAGGAAGGGTATTAGCTAGCAATAGGATTATCGAAAAAACTGCAAAGAATATTTTCTCAAATAACTTTGAAACTGTTGAAAAAATCCTTTCAAAAGCTGGGCAGGTATGAGACTGGTTATCTATGTGCACTGTTGTTTCCAGTGTGATCAGCTGAAATACATAAGTGGTTTATGGGGATTCGTGCAGGGTAGATATTGTGAGAGTTTATTAAATATATTTTTTTTTTTTTTTTTTTTTTTGAAAGATGCAAGATTATTTTCTGTGCTCAGAGATGTAAATTTTAAAGTAAAGGAATCCTTGTAAATTGCTCTGCATTAAGTAATTTTTCTTGCAGCCTTTATTGATTAAATTATGTTATATGAATGGTAGTATTTGTTCATTACATTTTCCTGTGCTTTGTTGTTGACTATATTTCTGTTCCTTAAATTGTCCGGAACTTGCTGGCATGTGTTCTGAATTCCTCAGACTGAAATTTTTTGACTTTGTTGATGGTTAGGCATGTAATGAAATGGCTTGTACATTCCTGGCATATTATTGCAATTGTTCTGTAATTACACCGTAAATTGTTTGTGACACTGTGTTTTTTAAGTCAAATTTTGTAACAGTTTTATCAGTGATGTTTTTGTCCATTTCCCATTGCAACTATTTATAGAGGCCTTGTCATTCCAAAAGTATTATTATCAATAATAATGATATAACTTGTAATTCATATGTAAGTAGGTGACGTGTATATTTGAAGGCGGAAGATATTCCATCAATGTACATAAGAGTGTTGTAATTGTAACCATTATTTGTATATTACAAATGTGGCTTCCGCAACTTTTACAAAGACAAAAAAAATGCATTCCGGAAATTATGATGTGATGTCGGTCAAATATTATGACAGTTAAAAATAAAAAATTTTATTAACAAACATGTTTTGTACATTTTATTTCTTAATGCTAAGATATGTATGTATTAAGTTGAAAATTGGTTTTTGTTAAAATACAAAAAGAGTTTACTTTCTGCTATGCTGTCTGCGCTTCAATAATGTTATTTATCTGGATTTGGCCTCTTTTATTATTTAGGTACAATGATACCTTCGTAAATGTTTCATGTATGGAAATATTCTACACAACAAAATATAATTTGATAAGAATTGACGTGTGACTGCCTTTGACTGAGATGGGTCGTCACAGCGTGACAAGGTTTTATTGTGCAGGTCAAATGCATGGACGAGTTGAAATTACTGATCTTGACCTTACTGTCGACTGATACAGCCCTGGCCGGTGCATAAAGTCGGGTGTGTGGCCTGTTGGCAAGGTACGAAATCAGTAGAGGTTTCGACGGTCCGGCGAAGGGGTTGGCGAACTGCCACTTGTTTACCTGTGCTTGATGAGGCCCGGGGTAGCTCCTTGGTGTTGCTGCTGGTATGATGGCTGTCGACTGGAGCTAGAGTTGAGTTGGGCCAGGGAGGGCTACTGGCCTTGCTGTACTGGAACCAGGAGTTGGCGAGTCTCAGTGGTACGTCCCGTCCCTGGTGGATGTCGGTGACCACTGGGTGAGGTTGGCCAGCAGTTTTAATGGGAGGCTGTAATAAAGTGTGGGAGGGAGCTGGAATGTGAGGCCTCTCCAACTGGCTGGCGGCTTGAGATCGTTCCCGTGGGGTTACTCTGCAAAGTGCAGCTGGAACTGGGTTGCAGCTCCCGTTGACTTCGGCTGTAATAGTTGCCTGACTTTCATGCCTTCTGGTACCACTTCGTTGGGAGTAGGGCATAAGGTAGGTACAACAAACTGCCTCATGAGAGGAGAGCAGGCGACAAAGTTCTCTAGCTATGTGTAATATGAAAGCCACAGCTGAACAGACCAGAGTTGTATCCGGTGCTGCTCTAACCAGCGACACGAGGTGTGGTGGTTATAAAGCGTTGGGTGTCCTCAGTGTGCCGGACAACAGTGGGTGTGGGTACAAGAGAGGGCAGATCTCCAGACCCAGTGTGTCTATCTCTCAGGCGACAGTACAGCATGGTGGACGGAGTGGATCAACTGGACTAGCGGTCTGATGACTCTTGGACTGCGTTACTAGTGGTTGGGCTCTATCTTGCTGCACATCAGGTGTACAGTACGGGTGGCCATCGACTCTGTGTGTTTTCGACACACGTGCACCTGTTGAAGGGAGCCTGTACACTAGGTTCGGTAAAATGAGATTAATGTGTGCTATCTCCTGCTTTGCTCGGGCAGGTCATCGTCTACTGAGGAAGGAGCAAAACACACTAAAAAATAGTACTTTGAGGTTTAAGAGAAACTTGTATTTATTCCATGAGGAATAAACACGGTGGCCTGTCCCACCTCCTAACTGGTGCTGAACAGACGTTAGACTACGTAATTCTAGGTGAAGGAGACTTGGTTCTAACCTGAACAAGGCAATGCGGCTAGGTAGTTATGGAAATAACTGACCCTAACTAACCATTGTCCAGAAGGGACCTGCGGAGGCCACTACCAGGAGGTTAGTGGTGGTATGTCCAGAAGGGACCTTCGGAGGTGACTACGAGAGGGGGTAGTGGTTGGTGTTAACAATGCTAGAGGGTGCAGTGTGGTTGCAATTACCAGAAGGGTAGGCAAGAAGTAATGAAGACATCTTTGAGGGCTGCTGGAGCAGAGTTTGAGCTTCTGGTAGGTCGCTAGAACTTTGAGGTCGGCGGAGAGCTCCAACACATGAGGTGGTGGAGTGAGCTGCAAAAAGATGAACTGCATAAAACAACAGATGTTTCTGGTTTGTGCATGGACATATATTCTCCCTGCCCGCGGGTCCTCCGAGACGCAGGGGTGCGGTGGTGTGATTAGTGTCTGCTTTGTGGGTGAAGCTGTCTGCTAGCATCATCCCTTGGTCTGCTGTGGAACTACATGACCTTGGGGGAGGAGGTCCCTGCCACTTGGCTGGTGGTACAATCACACTTAGGTGAGGTTGACGTGATGTCTGACTTTGGATGAACAGTACAGGCTGACGTGTGTCTAATAGCCCCCGTTGCAAGGGGCTTATTATCATGTAGGCATTCGAGTAGCTAGCAGTAATGTCCCAACCCAGCCTGGAGTGACCTGAAGGCATGTTCAGATGTGGTGAAATATTCTGCGCAATTAATTTCCAGCTTTATTATTGATGGAAACTTGCATGTATTCAGTCCATTAAAGGTTTTTTTTCATTTTGTTTCCCATTACAGTAATTTTCTGTGTAGAAATCTAAACAATTTGATTCATAATGTTATGGCATAGTGATGTACGTATATAGTCGTATCGGTATCTGCCGATGTTACACTTAATATATTTTCCTACGTGTTTGTTCCCAAATAATAGGTTTTCATTATCCTAAAGCCATGCCAAGCTCTCGTATGTTCATTGTCATTTTTACATCCATACATCAAATTTGTTTTACTATATACATAACAATTCTCTTCACTATGATCGACGATTATCATCAGTGATAAAAAAAAATGTATAACGGCCACACTTAGTTGGAAAAAAAAAGAAGAAAAAACCTAACGTTAAAAAGTAAATAAACGTAGATTCTCCTTAGAAGTGGCACGTGCATGCAGTACTTGGAATAAAATGGCTGGTCAACCAACATCAAATATTGTAACGACTTGAGTGGTAGTGGTAGCCTATTTCAGTATGCAATGGTGCGGTGTGCATACGCAGCCTCACGCTTATCATTGGTACAAGTATGTTTACATTTTTGCTGCCATGAATACACTAAAGTTGGGCTTACTGCATATTCCTCAACTCGTAATTTTTTTATTGTAAACCCGGATTTTAAAAGCCATGCAATGAGTTGTAAATCCTATGCATCATAAATTTTACTGACCATCTTTATCTACATAAAACATGAAAGTATGGGAATGACTTAACAATAGTATTGAATTGGTTTTGTATCTGTTATTGGATCAATTTATGAAGTTGACGCGTGTCTGCCTATGTAATGGCTGAGGGTGACGTCCTGGTTGGGAACAGGAGGGTATATGAACGTCCATCGTCACGGGCTGGGCCGTCCGGCAGGCTGGGTGGCTCGCTGCCATGTGGTTATCTGTGCAGGTGGTGGTTCGGCAGGACTGCTGACCCAGTGCAACTGCTGTTGGCGGCTGCTGGTGCTGCTAGTAGAGCATGGTGCCTCGGAGGTGTTGCGAATGCTGAAGCTGGTGTAGGCCCTAGCAGGGCTGCTGTTCCGTTGACCCATGAACCACGGGTTTGCGATTCCGAGGGGCAAGTGCTCTCCCCAGCAGATTGGGGTGAGGTAACCCCAGTATCTTGATAGGTGCTAAAAATGAGGTGGTAGGAGCTGGGAGTTGAGGCCTCTCCAGCTGATGAGCAGCTTGAGGTCGTTCCCAGGGGATATAGTTGCAGAGTGCAGAAGAGGCTGGGGTTCAGCTCCAGTTAGACTTGGAGGTGGGTGCGGCTTTTCTCTCCTGCCACCTTTTCCTGCTCCTTAGGGTGTAAGGCTTAGGTAGGATTCTGCAACACAGCGGCACATTGGTTGGAGAGGTGGGTTTTCTCTGAGGCGTCCGACAACAGCTGTGGGTCCAAAGGAGGTCAGACATCCAGGATCAGTCAAATACTCCCTCCAGCAACAGTAGTGCTGTGGATGGAGTACAAACTGGGCTGATTGACTAGCCTCCTTGTGGATTGTCTTGCAAGTGGTTGGGGCTCTTAACTTTCTGTACACAGGGTGCACAGAACGGGTGGCCGTCGAGTGTGTGTGTTCTTGATGTAGGTGCATCCTGGTGAGGGGCGCCCACAGTCCTACACTAGGTTCAGTAAAATTAGGTAGCAAAACCCAGTCTTCTGGTTCACTCTGTTGGCATGGAGTTTACGTGGGAGTAGCACAGTCACCTTAGGATTGATACTCGGAAGTTAATATAATATGTGTATTTTATTCCTAGAGGAATAGAGACGGTGGCCCGTACTACCTCCTAACTACCTAAAGCTGACCAGAAGTACTAACTATGCAAAGCCAGGTGAAGGGGGTCTGGTTTTAGGCTGGACAAGGCAGTTTGGCTAGATAGCGATAAAACTGACGCCATTTCTCTCTACCATTATCCTGAACGGACTTGAGGGGCCCATTACCAGTAGGATAAGGGGGGTGTATTGCAGTTACCAGGGGTAAGCAGTGAAGTGGGTTGACAACTTCTTCAGGGGTTGCTGGTGCAAAGCTCCTAGAAGGTCTGTGAGGCATTTGTGTAGCAACTGAAGAGCTTCTGGTAGGTCTGGAAGACGATGTCAGCATAGAGCTCCAACACACAGGGTGGTGGAGTGAGCTGTCGGAATAGTACTGGCCATGGCAAGAACCGGTGAACAACTGACATTTCTGGGCCGTGCGCAGATAAATATTTTGCTGGCCTGCCCTTGTACGGGCCGCAGGGGTGGGGGCGGTCAAGTCGTCTGCTAGCAGGCGGAGCCAAGAGTTTTCTACTGGTGGCTGGAGCATTGTAGGGGACGCCATCCCTCTTCACACTGGAACTATTTGACCGCTGAGGGTAGTCTCAGCCGTTCGGCGGGTGGCTCATTCATCTTTGTTGGGAGGGGGGGTTGGCATGCTTTGTGACCGAAGGTGAACAGTACAAAACTGACATGTTTGTATTAGCCCCCCATTACAAGGAATGTAACATGTAGACATTCTGGTAGTTGTAGTACTGGTTTGAATCCCATCTGCTGTGCCAAGGAGATACGCACAGATGTGACGAAGGCATTTGCATAACTGTCAGGAAAGCTTCGCGTGTCAATTAGCTCCCACCTCCAGCTTTGCAATGTAGGCTCATCTAGGTGAAGAAAAGAATTTTAGGCTTCCTGGTGGGGATTTAGAACTGTCATCCCATTAAGGCTTAAAAGCTGGTTGCGTGTCTAGTGCTCGCTCTTATGTGTGCTGGCACTAGGATGTGGCAGTGCGCAACACGAGAGTCCATTGGAGCTGGCGGCTAAAGTAACGCTGTCCTTCACAAATTACAACCTGCTGGGAAAGAAAATAGAAAATCACAAGCGGCACAAAAAAATCGAACACTTTGGAAGTATGCAAGGCCTAACTCGTGAGAGGCATGTGGATTCTATCTTCTACCAGCTGTGGTGCTGAGGGTGAGGAAAATGGGCTCTGCCTGAAGCCTTCCTAACGTGTCGCATGGCAGGTGGCACTTACGTTTGCTGGCGCTAGGCTTTTTGTTACTTAGGCCGGTGGTAACTACCTAATAAACTATAGACCAAAAAGTAATTGGGCATCTGTCCACAATGTTTGCTCGGTGGTTGTCACCCCGTTAAAATCTCGTAGGGCCACCTCTTGCGGCTATAACAGCAGCCACCCTGTCAGGCATGCTCTCTACAAGTGTTTGCAGGACATCCACAGCGATTCATCGCCATTCCTCTTGCAACCATTCCATGAGTTGAGCAATGGATTTTGGCCGCGACTGACGAGCCCTTACTCGGCGATCCAATACGCCCCAAAGATGTTCTATAGGGTTGAGATCGGGGCTCTGGGCA
The DNA here is from genome assembly GCA_029891345.1 of Dryococelus australis. Lineage (NCBI taxonomy): Eukaryota > Metazoa > Arthropoda > Insecta > Phasmatodea > Phasmatidae > Dryococelus > Dryococelus australis. Next base: position 181,598,905 of record CM056997.1, on the reverse strand, counting down.
TGGCAGGCCAGTCCAATCAGCTAACATTGTTGTCGGCGTACAACTGTACGCCTGTACAACTGCCCTTGAAACATGGCACCTGGCATTGTCATCCTGGTAGTAACACTGGTCCATTCAGTAAAAACCCCATAATGTTGGGAGCATTTCATTATCCAGAATATTGCAATAGGCATCTGTGTTCATGCTACCATGGACAAACACCAGTGGTCCTACGCCGAAGACCCGTGAAACAGCCCCACACCATCACTCCACCACCACCAGGATGACAATGCCAGGTGCCATGTCCCACTCGACTCATCACTCAACAGAAACGATTTCCAGTGTCCAGTTGCGACGGTCCAAATACCACCTGAGTCGCCGAGCTTTACTGCTTGCCATGATATGGGGCTTATGTGAGGCTGCTCTTCTGAAATATAAAAGTTGGTGGGCCTCTACACAATGTTCCAATGGAAACTGATACTCCTGTTGCTGCATGAAACTCCTGTCGGATGTTAGCCATGGGTTGTGCCCTATTTTTGGCAATTTCACATTTCAGGGTTCTGCAATTTCTGTCGGTCAAGATTGGATGTCGCCCAGAACGTGCAGCATTGGCACAATGCCCATCGACCTTCCACTTACTCAGGAAAATGCGACAGTTGATTTGGGCCTGTTTACTTTCTGTGCAATCGCCCGGCTGGACAGCCCACTGAGATGGCAGTCCACAATCACGCCCTTATCGAAGTCGTATACCTCTATACTCCGTGTCATCTCCTTGTCAACTGGTTCTACACTGGCCTGCAGGCGTATGGCGGCTACACAAGTCAACTGACTGACTGAATTACCTATCTTCACAGGTGCCCCATTACGTTTTGGTCGATAGTGTATATACAACACGAGTACACTGAAAACAAGTTAACACATTGTCGTATGGACCACATGCATTAAAATTAAAATATGGTAAACCCTCAAATATATAATCTCTCTAAATATATACAGTAACATTCCTTTGAAAATTATTATTATACTTTCAATTTGGCTCATTGGTGAGAGTTCTTGGTTTAGATTATGCATGGGCCTGTTGACATGCTTCTCAGAATGGGAAGTCTCTTTACACTATCTTCTACGATGATGTGTCTGCATTAATTATTTACACTATTATCTGGCACTTAACAACCACCCTTGGGTGCCAAAAACTGGTTGGCGTAGCACAATATCACTATTTTGCTACTAGGGTTTGTTTATGAGAGTCATTCTTGTTCCCCCCACCCCCCACTTTCACCAGTAGGTAGCAGTTATTTACGGCTGTTGGAGAATGCGGTCTTTACGTTTACGTAAGCGCTATCTCTCAAGCGTTTTGGAAATCTTACATTTACTAGTTAATTATCTTTTTACAGCAATTTGTGGCTGCACCAATAACTGTTTGTCCTTTACCGAAGAGTTCACTTGACGGCTATTTATGGCTGCTAAAACTATTCGTGGAGCACATCTATTCGCTGGTTCTTGAGTTAAATCTTCACTGGTCGGCCATGCTTCCTCATGACCATGTTCTAGGGATAAAGCCATGTGAACAGGATGTCGGTCTCCAGTTCGATTCTCGATACCTGCTAGGCTGGAAGGTGCCATGGCAGACACAGGCAGGCAGCTCTCTCCTAGGTTGGCAGGTGCTGGGATTTCGTCCCCGGCGGTGGCCAGCTGGGACCCAGCAGTCACCGGGGGACAATCGGGGTCCCTGTCATACTGGAGATGTGGCTGCTGGGTGGGCGTCGGAGGTCGAGGTTCGGGGTGCCCTGCTAACTCTCCGGCTTTGCTATTGGGCTCCTCTTCCCTTTCGGAAGGGTGGGTCCAGGTTGTGTCGGTGCCTGGACGTGGGGTTGAGTAGCGTCGTTCGTGCAGAACGTGGCCGTGACTGTCGGCAGGGGCAGGGACTCCTGGTGTCCGCTTAACTTGCAGGGACTGCTGGGTTCATCCTCTCGTCCAGTATGATGGGTCCTGGTGTCCTCGGCACTGTCCGACGTCGTTGTGCTGTCTCCCTGAGCAGGAGTGGTTAGGGTGGCTGGTCAAGGCCAATACTCTTCGGGCAACTCTGCCTAATTGGTTGAGCTGTTGAGTCGCGGGTGTCTGCTCGGCATCTCCTGATGCCTGGACCAGTGGATGGGCCACGTCAGTCTGGGCAGGATGCGGCCCGGGATGCCGGCAGAGTAGGGCCTCCTGTTGTCTACTGATCTCACCGATTCTTCTGCGCTGAGGGGGGCCGGGGCGGGGGCTGAAAAGTATCCATTCGGAATAATTACTATTCCGGAAATTTTGCATCCATACTTGCGCAGAAAAATCCGCAATGGTAACCATTCACATTTTATTAGCAAAGCACTGTGTTACTGAATCCTGAAAAGTATCCATTATAGGAATGGTTACCATTCCGGATTGGTTACCATTCCGGATTTTTGTACCAAGATTCACATCCCAAATATCCTGAAAAGTGCCCACAGTCGGAATGTTTACAATTCCGGTATGTGTGTTTTTTAGTTTTCGTCCACAAAACCCTGAAAACTGTACACTGCCTGAATGGTAACCAATCTGTATTTGCTTAGTGTTTCCCCACAAATGATTTAAAGTATAGCCCCCCCCCCCCCCCGCAATTAAAAATACTGTAACAGCGTAGCCAAACATTATGCACCGATCCAGAGTCCCAGTGCCAGCAGGGGAGTAAATCTCCAAATCAGTGATTCAAGGCGCACCTGCAATTTTTTTAGGTGGTGACGCGAAGCGTCACGCATCAGTGAAGCTTGGAGTTTCCCCATAAATGATTGTCGTGTGTAGCCTATTTGCATTGAGAAATCATGTGTGTGTGTTTTGCAATTTAACATATTTTTGTACTATTTATAAATATTACTGTAATATTGTCAACATATTTTGACACTCGAGTCCTGAATGGTTACCATTCAGGCAGTGGACAGTTTTCAGGGTTTTGTGGATGAGAACTAAAAAAAAAAAAACCACATACCGGAATTTTAAACATTCCGACTATGGGTACTTTTCAAGATATTTGGGATGTGAATGTTGGTACAAAAATCCGGAATGGTAACCATTCCTATAATGGATGATTTTCAGGATTCAGTAATGCAGTATTTTGCTAATAAAATCGGAAGGGTTACCATTCCGGATTTTTCAGCACAAGTATGGATGCAAAATTTCCAGAATGATAACCATTCTGAATGGATATTTTTCAGTTGCCCCGCTGGGCTCCTCCTCCCATTCGGAAGGATGGGTGTAGGCAATGGTAGCCTCAGCGCCATCTGACATTCGGACCAAGGCATAGCCCTGAGTAGGAGCTGTCTGGATGGCCGGCGGAGGCTAAGGCTCTTTGGGTTTCTCGGCCTCGGCAGCGTGTGTGTTGGGCTCATCCTCTCGTTCGGTTTGGAGAACTGGTGGCCAACAGTTGTGTCCGGACTGGACGCAGCTGGTTCTTCTGTCAGAGGTAGGAGCTCCGAGATCCCCCTGACCTCGTCTGCACTTAACGGCTCTTCCTTCCTTTTGGAAGGGAGAGTCTTGGCATAGACTCTGGCATTGTCTGATGTCGGGACCAGGGTGGCCGTCGGAAGTGGAGGTTCTTCGGATTCCTCTGCCCCTTGTCTTGGCTGAGGGCTTCTTTCCGATCAGGAGGCGAAGCTGCTGCGCTGGCTGCTGCATCGTTTAACATTGCAGACTCTCAAGGTTGACCAGGCCCTTCAAAGCTGGCGTGAGCGGGGTAGCCGATTAAGGTACAGGTTCTAGATGCTCCTCTATCTCATCGGCATGGTGTGGTTTGTCACATTCTGGAATCGGGGTTAATGGTGAGGTTCGTGGTCCAGTAGACTTCGCCACAAAATCTCAGTCGTTGATGGCGACAACTGAGCATGTCTGGCGGCAGCACGGCATAGAAAGCTGGTTGGTGTCGAATGCAGGGTTCTGATGGAGGCCTCTCCTCGATGCACTGGGAAATCTAACTATACTGGGGTAGCTTGCCAGCTCATCCTGTCCACTTTGAATTGCACCTCTGGTTCCTGTGGTGGAGGCCACTCGATGGTGGTGGGAGCCACGGTTTTCGGGTCGTCCTCCGTTTCTTCTTCGGAGTCGAATCCAGATTCCAGGGTGCGGGCTTCTGGTTCAGGAGCTTCTCTGGGGAAGGGGTGTATCTGTCCACTGGCCTTCTTCCGAATGCGCCTCCTCACGTCTTCGGTCCAGTAAACATTCTCTTGTTGGCCCACTATTCGGTATGGCCCTTCCACTCTAGGCCAGGCCATCGCTGAACTGGCAGCGTGGCTTGCACAGCCGGTGGCTGCGGAGGAGGACATCTTTCCCCATGCTGAAACCTCGCATGCCGGTGTAGGGTTGCAGGTACTTCTGAATATAGAAGGCCTGGACTTCTTGGGCGTTGGACGTCCTGGCTAAGGCAGCCAGGTGTATGTCTTCAGGCTGGGCGGCATCTCACTGGGTTATTGCTCCCACTGCCAGTCACCTGGACAGCAAATATTTCTGCTCAGGATGAGTTGGCTGGGGATGCAGTTGACAGCTTCGTTCATCCTTCGCCTGTGGGCGTAGAGGATCGTTGGGATGTGCCGGTTCCAGTGGCCTTGGTCGTCACCTACACTGAGTCGGAGGTTCTTCATCAGTTCCTGATTCCTCCGCTCAGTGGGGTTGGCTTGCGGGTGGTAAGAGGCTGTCTTCAATGTCTCTATACCCCTTCCGTTGCACACCATTTGCCAACGCTGAGGCGAATTGCATGCTGTTGTCCATCAAGATCAATCATGGGTATCCCCAGCAGGGGAAGATAACTGTCTGGAACTTGCGGATTATATTTGACGTCTCCTGGCTGGGAAGAGGCAACACCTCTACTCAGTACGAAAAGAGGTCGGTGATTACCAAGAAGTAGCAGTTGCTCTGGATGCTCGGATATTCCCCCATAAAGTCGGCCGCCAGCTGTACCCAGGCCGTGTGCGGTAGACGGGGCTTCTGTGTATGTTGGGGCACGATGTAGGCCTTGCTTCTGTAGCTCAGCTCGATGCTGTTGACATACTGGCGGGTGTCGAGGCTCATCCTGCCCCATATATGGTGTCTCCCAATAACTTGCATGGTCTCTTTGATACCGGGGTGCCTGGTTTGCGGGTGAAAATGGCGAGAAAGGTCCGCCCTCAGGCTCTTTGGTGTCCAGATCCACCATGGTTCCCCAGGTTGACCACTCAGGGAACAGATGACTTCGACTAGTAGTTCGAGCCATTGGGGGTGCTGCTGGATGAGCCTCTGGATGGTGTCTTGCTGCTTCAAAATCAAACTCTGTGAGGAACATCTCCCACCGATCGAACTTGGTCTTGGAACACCAGGACTCTTGTAGCCATTGTCCTTGTAGTCCTTGTTGATAGTCCGCAGGATGAAGTGCTTGTCTTCGAGGTGTTACCTGTATTTCCTCACCACCCAGACTACAGCGAGGCACTCTTGTTCATTGATGTGGTGCCGTTGTTCTGTGGCGTTAAGTCTGGTGCTGGTGTAGGCGATTACTTGGGGATGGTTGTCGGTGTCCTGCTATAGGATTGCCCCTAGACCATTCTGGCAGGTGACTGTCTGCATTATAAGGGGCCACTCCCTTGTGGCTGGTGTAGCTACATGATATTCTGGAAACTCTTCTCTAGGCTTTGGAATGCATTGCAGTGTTCCGGTCCCCACCACTAATGTGTGTTCTTTCCCAGCAGGAGATATAGGGGCGCCATCTGGCTGGTGACGTCAGTCACGAAGTCATGTAGCCAGTTACATAGGACTAGGAAGCGGCGCAACTGCTTCTTCGTAGAAGGCTCGTCGGCTTCTTCAATGGCTCGTAAGGACAATGCTTGAGGGTAGTTTCCTCCAGGTGAAATCACGTGCTACAGGTAATCTATCGACATCTTGCAGAAGTGGCTCTTCGATAGCTCGCAGGTCAGGCCATGGAGTTCTAGTCGTCCCAGGGCTCTCTGGAGGTGTCCACTGTTCTTACCATGTCTTGGAGTAAATGATCATATTATCTAATTATGCAAAGCAAAACTGCCTGATGTAACCAGTGACCATTTCGGCTGGAAGGTAGCCGACATGTTCTTCAGTCCGAATGACATGATGCAGCACTGATGGATTTCGCCCTCTGGTGTGGTAAACATAGTGTACTTGCAATCCAGGTGCACTGCGATCTGCCAGTACCCGGACTGCATGTCGAGGGTACTGAAAACTTTGGCTTTCCCTATGTCCCTCAAGGTATGTGTTAAGTTGATTGCTGGTGGTGCTTTTTGGTATATCACGCAATTCAGATCTTTATAATTTACACAGAAGTGCAGGTGGCTGTCTTTATTCGCTACCATTGCCACTCGCGAATTATAAGGTGAATCTGATTGTTCCACTAGCCCCTGCTCTTTAATTTCTTGGATTTGGGTCATGACTAAGTGTCGCCTCCTGGAGGATACTCAGTATGGGCAGTTATACACAAGAGTATTTGTAGTGGTCCAGATCTCGTGTTGTATGCTCTGGGTTTGGCGTACTCTACTTTGTCCGAAGGTGCTGATGTACTCGTCCATGATGTGTTTCAATTCAGCAAACTCTGGTTCAGCTAGCTAATGGTTGATCTCGTCTGGGTTAATTGGGGGGGGGGGGGGTGGGACTACAGCATACGGGCTATGTTCCCAATTAATGTTGACCCTATGTTTATCCCCCAGGTAAACTCTTCTCTACCCGTGGTCCATAACACACTGTTGCTAGCACAGTCAAGGATGCCCTAGAATTACTGCCTCAGTAATGTCCGGTGACACCACGAATTCTGCAAGGTTGGTGTGGTGTTGACAATCATCCGAAATTACATTTATTGAGCGACATTATATATAGTGGAATTTTTAAATCTGAAGTTGGTGATAATATTTCGCATGTATTTTGGAGTAACCTAAACAAATTAGTTAATCGATTAAGATTGCCCTTCGCATCAAGACAGTCTGATAAAAGTCACACACAAACAAAATATTGACTATTATCGAAGATTTGACCTAGGATAGGCATATTCTATGTCCTATCAGTGGATGCACCCAGAGTTCCCTTTTTCTTTGCTTATTTTTTCTCAAGTATAAAAGGTAAAGTAGACGGAGCCGATCGCGATCCATACTCACTGCCAGGAATGAACAGATGGAAAAGCTTGTAGGAGCGGGGAAGCGCATATTTAGTCTGCGTGTGTGTGCAAGAGTCGGCGAGATAGTACGCGCCCGCACATCTGCGTGGGCGCTGTTCTTTCCCACCCGCATGAAAGAGTCCTAAAGAGAGAAATTCATGCCTATGTACACGTCGCTGAAAACCAGAACAACAACCTATATTTTCATGTCTTTGTGAAAATTATTTTTTTGCCTTTGACCAGTAGGAGACTGTTTCGTCTTTATTAGTTGCAAGCACATGATCGTATTGTAATCATTTTTTATTTTAGTGAAAAAGTATTGTGTAGCGGTCGGTTTTAGATGGAAGTCAGATTGCTGGGAGTCCCCCCCCCCCCCCAGATCGCTTTGGAGCTGATAAGATAATCTATACTGGCCTTCAATGCCCAGGCCTGGTATGTGCGCGGGATCCAGGTACAGACTGAGAGTCAACTGGGCGTCACACATGTTTGTAAATATCTACTTAGAGTGACGAGCTGTGAGGTGAGTGGAACGAATATTACGCGAATTCAAACTGTGGTATGTTGGCAGTACGTGACGTGTGCGACGTTACAAACAAGCATTTCCATTCCTTCATAAAGTTGTCTGAAAGTTTGACGGAATATCAAATTTCTGAATGCAACCAGGTAAACGTTTCTTTAGTTAATTCATTTCCTGAGTGTGAATGTTTTTGGAACAAGGCGTTTAAAGTGAAATCATTACCGGAATATATTAAATATAAGTTTATTTCAGGTAGCTTTCATATAGGCTGTTCACGGTAAAGTGATCACTTTGGAAAGCCTTCTCATTTGGAATAATAGTCCATAAATATATCTTATTTTAGCATTGGACGTTATCTTGCGAGTTTAGTGGAATATTTTAAAAGGTTGTTAAAGGATTTAAAAAAATGGCTGAAAGGAAAAGAGTAATTAGGGCCTCAAAAGTGCTCACTTTACCGTGAACAGCCTATAGGTTCATCGTGCTCTTATATGTTATCTGTAATGGTAATTACAATTAATCTCTCTTCGTTTGACTGAGTTAGCATTACGAGTCGTGATATTCTTACAACACGACGTAATTTACTATTTATTGTTAAAAAAAAAAAAAAAAAAGGCAACTTGCTAATGCTAATATTCGATATCAACACATCAACACAAACTTAATCATGAACCTATGCATATTTTTTGTTAAACAAAATACAGGAAAGTATGCAAGAGTATAATAAACAATGTATTAATTTTCTTAGAGTAATATTTGTTGATATCTAAATTATACGTATACTTGTATACTGAAGAACGGGTCACAGGTAAAGGTAATATTAAAACTCTAACACATCACAACACCAGCTTTGAATGGTGTTGTGGAATGGCGAATATACAACTTGATTGAAACCTAATGGATAGAATGACCAAACAAGTAGCGGCAATAATCACGACGCGCTCAACCATACTAAGTACGCGTTGTGCGACCATATCAATAGCTGTGGTTGTTTTACACGTTAACTCCACTTCGAAGGTCGTTTTATACGAATGTGACGTGCATGTACTTCACACTAGTAGCTCATTGATTATAATAGCGCATTTGTTTAACTGGAAATAAATGTAGTTTTCTCTAAAGTATTGATTACATTATTGGAACTGCAGCTCGTAAATTACTTTTTCCACACAAGAATTTTGTCTCTGTATAATACCTGCTCTTGGGCGTTTTTGTTACCCAAGTTTACACTTTTAGGAATTGGTTAAATGAAGTGATAGATAAGTCACTCGAACAACACAAAATCGTCGTTAGCAGGTTCAGCATTATGTATAAAATGTTTAAATCTTTATACGCAAAATATTTATGTTTTCATTTCACCAAGTAGAACGTAAACAAAAACTGCATTAGTCACGTCATGTTCAACTTATATAGCGTTATATCTTTCTCAGTGCACAAATATACTGCCCGGATGCACTGAAACTTACTGCAGTTGTTTCTCGTTTCTTGTTGACGTGAGTGCGTATTTAAATTTGCAACCAGAAAATCCGATGATAACAAAATCGTGGTATACAGTTTGGCATTGCAGCTCCGAATCTATCATCTACATTCAAAACTCAATTACACCACTCGATTGCCAAAGGATCAAATAATACGTTACGTTGAGTGAGGACTGTGAAGCTTCGCGCGCGTCGGGAAGTGGTGAGCGCAGGGGGCGCAATTTTGAGTTCGTTTCGCCACGTCTCATAAATTCCGCGTAGTATAACTTTTGACTAGGAGAAGCTACGATCCTCGTTTGAGTTTCAATCGACAGCTCTCGTCAAGATCAATCGATTGCGTGTATAAAAACATTTGTGCGGCGTGGTTATCGTGAAATTATATGCGTTTAGTGTAAAATATTAAGAACACTTAACACAACGTCGGCCTCTACGCGTCAAAAAGCCAAGTTGAAATACAGAAATCGTATACGGTTGGAAATAGCATCTCAAAAGCATTCCAGTGATACCCATAGAACCCCATGTGAACGAGTGTAGCGGTGCCGAGAACGTAACAACATCAAGGCGTCCGAGCGCGTCAACGTAGACGTATTCACGCAAAACAAACGGCCGTGTCCCCAACACAGCCATACCCCATTTTTTTGTTCTCTTATTATTTAAGCAGAAAACTAAATGGGTGGGTTATTTGTTTTCAAGAAGCTGATGTCCTTCAACATTGATTATTGAATAGTCGACCTGCAGTATAATAAGTAGGCCTATCGTTAAGTTCATTCTGAAGAACAAAAAAAAAAGAGAGAATGAATTATGGGCCTGCTAAATACAGCTGCGTGAGCTGCAGAATAAACTCGGTTACAGATTTATTAAAATAAAGTTGAGCATCGTGGTGCTAACGTGGAGATAAATATAGATTATTGATACAGAATGTTTAAATATTGACCAAGAACTGCAAAAAACATAGTTGCAAATATCAACTTTCGCCTACAAATGTAACGACAACAAAGGAGTCAGGTAAAATTGAACAGGAATATTAAGACGATTTAACCTTAAAGTAATGTCGGGTTAAGTGAACTGCCAGTCCACCACAGTGGGGCAAAATTGAATAGTCTGTTTCATTTTGCAGTATGACGTCTTTTACAGTGACTTGTTATTTGCTCGAAACAGCGTGATTTAAAAAAAAGACGTAGGTTATATAAGTAAAGAGCGTATGCTTAAAATTCTATAAAAATCGAACATAAATACATTAATAGCACAAAATTCAGAAATGAGTAAACTTATACGAAATCAGATTTTAAAAATATAATAATTAATTACACTATTTGACTTTAAACACAGTGCTAAATCACTTTGCACCTTGGTTCAATTTGCTCAACTCATGCAAAAATTTAATGTTTGATGCGTTAATTTTGCAAGACTTAAGTTTTGCTAATGACAGAATAAATTAAATACCCTCTTGTTTTTTCTTGGCAATTAATTCCCGCGGATAGAGGCTGCATCTACGGTGGCGTATATCAATCACCTTTTATCAGTGCTCGTTTTATCTTAATACAGTTCCATATCGATAATGTTATCAAAACAAACTAATCGTCTTTGTTTCGCGAACCATGCGATATTAATAGTTCTTTTTCCAAGGTAAGTACTGGGGGGCGCTTTGTAACAACATTTACTTTAGGTATGCTGTGGACCAGTTTTATACCCTCGTCTTCACCTTTGAGGTATCATCGTTTTTATGCCGGAGAAGTTATTCACCCATCGGCCAACCGACCCTCGTCACACATATCTCGGGCATTGCTTCATGATGTAGCTCTCGATCGAGATGCTTTGGGGTAGTTTTCGTAGCTTACACCTCGGTTAAGTTCATGACATGGTCCATGGCATACTTTGAGGAATGTTTCGTAGCTCACACATTGGTTGGCGATATGACTCGTGACGAGCTTCGCGTTGTGTTCCGATATTCACTACTCGATTTGTTACACGGTCGTGGTGGGTGATGTGTTTATGCGAAGTTTAGCGTGAAGAGGTTGGCAATGAGATTCAGATTAAGCAACTTTTTTGTGATTGATCGTGATCGTCAGTTGGTACGAAATATTAGTATGGCCGGTTGGTCTTGTTGGATAGTCTTGTCCATTCTCCTACTCACTTTGGCAGGAGTTAGTTTGGCAGGATTTAGTCTCGGTAGGAGCCAAACTTATGTGGCGTCAGTCTTGGTTGGAGGCAGTCTTGAATGGAGCCAGTCTGTATGATTAGCTAGTATAGCTGGTCGGTCTGTTTGGCTTGTATGTTTGGTAGGTTGGCATAGATGACTGGTAAGGTCGTTTGGTATGGACAGCTAGCAATGGCTACTTATATGGTTTGTCGGTTTAGTCGACAGTTGGGCTGGTCGGCTGGTATGGTCCTTTGGTATGGTCGATGTATATGGTTTTCTGGTATTGTTGCTAGCACGATCAATTCGTATTTTTAGTTGGTATTGTTGGTTTGTATGATAGGCTTGTATGGTTGGTTCTTATATTTACTGGCATGGTTGGTTCGCATGGTTGGCTGGTAAGGTCGGTTCGTTTGGTTTGTTGGTATGGTCGGTTCCGATCGTTCGTTGGTAAAAGCGGATCGTCTTTTCGGGTGATATGGTTGGCTCGTATGGATGGTTCTTATAGTTGTCTGTTTGTATGGTCTGTTCATATGGTCGACAGGGGTGGTCGGTTCGTATGGTCGTTTGGTACTGTATGGTTGCTTTATATTATCTGATGGTATAGATGGTTCGTATGGTCGGTGGGTGTGGATGGTTCTTATGGTTGGCTGGTATGGTTTGTTCGTATCTCAGTTGGTATGGTTGTTTAGTATGGTCGGTTGGTGTTGTTTCGTATGCGCAGTTGATATGTGTGTCTGACTGGTATGGTTGGTTCGTATGGTCGGATGGTATGGCTAATTTGTATGACCAGCTGGTTTGGATGGTTTATATGATCGGCTGTTATGGATAGTCCGTACGGTCGCCTGGCATTGTTGGTTTGTATGGTTGGCTCGTATAGTTGGTTTCCATGGCTACTTGGTTTTATATATGGTTATTTCGTATAGTTGGCTCGTATGGTCTGTTTGTATGGCTGGCTATTATGGCTGGTTGGTATGGTCAGTTAGTTTGACTTTCTAGTATTGTTGGTTCGCATGGTTGCCTGGTATGTGGGGTTAGTATGATCTATTCGTATTTTTGGCTGGTATTGATGGTTTGAATTGTTGTACTGTATGACCATTTCGTGTCGTATGTTCGTATGGTCGTCTTGTAGTATGGTTGTTTGGAGTGGTTTGCAGGTCTTTATGGTTGCTCAATTGGTCACCTTGTGTGTTTGATTGGTAAGCTTAGTTATGTATGGTTGACTGGTATGGTCAGTTCGTATCTTTGACTTGTATTGTTTGCTCATATGGCGTGCTTTTATGGACGGTTTGTATGGATAGTGTTGCCCATTGGTATGCCAAGTCGGTCTTGGCGACCGACTTGGCATGCTTGGTATGGTCAGCTGGTATTTGTATTGTTGATCAATATTGATGGTTGGTTGGCAGTTATGGTTGGCCTTGTAGGTAGGTATGGACGTTTGGTATGGTCTGTGAATTTTGATAGTCTTGTCCACTGGTTTGCTCAGTCTACCATGATGGTCATTTGTCCTAGTTGGCTGGTATGGGTGTTTGGTATGGTCAGCTGATGTGAACAGCCTATATGTTTGTCGGCAATGGTATTTAGTCAGTCTGTCTTGATGGTTGTTCTGATAGGCTTTGTTGACCAATTGGCCTGATCGTCTGGTATGGCTTTTCGGTATTGACCATTGGTCTTGGTAGTTGGTCCGTATTGTCGGTTGGTATGCCCAGTTGACCTTGATGGTCAGTTTGTATGGTTAGTTTTGACTCTATCGCCAATTATTTTTAATTAGTGGTCTGGTCAACTAGGTTTATAAATTGCCTAAACATTAGTGAGGTACATCGAGGTGATTCAGCTTATGCTGGTCTTGCATATGCCAAGTTTCAAAAGCGTAACCTTAATGGTTTGCGGAGGGTATCACCGATAACATAAACAATCCAGCTGGAGTCAGTGGTGCCACAAAAAACGAACTTGGGACGCGAGCCGGACGCAGGCACACCATTAAACGAATGCTTCATATTGATATCTTCTATCCAATGGTTCACTGGTTCGAACAGGTTCTTTAAAAATTCGAGCGGATTCTTACTTTGTTGCCAAAATTTATGCTTAATTACGAGCACGGCCGATAATAACATGTATACAGTGATGGAAGCATTCAATACAATATAACTTACCAGAATGATAGCTATGAAAGTCAGACGAAGAACTGTGACTTGACACGACTTTGCCGACATTATTTATCTGCAGATGTCGCGATATTGCGTGACCAACAGTAAACCACGATCGCGGGTGAGGGGATGGAGGGTGGTGTATTGATGGTGTAGGTGGTAGGTGAGGGTTCAAGCTAGTAAATAGTAAGGAGGGGGGAGTAAAAGTGTCGGGTAGTGTGATGGTGGTGTGGTTGGAGGTCGAGGGGACGTGTTTTACATAAAACCAATAATTCGTTTGGGGAGGGGGGTTTGTAGATTGATCGCTTATATTTCCAATGATTAATTGGTTTGGGGTCGAGAAGGGTAACCTACTAATCAATAGCCTACTGATAATTGTACCAGGAAGTGGCTGTGCTTCGTCACCTTTATGAGAATCGAGCCCTCAAGGCTTTTTTTTTAAAGTTATTTTAATTTTTTTTGTATGCAATTTGTTCTCTATTTTTGAGTTCCAGGGCACTCGGATCAAGGCCACCCACGTCCAGCATGGTGGGTGGTGTCAGTAATGTAAACAAACATGACCGCTGACCCATGTTATCCGCTGGCATAGTTCACATCCTTTATTTCACCTTGCCAATATTGCTTTAAAATCGAGGAGCCACAAATTCACTGTTGCTTCTTTGAGGACTATGTAACTCATACCCCGAGGAGTCTTGAATCCGCTTGCTGCTCTGTACACGTTTTGACTCTCTCTTTGAGGAGACATGCCCGCTTTGCTCATTTGAGGACTCGAGCCAGAAATCTTTCCTTTTTTTTTTTTTTTTTTTTTTTTTTTTTTTTTTTTTTTTTTTTTTTTTTTTTGGGAGATAAAGTATTTTTCAGGGCAAAACTAACTAACTATGAAATTATTTTTGGAGTAAAACAGGTTATTCTGCCTATAATAAGTCTACTATAGGCCACCGAGCACGACCCCCGACTGTGACGTCAATCAAGGTGGCCGGCGCATTCGAATCCGACTCACGAATCCTGTCCCAAAACGAAGAAAACTCTATTACTATGTAATTTTATTTTTAATTTTAATACCACTATCATCTTTTTTTAACTTCCAGTCTTTCCTGCTACACGATACATTTGGATCATTTGGCATCTGAAGGTAAATAAAACCCGGTATTGTATTATAAACAAATTACTGACCGATAGTAGTTATATCGAACTTTCAAGTGATCATCAAGACTTTCATTGAACAGCTTCCACAGTTTCACAATAGAGAGATCACTAGAGAAATGCTTACTTCTGGTGGCAATATGACAGTAATGTGACTCGAAACGAATAAGAGATTCGTTTTAACTTCTGACTTTCACCTTTCTAGATAATTCACCTTAGATTTACGATAACCCCGTTTTAATTGCTGCCTGACACCAGTTGAAAGTTATTTTTTTTGTACAGTATAGGAACTCTGAATTTTTTAACTGCAGGGATATTTACAAATGCATTTTTACATACCTTTGCGTAATCTTATCCCGATACGTGCCTTATTATTGGAACATAATAATCAATGCTTACATTTTGGAATTTACTGTTGTTTTAGTTCTTACCTGCCGTAATTCGTTTTTGTTTTGTACTGCTATTGAGCACTAGAATGAAGGCATATTGCTCAGTTATGTCGGAGGTTTTGTAGACTGCCTGATGAAAGCATCGTACTTGTTGCATAGTCAGACTTTCCTGAGCTCATGGTGAGTGTTTAGGAAGAAAACATGACGACACACAAAATTAGGAAGAAATAATATACATGAAACAAATTTAAAACATTATAACCATAGAAAAGGCGTAACTTTTAACATGTGGAGTCATTATTAGTTTGACTTTTATACGCGAAGCAAATTTGGAAGTTCAGATATTATTATTGCAGCTGATCTAATGTAAAATACTTACCTCATTCGTTTTTCCTATTTACCATCCACTCTTTGGGGCCTGGCTGCCTTTTCCCTCTCTTTCCTGTGGTCTGCATGTCTTATAACGGATGAATATCGACGTACTTCTACTTCTGCATTCTTCTCCATAGTTTAATCACGAATGTTTTTCCAATCGACAGTCGTGTGATACTTCGCACCCAAACCTCCCAGCGTTACCAACGGCTTATATAAAATATCCCCATCTAAAGAATGAAAGTTTTCCACTGTTTATAAGATTTGATTCCGTATATTGATATTGTTTTGCTACAATATTGTATATTAACACTGATGAATAACTTTGATGAATTTATTTAATTTTTACAATTTTTTCGCGAGTTTTTGTTTTCAAAGTTATCCAAGTTTACGGTTATAGGGTCATGGTCATGGGTCAAGGTCAAAGTTACCTGAGTCCAACATGGCGGTCGCGTGATGCCATAACATGATGACATCAGTTCCAGTCCCTCGACCCACTATACCCAAACATTTAAAATATTAATTTTGGGGATTTTTTGGGTTTAAGGTAAAATGTCACTGGATCATGGTCAAAGGTCAAGGTCACCTGGATCCAATACGCTTACAAGATGGCTGACTGAACAAAGATGGCCGATGGTTAGGTCTGACTCCGATCTTGGATCTCGTGTATCGATTTAGCATACCCTATGCCTACAAAATCAATATGACCGCCACTGCTCGAGAAGCGAGAATCCCATATACTTGCGATGGATCAAAATTTGCCTTTCTGCGGCTCGTTTTTGCAGCTGGGAGTATTGGTTCTTAATTAAGGGGAAAACGGTAAATTTGGAGGTAAAATAATCGATTTTGAGGGGAGGGAAATTATTAGGAAAAAATGGCCTCCGGGGACCGGAATGACAGAGCATGAACATCTCCGAACTCCGGTCCCATGTCCCAATGGCCGAAAGTCATCCAAATCATTCTACTAACGATGTAACCTACAAAAAATGTAGAATCCTAGTGTGGTAATAAAGTTGTTAAATATAAATATAACTTCTTATGCAATTTGTTAAACAATAAGAAGCTATTTCTTGTAATGAAACTATGCGGAATGTTTGTATGGCAAGTTTTTAACAACATGATGCAGTAGTTTTTTTAAATGCCTCTAGGCATTTTTTTAAATTTCCAAAATATAACGTTTGTGATCGTTACAATGTTGGTATAGGCTGTTCACGGTAAAATGAGCACTTTGAAAGTCCTGCTTAATATCTTCTTGTATACACGTTGTGGATTCTTCCGCCTTATATAAATTTAACATTGCCATGGACCTCATCACTTTATTCATGCGTCGGTCAAGTGAAACTGTAAAATTATAAGGAGAGTAAATACTTTACAAATCTACTAATTGTTACACTACGATGCATTAAAAAAAAAAACAGAAAGTGAAAGAAATAATTTTAAGTTATCACATATAGTTAACGAACACTTTTTATTCGACGTTAAGATACGGAACTACTTATGTTTGTACTATTAATGTATGATTTAATGTCAAAATGCGGATATCGAAATCACAACTAAGGTCACTACTATCATTGAAGAAGTATATCTATACAAATAAATAA
Organism: Dryococelus australis; assembly: GCA_029891345.1. Taxonomy (NCBI): domain Eukaryota; kingdom Metazoa; phylum Arthropoda; class Insecta; order Phasmatodea; family Phasmatidae; genus Dryococelus; species Dryococelus australis. The sequence continues at coordinate 181,582,001 of CM056997.1, read as the reverse complement.
AATATAAGCGTCTGTCTGTGATTTTCGAATTTCCCACTTTTAATTATTTTTGTCATATAGTATAATTGATTACTAAGAAATTTCTAATGTTAATTTTTTTAATGTTTGTGTCTCTCTGTCCAACCGGATTTAACTCAAAAACCACTGAACGTATTGACATGAAATTTACATAGTCCATAGATAATAATACCCATACTAACTTAGTCTTTGTTTCATTGAGATATCTCAAACTGTTCCGAAAATATGATGGTGATCAGGGATGTACATAGGCACTGGATTAAATTTTTCTTAGTAATACTGAATAAAAAAAGCACTGTTAAAAATAGTAGCGTCATTTCTCCTTTCTTTTTTGTCTATGGGCTTTCCTTTCGTGCCCAAGAGCCGTAGTGGCCCAGTGGCTAGAGATATTCCAAGTGGGGCAGTAGTAGCTTAGTGGATATAACTATATCAAGTGGGGCTGCAGTGACCCAGTGGATAGAGCGATCCCGAGTGGGGCCGCAAGGGCTTAGTGGATAGAACTATATCAAGTGAGGGGTCAGTTGCCCAGTGGCTAGGTATATATGTATCTACTTTATTAAAAACCATAAAACATGTGTTAATAGATGGCAGGGTGTAATTTAATAACTCCATTAAACCTGAAAGAAGCAATATTACTATTTTAAACATAAAACCTAAGCGAAGAGAAATTTCTATTTAAATAATAAGAAAACAAGTCCTGAATTTTATGCGAACGAAGTCGCACAGGTCAGCTAGTTAAAAATAAATAAATTTACTAACTTTACATAAAATTTGTACCGAATCTTTAAAACACAGCAGTAATGTCGTACGTAAAACATAACAGAGTTCTATTAAGTAGATGATTCGGGATGGTCTTGTAGTAAATGTAGGTCCAGTGTGGCTTTCTGTGGGCAATAATTTTTTTTTTTTTTTCATTTTCTTGAACATCATTTAGTAAAGTTTTTAGCACGGAATATACATTACGTTAACGAATATTCGATTAGTGCCCAAACAAGATACGTCTCATTTTTAAAATTTATCACTAACCTAATTTGTTTACTTTTTATAAAGAATTGCAAATGTAAAAGCTTTAAGAAAGCTACGTAAATATATTAACAAGGCTAAATTATAGTACGAGTGCCGTAAATATATTAACAAGGCTAAATTATAGTACGAGTGCCGTAAATATATTAACAAGGCTAAATTATAGTACGAGTGCCGTAGATAAAATATAAAACAATTCAACTTTTAACTAGTTTAAAAAAAAAAAAGTTCTGGCCTATATGAACCGTTGTAACTTTTGCTGCGAAAATTCACACTTGACACTGATGAGCAATAAAAAAGCTATCACAAAACATCACAGAATTGCAATACAACACTTCCACGATGATAAAGTAGCCTCGAGAAATTATAAACTTATCTATTCACATACGTAATTTCAATATAAAAAATGTCGGTCCACGTGGTAAGTTGAAATTGAATGCACATAAATTTTTTATATACGCAGCGACATCTCTTTGCATTGACTCTTAATATTTCTAAGGAAAACGATAAAGCTTTAATTTTTCATTATGCAACCAAATTTTGGTTAGGATTTTTTTGCTTGTAAAGAAAGTAAACACACCATTTCAGGGGGAAATTTTTTTCCCTCTCTTCAATAATAATTTCCATTGGTTCGTTAGTCATATGAACACAACACATTACTACCAACATGAGAGTATTTGCAACTTGTTTCTTTAAGCAAACGCCAGCTAAGTGGCACTTACAAAAGAGAGTTTTATAATGGTGGAACACCTCGACATCATTAAGGGCCCCTTAAACTTAAGTGCCCCCATTGCTGGGGGCTAGTTTCTTCCTTGTTGGTGAAAGCGGCTGTATAGGCCTCAGCTCAACATTCCCCGGTCATGTTCCAGGTTGGCGGAGGGTTGGCACTACTCCAGGCGCTGGCGAAGGGGTTCCTTCGCATAGCCGCTAGTGTCTCAGTGTATCCATCCCGAGCTTGCTGCCGGCAGCTGCAGATTCCTCCCTTCTCGAAGTGCCCGTAGCACAGGTAAGATCAAGGTGTGTGTATATAGTTACACTTGTCTATTGTCAGCGTGTTGAAGTTGGGAAATTTGTCAGCCCCGCTCACGACAGCGCCAGCGACACACTTCTCCTTAATCTCAAAAGCGCGGTTACATTAAAGGCTGAATAAACTTGTGATTATCAATATGCTACACCAGCCACATTCAAACATACTGAATTAAAAGGCTACCAAAGTGAAATACGATATTAACTCTGTAAATTAATGCAAAAAAAAAAGTGAAATTTTAACTAAATCATACTCCCTTAATCATTTACAATCGCTAACAACCATTACCAATATTGATTTTTTGGAATTTTAATACCACCAAGCTTAGTTTGGCTGGGGCAGTACAAAGTATATCTCCATCTGACCTGGCCTTTCATATATTTTAACGGATGCAGAAAATTCCATCTTCAGCCATCACACTGTTAATTTAATTCAAAGTAGGCAGTCAGAGGAAGGCAAAGGAAGGCGCGAGGCTGTTCCTCTCGGATCGACTCGACTGGGAACGGAACTTTCGACAAATAATAGAGATCCATGTGTTCATACCAGCCCCGTTGTACTTATAAACACCCATTTTACTTTGATCAGTATGTGTCTGCGATCGGAACAAGTTTGGAGACAATGCAACCATGTACAGAACTGAACATTTTGAATGGCGTAGTTCCGTGTGACCACGGCCTTAGTTACAGATCATTAGTTTTCGTCTTAAATTTAATATTTGGTAGTAGTGTGGCTGTGTCGATCCGGGCGCATAGGCTGCAAGCGTCGGATACAGGTTTACTCTCCTGCGATGACGTCACAGGCAAAGTTTGCAGCCGGTAGCCTTGTTCACCTCCCTCCTCGCTGCTACTTACCTAACGGCCGGCCATCGCCAGCGACCCGCAACCCTAATTATTCTCCCCTCTACCCCTCCCCTCCCCAACCCCACAAGCAAATATAGACGATTGAGAACAATTGTAAAAATAGAAAAATAATTCTAAAAACCGAGGAAAATATACCCTTACCTCACCTTACCCTTACCTCATCTTACCCTTACCTCATCTTACCCTTCTGCTCTCTCCACCACCCTAACCAACATCCATTACCCCTCACCATCACCCTCCCAATAATATAAAATAGCAAAAATTCTGGAAAAAACATTTAAAAAATCGAGGAACATAATGTTACATCACCTTACCCCCCCCCCCCCCCCCCAACCCCTCAACACACTGCCCTAACCAACACCTCACCACATCTCTCACCCCTCCCCTTCCCATATTAATTATTGGACTCACAGCACAAATTATCCCCCCACCCATACCAATAAATTATATCTGCCAATTGGCTATCAAATTATGCCTTTAACACATATTTATACTGTTTGGTACTAGTGTTTTGGTTATTTCTTTTTAGCATCTATCACCAGAGAGCTCTCATGTCGCCCATTTCCAAACCTTTGGACGAGACATATTCCAAACATGGAGTATTTATCCTATTTTACAATTAATATTTAATTAGAACATTATTTTATGTCAGTCTTATTTCATTAAAAAAAATTAATTAAACATACAATATTTGATTAATTTTTTATTCGGTAATGTACAACATGAGAATACTCATGCAAATTGAAAATGTATCTTTTACACTTTTTTCTGTGTAATGTAGGATATTATGTCCCAGCGAGTCCTGATTTCCGTGGGTAATCGGTATTCTGCTTAAAACACTGTTTGTTGTTTTCAAAGATCCTTATTTGCTTTAGAGGAGTTAAAACATCCAGTCTGCTAAAATCAAACATTTCTTCCATATCAGCATACGTTTGTTCACATGGTGTGGAAGTGATGACTTAACAAATACAGCAAATACTGACGACTTGAAATATTTGTTGTCATAGTTGTGTGGATTGATTATGGCATGTTTGTGTTTGATAAAGTCAGGCAGGTCAACATTATGTCGATAACTGTGAAGGTTAATTCTGTATGTAACATGGAGGAAACCCCTTGCATATATTCGTGTGCACCTTTAGACTATCCATCATTGAAATCGACTCCCCACACTTCGAACATGTGTACTTTATTTGGGTGTGACTCTTTTTACAGCCATGCTTCTCATTTCGTCGGGCTTTGCTGATGCAAGCGAACGTCATTTCACAGAAGTGACACTCATAATATTGGAATGATTCAGTATAGTTGGTAGGCTATACAGTTATTGCTGAAACAGAGGTCGACGGACTGATTGGCGATGCAGTTGCCTCAGCTCGAGAACTGGGTGGCTCTTCTTCAGACCTAGTGCCAAACATTCCCGAAGACCATGGAAATTCCAGTAGACACATAGGCCCCTTAGTTTAAGATGTAGATCATATGACTGCAGAGGAAGAAAAGACCTAAGAAGTCGTTTGTGGCATTGTTACATGCTCATAGCAGACGAAGGCAGTGTTACTGTAGGCAGCCCAACGAAGAGATCGATGGTGAGGCTACTGTAAGCAGCCCATCCACAAAATCAATGGCGATACTACTGTAGGCAATCAGCCCGAGGATGTCGATGTCAATGCTACTGTAGGCTGCCAGCCAAAAAATGGCAATGGCTTCGCTTGTACCATGTCCAAAGAAGTCGATGGGCTGGCTTGCGAGCGACCTAGGATAGGTATCGATACCCCACGACCTGAAAACCACATCGATGTTTTTGCCATCTTCCACATTCTTCAGTATCTTGATGAATTCTGTGGTGCTGAGATGAACGTGAGGTAGCATTCATTCCATACACTGTAGCTTCAGTTCCACTCTCTCAAGGTTTTCTCCTATACCCATGATGGCATCTGTGTGTGTATTGGCTAGGAGCAGTACCAGTTCCTGCTTTGACCTGATGATAGCTCGTTTTTAGTTTCGGCGAATCCCAGTTACATCACTAGAGGAATGCAGACCTTGAATTCCCCATCTAGGGTATGCAGGAAGACTGTCGTCATCTTTTGTCCCCAGCCTACCATCTTGGCTGCAGACAGTTCTTTCGGCATGAGCAACAGGTAGTTTTTTTTATCGCAGTCGTTATGTCGATATCTCTCGCCTATTTCACCTCGACACCATTGAGCAAATACATGATGCAGTCGAGAAGGTGGAGAATACCATTGTTTATTATTTTCGTCGATGCTGGTTGGATCCATCTTATTTCGTCAGTTTCTCCCTGAATCGCAGGAATGACTGACAAGGAAGAGTGCAGTTATCTTAATGTTAGACTGCTATCCTAACTTCCAGGGGTAAAGTGTGTGGCCCAATCAGGAATGGCTTATATGTATGACGTTCCACTTTCGTGATGCTTTCTTCAAAAACGACTGGCTCGTCGATATTTATAAAATCATCCATGGCAATTGACCTCGAAACTAAGACTGCAAAGGAAAACCCTATTAGCATGTGTCAACACTTTGGTGTCCTGCAGTATACTGACTACTGGTTTGATGTAGTGCTTCGTTTTACTGTCTGGTGGCTGTAATTATTATTCCCATCTTCTCAACTGTAATTGTAGGGTGATTTATTAGTTTAGAAAATTCACCAATTCCGCATGATGGTCAACAACTCTCATGACAACCTTGTGTGCTCTCTTTGCGATGACCGGAACATAAATGATGCTTTGCAGAGCCACAACCAGTTTAAAATCTGGAAGGATGTTCAGTGAAAACACATTCAACATCTTGGAAGTTATTACCTCTTTATACGAGGTACGTCTTACAGTTTTTAAATAGATTTTCGGTATCGCATTGTAGGTTTGAAAGTCGACTAAACCTATGCACCATTTCCCCTCCAGGTCGAGTGGAGGAAAGTGTATCGCACGCAGCTCGGAGCTACGAAACATCAAGGTAAGCACTGTCGACATTACTGATGGTTACTTTTCGATGTATAGCCATTTTATTAAATTACTTATATGAACGAATTGAAGCAAAGACACAAGTGTCCGCAGTTCCATGTGTTCGGCATCTACTCCATTTCATAGCTGTAAGTCAGTTTGCAATTTTTCAGGTACTGTCGCAGCTCTAGCGGAGGATAAAAATTCCCAAAACTCTCATAGTAGTTTGCACGATATTCACATTTCATGTAGGTTACCCAGTGAGTACCAGGCCTTGCTGTCATGTCGTTGATTATTATGCATTCGTCACATTTAGGTTTAGGTGGCCAAGCATCTTGCATGAACACTCCACGAAAATTAGGTATCTTCAATTTGTGTGCAAACAGCTCCAAATCCATGTTCATGAGCGGGAATTTCGGTAGAGATTCCATTATCGCCTCTTCCTACTGCGATGCTTTTGCACACTTCTGCTTCCTACTGCATATGGCCTTAGACATTTTATACACATGGCAATAGCTTCCTAATTTGCATTGTGCCATTGGGCCTCGAACAATTGCTTCTGTTCGTTCGATGCATTGGTCCGATTAGACCCCCAAGGGGTTCAAGTGCAGGAAAAAGTAATGAAAAAAACCCACCTGTAGATAGATTTTTGGTATTTTACGAATTTATTCCTTTTGTCTATAGTTTTCATTTCACTTGAGACTTATGCTAGCTCTTTGCATTCATGCCAATCTTCACCTTGGCCTTCATCACACCGTGAATGCCCCAGGTCGTAATATTTTCTTCGAGCCCAGCATCTGACGATTTTCTTATATCGTCAATCTTCTGTGTGAGTATCTTGTCTGCCAAGTGTCTGGTTTCAAGATCGTTGTGCTGGGAATAGGTGATGACATGCTGCTTGCACACTTCGTCCAGTAAGTTGATGCATAAGTCGCCACATGCTAGCCTTTTAGCTCTCTTGGTTCCAGGTCCGCATAACTTGTATCTGGGAATCTGCAGCTCAAATTATAGATTGATGATCAGAGTATCGACTGTCTCACTTCCAGCTATGGTCTTACCACTTCGACACATCGCGGTGAACTTACCTAGGAACTTATAAATTGGCTCCTTTTATACCTTTTATGTTTCAGTTCCATTGTAGAACTTGGAACAGCGTGGACTAAAGTACTAATGCTGCATCTCCTTTGCCGCTTATGTAGTAAAGCATTTACAGTTTTGCACAATTTGTAATGACATGAAGCAACAACCTGCAGGATGAAAACTTCATATCAGTTTAAAATTGTTCAACATCTGTTTACTTGAAGTAATATTTTGAAGAGGCATATAAAAATTTGTAGCACTGGTTCTCCGCAACCACATCCACTGCACATACTGGCTGCTCCACAATCAGCACCATACACTACACAATTACTCCACACTCGCTTTGCAATTGCTCCTCCTGCTCCGCAATTAGCACAGCATGAACCACAGTTAGCCCGCACTCACTGTAGTTAACACTGCATGTACCAAAGTTTACTCAGTAGTTATCACAGTGCTCACTGTAGTTAGTTCCATATGCACTGCAATCTGCACCACATGCATCACAAGATAGTAGAGGTAACATGCATATTTTCAATCAGGATGTTACTGTATCCATAGACATTACTGCTGAAGATGAAGCTATCTCCTACGAATCACGAGGTGGAAACCTATTTCAGAATACAGTTTGCTAAATCATAATTAGTCCTTCAAACTGTCCAACAACATGTGAGATGCTGAGTATGCTCGAGTAACCCAGTGATCTTTGGTTCGAGAATGTGTACCTGTACTCTAAATTACTCCAGCAACCAAAATAGCAGCACCTGACAGATGTACTACAGGCCATGGATGGTGTTAAATATGTCCCTTGCAGCGATAATGAAGCCATCTTGCCACCAAGTGAAGCATTGTCAGATTCAGTTTTTATTTTCGACGATGTAGCATGCGAGAAGCAGAACTGTATACAGGGAGGGTATTCAAATTTGGAGTGAATGTAACTCGGCTAGACTCATTCGTGCATACCGAAATAACTTATTAGTGATAATGCGAATGTGTTGGTGCTGTTTAGCATGGACGATATGTATTTATGACATATCTATGACAACCACTTCAATATGGACATGACTTCATTGGATTTCAAGAGTCTGTATGCCTTGTGCTGGAAAGTCAAGTATGGATGTTTTGTTATCGTTAAAGACCGGCCTCTATATAATAACAGGTACACAAATGGCTTCGATGAGTTCATTGTCAACCATCGAGAATGAGTTACAGAACATCGAAATTCGGGCAGAGTAGACTCAATATATGTCTTGAAAAAGACAAATATAGATGCTATCTCGTAACAAGAAACGATGGAACTTACGATGCTGGTAGAAGAATAATTTGATATGTTAGCAAACCCAACAGTCCAAAGATGCTGTTACTAAGCATTTCGTCCTCGAAACAGGTAATGGCATACTTTCAGAATTATGCATTGTGTTGGCCGATCAGAACAAATTATTCTGCACTGTCTTGTCTGAGCTTGGAGCGAAGATGGATCATTTGAAGATGGAGATCATTCGGGTTATTATGGCCATAGACGAGCACATAAGAAGTGTTCAACGACAAATTACCATCAGAATGAATGAGGAAGTGGCACAAAATGAAGATAATCTAAACACGATGAAGAGTCCACACAGCATACATTCACTACCTCGATTTCCCACCTCGCTGAGAAGACATATATTCAAAATGACAGCAGGGACATATTGGATGTCTGCAGTGAACGCCTAGAAAGGATTGGAAATCGTTCGTTGGACATGCTCGAGACTAATCTTACAAAATAGACCAAAAGTAACCATTTTTATTCAGTGCGATGTCGGACATTGCTAGTGACCTGAATCGAATGATACAGTCAGTTTGCTCAAAGTATTTGCTCATCAAGAGAGCCAGACTTTCGCATGACCTTATAAATAAAGAAATCATTTAGCCCATTACTCGTCATCTCGATGTACTCAGGGAGAGCAATGGAACACCTGTAGTCGTGAAGACTAAAATCTACGATACTGCTGAGTCTATGAAGAAGTGTAAATAAGGATGACAAACAAACGGATTGGGATGATGGACCAGATGTGGATTTGGCACACATTAACAAGATATGAAAACCCTCAAATCAAGTGCTTTGGCTCATCGATACCTACTATCGTACACATCTTGTACTGATGATACAACATTTGGTGTATACAGGCATAATGAGAAATGGTTCATTTTCTGATGAAATATAGTTTCTACAAGTGGATCATCCAAGTAGACAATTACAAGACACAGAAACCATGGGCTTTACAAATTTCTATTTCGCAAGAAGCCTAGGGAGTTTACAGAATCCGACCTAATGGAATACAAGATGTTGCTCGAACTCACACATGCAAAGATCACGAAAAATCGACATTCCCGCAGACCTGTTCAGTGGCATACCACTGAAAAGTGGGGAAGGTCTGAAGAAGATAAATGGTTGCACGAATATGGACAAAATATTTTGGGATGATTCGAACGAACTCGTCGATATACTATGACTTTTGGTCAATTTGCAAAGGGATGAAAATTACTCCACATGAGCAAGATTATATTCGCTGTCGAAGAACTGAAGGAGACAAGCCACATACGATGAGTCAGTTGGGAATCGCCCACAAACTACATGCATCCACTATGCAACTACTGTAGTCGCAAGGTCATGATTAGAAGGATTAATGATCTGTTTAAAGCCCACATCATCGAGATGATACTGTTTGCTCCAGTCAACAAGGGCTACAGATATATGGTGACAGTCGTTGATGCCTATAGCAAATTCACCTGAGCCAGGCTGGTCAAGTAAAAGAATGCACACAATGCTACTGAAACCATAGTGGATGTATTGTAATCCGACCAGAGTAAGGAATTATACAACACAAAGTTCATGCCCCTGGTGAAGAAACATAACATAAATCATTATTCCATGTACAGAAACCTTAAAGCATCTATCATAGAGAGGTTCAACAGGACTCTGAAGGGCAAGATGTAGAAGTATTTCGCTGCAAATGGAAACTACAGGTGCCTTGAACCACTGCCGAAACTCGTCCGCGAGTATAATTGTTCTACCACTTGCATAAACCCCGAAGACATCCAGGACGACTCCCTGATTCGGACAGTGTATGCTATTCCAAATAGGAGGGACCCACGCAAGCCTAAAGCCAAGATAGGTGACTTGGTGCGCATCTCCAAACAGAAAGGCATCTTGGAGAAATGGCTCACAGTGAATTGGATCTCCGAACTGTTTCGTGTGTGACACATACACAACAATGCTACAACGACCTACTATCTCGAAGATCTGAACAACTTACTCATCCGTGGCAGTTTCTATGCTGAGAAGATCCAGCCGCTGAAGTTTCCAGATGTGTGTTTGGTTGAGAAGTTGCTGAAATGACATAAAGGTATTGTATATGTCAAGTGGTGGGGTTTCACTGCCCGATATAAGCCCTGGGCCGTTGAAGCAGACATCGAGCCATGAACTTAACTGTGGATGAGGTCGATGTATACATAAATATGGATGCTTTTATTCAAAGGGTTGTGTGATTCCTCATTTCATTGTAAATGTATTTTATAGAATAAGAAAAAACTTAATATCACATGTTTTATTTATTTAAAAAAATATAAAAGCTTGACATCAAACATTTTTTAAATTTAAATAACATGATTTTAGTAAAATAGGGGAGATACTCCATGTTTGAAGGGTATCTCGTTTCCAAAAGGTTCGGAAATGGACGACCGGAACTCTCTGGTGGTAGACGCTAAAAAAGAAATAACTAGCACACTTAGTGTCCAATAGTAAAGATATGTGTTATAGGTGCAATTTAGTAGCAGACATGAGTGGTTGGTGCAGGTGGAGGGATAATTTATGATATAAGGCCAATAATTAATTTGAGTGAGGAGAGTAGCGAGGTGTGGCGTGGAGCAGTTGGTTATGGTGGTGGGGTGAGTGGGGGTAGGATGGTGGAACATGATATGTTCCTCGGTTTTCATAATCTTTTTCGATTTTTTGCGATATTTTTATTGGGGGAGGGGGTGGTGAGGTGTGGTGGTGAGCATTGTTAGGACGGGGAATTACTATATGTTCCTCGAGTTCTAGACTTTTTTTTCTCTATATTATTGCGATTTTTTATTATTGGGAGGGTGATTATGAGGGATGGGTGATGTTGGTTAGTGTGGTGTGGTGAGAAGAAGGGTAGGGTCAGGTAACTGTGTATGTTCCTCGATTGTTAGAATTAATTTTTCGATTTTAAAAATTTTTCTCGATTTTCTGTATTTACTTGTGTGGGTGGGAGAGGGGAGTGTTTGATGTGAGAGTGGTGAGGGATGCAGGTCGTTAGGAGTGACCGACTGTGGAATGGGTAGCAGTGAGGTAGAAGATGAACAAGGCCGGTGGCCGCGACCTTCGTCTGTGGCAGCATCGCAGGAGAGTAATCCGTAATCCGATGCTTGCAGCCTGTGAGCTAGGGATCGGCATAACCATACTACTTTTACTTCCACTATTTTTACAGTTACTGTTCAATGTTATAAATCATTTGTAGGATTTTTTTTTGTATTTTTAAACGCTATTCTTTCGATTTCCTATTATATTTATTTTATCATCCAAAATGCAGGTAACATACATAGTTGACAATAACTATTGTGGTGATAGACAATACTAGTTATGCACAATACACCAAAAGCCATTTGCGCTTAACGCCAATGATGAAATAAAACCGGCACAAAATGACATGATATTGCAATGCAACACAAGAGCCAAAGAACTTGCTAGGGTGCTCGAAGGGGAATAATGTATGAAAACTTATGGAAGTGAATATTTTATTCTATGGACGATTAGTACTATATGTTTTTTATGACTTAAGTTTTGTACTTATATAGAGACACACACGCACGCATTCAGTAAATACAGTACAATCATTTATTAACCATTGAATTTATACATATATATATATCATACACGTGATTCCATTTTTTTAAATCAATAAATTACTTACGCAAAATCTTCAGATCTCATTTTTGAGGTTTGTGATAAAAAATGTAAAACACTTATTGACGTCGTATAATCCCAACAAATCCTGCAGGCATTGACACAGCTACCACACATGTAAGTTAAGGGATAGTGAGAAAATTGAAGGTATATCTGCAGCCTTCAATCGAATGCGAGTTCCACTTGGCTGTACATAACGAGTGATATGGAATTACTTTCTAGTATTTTCACTAAGCGGTTTTTCTAAGGGTTGCCATCAATCATTGCGTCTTGGAAAGCCATAAATGAAACAATAAATTGGCAGATGTATACTAATCACCTTAGTTAATTTCAATTAACTAGTACTATTCAATTTTTTTGTCAAAGAATACAAAATTAAATACAATTTAAATTTTATTCAGTTTTAAATCAACGATGCGATGGATAACATACCACACAAACTAACTGATCTATGTATATTTTCAGGCCGGTTTGTCTAAAGCCAAGAAACACATTGTAATAACAACTATGACACAGGCCGAAATTTACAACCAAATAAAATATAATTTCTAGCTGTGGAATGTAACATCATCTAGTTTGGAATCCATACGATTTGTACAGCCGTATACTGTGCAGAGAATGGCCCTGCTAGGTACACAATACGTAAGGACAAAGTGGTTGTGTTCGCTAGAAATACGCTTTCCTCCTCTCCGATTTCATCCCTTATTCGCCTCCGGCTGGCTTCATATCCACCCTACCCATGCACCCTCCAGTTATTCTTACATCGCCATTGGGTGAGACATTTAAGTACGAAAGAAGGTAAAACAGTGCCGGTGACTTTGGGATTCACTGTCGATCACATGTAATAACAGTTAGAGGCTGTTTACGATCAAGTGAGCGCTTTTGAGACCCTAGTTACTTTTTCCTTTCAGCCATTTTTTTTATCCTTGCCATGTAAGTAATAAACACAGTTTGTATATTCCACCACACTCGGAAATTAATGTCCAACGCTAGAGTAAAATATATTTATTAACTACTATTACAAATGAGACGGCTTTCAAAAGTGCTCACTTTAGAGTGAATAGCCTACAAATATTGGGGAACTCCGTCATAGAAACAACCTGCGTGATTTAAGTGATAATACCAGTTTGCAGCATAGAATAAAGATGAGGTAGACAAATCTTCGTCTTTTGCGAATGGCTTAATAATCACTAAAAGTACTTTCAAATTCACCTGTTTCAAGAATGACGTGTCTTTTGTTTACATTTGGTTTCAAAACAGATCCGAGATTTAACAAACCAAACGAAACATTTCGTATACTTGATTACAGCGTATTTGCGTTATAACGTAGTCAAAAGTCGTATACCAGCATATCAAAGCACTTACTTCAGCAACCTAACCTCGGTGGAAGCAACATGGTTTGGACAGTGCTGTAGGAAGAAAAGCAGTTCAGTGTTGGGACACGGTTGTGGTTTCTTCGCAGCTGGTAGTGCGCACACTACCGCATATTCACTCTTACGTGCTGTAGTAAGGTTTCAGTGATCTTAAGTAATTTACTTTTTATAGCTGAGAGGTACGTACGAAAGTTAAACGTGCGATAAAAAAAAATCGTAATCAGTTGACTGTTAATTGAACACCCTCGAAAGCGAAGTTTTAGAAACAATAAATATTACCCTGCTATTAACTGCGAGGCTTACCAATACCAACATATCGGTATAAATGTCGCCTGTAAACTACAGAAAGCGAATTTATGTTTATTTATTTAATGTCTTCTTAAAACTGATATGTTAAAATTGTCTGCTACCCAATCGATTTATTTTTTTACATCCTTTCCCGAAATTTATAGTTGTAGGCTGTTCACGGTAAAATGAGGACTTTTGAAAGTCCTGATTAAGATCTACTTGTATGCACGTTGTGTATTCTTCCGCCTTATGTAAGATTAACATTGTCATGGGCCTAATAACTTTATTCGTGCGTCGCTCAAGTGAAACTATGGAATTATTAGAAAAGCAAATATTTAATAAATCGGCTAATTTTTACACTTCGATGCATAAAAAACACAGAAAGTGAAATAAATAATTCAAGTGATGACAAATGGTTACCCAACACTTTTTATTCTACGTTAAGATAAGAATCTACTTCCCATCTATCATTACCAACTTTACTGGGCGCATGTCACTCAGTGTGCCCGTTAAAATATATGCAGGCTGGAGCAGTAACATTTTTCTAACATTGATTTCAAAAGTGCTCACTTTATCATGAACAGCCATTAGGATTGGCTTCATGCTATAATTCTAAAGGTTGTCCACTGTAAAGTGATCACTTTTGGAATCAACCTTTGAAAAAAATAATTGTACTTATCTGCGTACGTGCTACAGTAACACTGGCTTGCATACTACCATTCAAGTTGGCAGCGAATTAATAAAAATAGTTCTTACACTCGACGTCACAGTTCGAATGTAATGTTAAAATTAGTGTTCACTAAAGTTAGTGTTTTTGTTTTATATACACTAGAGTAAAAATTAGTTTATCATTAACACATTCTCAATCAAAACAGTTCCGTGGTTTACTTGGCTGACGCATGGATAAAGTGATCAGGCCCACGGCAATGATAATTTTACCCATGGCGAAAGGATACAAAATTAGGTGAACAGTATATTCTAAGTAGGGTATTCAAAAATTCTCTATTAATCTCGAACACTCGATAGCTGTTTCGCGCTGTCTCTATCTTGCCACACGAACACCTGTTGTAAGGCCAATGTCGCTATTACTGTCAAATGTGGCGGGAAGGTGTGCAAGATTGAATGCACATAATAATACAAAATGAACGAATCTGCAAGACATATCATCCTCACTTTTCGGGCTAACTTACTTGCCAGATACAAGGTAGCCCTGTAATAGACAAACCTGCTATTAGGAGGAAATTATAGTTATTTAGCTTATAGAGTTAAAAGGGTAAATGCCGATAAAGTGGGCTATCCCGCATCGCAAAAAAAAACTCGGAATTGGATAGAAACTATAAGTTTGGTACATAGTGCACCATCGAGTTATTTTTCGCTGAAGTTACATTTGTGTAGTGTTGGAATTAATAAAATCTAATCGCGTACACTGCTGGAGAAGTTTTCCTTGAACTTGATACATGCGTTTTTGTGGCATATAATGATATCGAAATCCTAAAAACAAAACTGTCTTCAGCACTTTTTCTATGAGAATAACTTCCAATAATATAATGGAATGAGATGTTAAATCGAGTTTTTTTAGTTCAAGAAGTTTGGTTAGATGGAAATGTGGTGTTAATACTAAGTTTGCTCGGTGGAGAGTATTTGACTCTCTTTTAACTTCGCAAAAATGAATCATTGTGTTAGTGGGTGAGATGCTACTGTGATGACGTGGGAGTGATACTGAAATGGTGGCATGTTTCAGACATGCTCGCTGCCTTCTCGTTGGTTGTCGTGCTGGCGAGTTTCTCGTGCTCTGCAGCCTGCTTCACGGAGTGCTACTGCGGCCAGCTTGGTTACTACACCAGCGTCGTCATCTGCAACAACCTGGCGTGGAATCAGATTCCTTCCAACATCAGCCGCTCCCTCGAAGCCATCGACTTTTCGAATAACAAGCTAGACCACCTGAGGAACCAAGACTTCCAAGGAATGAGTAAACTCAAGTCCATCGAACTGCAATACAATAACATACGACAACTACCAGTAGATATATTCAGTGAAGCTGAGGAACTGGAGATTATAGATTTATCGTTTAACAGAGTCGAGATGTTGCCACGGGAAGTGTTCAAACACAACAGTCGCCTTGAAAAACTATATCTTAAGCAGAATCCATTGTCAACTCCAGCCGGTTCAATGCCTCTGCTGTCGTCAGACTCGCTCAGTGTGCTGGACATTTCCTTCTGCGGAATAATTAACTTGCGGGAAGATTCCTTCGACAACTTGAAGAACCTGAAGAAATTAAACATTGTTGGTGACAACATCACATCCTTACGCATCGACGTTGTAAGACCTCTACGGGGCTTAAAGCGAGTAGAAACGTCTGGTTACGAAGTAGACTGTAAAGATGCCAGTGTTCGCGAAACCATGGGCTACTTACGGAAAAACTTAGTAGTCATCGTTCCAGTCGAGTTGTGCTTGGACGAAGATCAAACTGAGGAGACTGAAACAAATATACCGGGCACAACCAGTAATATTTTCCACGCCGAGGAAATGACAAACGATTCACAGTTTTCCATAGAAATTGAAGTAAAACCCACTGAAAGTAATCGGATCATATTAGAAAGTTGTATAGGGACACCACGTGGGATTAAAGAACTGCGCGGAATTCTTCCAACAGACTTAGTTCAAGCAGTTAGCCTGCTGATGGCTGCGTTGATCCTCATAATAGTTGCCATCGGGCTGGTGAACCTGGGGAGGCGTAACAAGAGGAAGCAGCGGCAGCCCCTCCCGCCTCCCGACAAGTGGTCTTACCAGGCCAGCGAGCCCCGCAGCAAAGTGTACACTGCGTTCTCGGGCTCGTTGCACGAGTACGAGAGCCCAGTGCATCGGGGGGTGGAGGAGGGGCACTACAGCGAGGTGGGAGTCGAGGCCGACAACGGCTACGTACCCCCGCGGGAAACACCCCTGCACGCCTCTCAGTGGAGCTTGCCGGCTCCTCAGCAGGGTAGCGCGGAGCCTCTCCTGGGCCGGCCCGTCTACCGCGATACCACGATACCCGTGCCAGACATCATCGGCCACCTGCGGCCAGGCGTCCAGTACGTCGCCCACAGCATCTTCGCTCCCCCGCCTCGCCGTCACTTCTGGACATGATCACAGAAGAGTACAGCCACGGTGAACCGAGAACATGTGCGCCATTTTCAGGCGTGTGTTTGTTTGTACAGCAGGTACGCTACCCCCGAACAATGCAAACTGTACTCAAGCATACATTAAAATGTGTACTTTTAATTTGTTCAAAGCCAAGTGTCCATATCACTGGCTATCAAAAATTAATCTCTTTAACACACTTACATTTTTGTGTAGGAAAACATTATTATAACACATGACAATAAATCATGTTCCTAATTGGCATAACGTATTAGGTAGATAAATTACTTTGAAAAATGCTGCAAGTCAAAAAGTGAGTAGACTCTGATTAGGAATTTGCTTGAAACCAAAACATTCAGCTAAATCATGACAACATATATGTAAGAACAGTTAAAAATTCTGGCGTGCCTTGTCAAGTGTAAAATGCTCTTGCAAAGCTCCAGGTGAAAATTTTGTTGCGAACCATTCGGTACAATACTAAGATAGTTTTTAATTTTTTTACAAACACTGTCATGTTACGAGTGCACGCCGATCCAGTGGGGGGGGGGGCAGCTTGCATAATACAATAAATGGTAACTTACGGCTTAAGATAGTGCACATATCCTTGGCCTACCCAAGATTCGAGATTACGACTTATTTCTCCCTAAAATGGCGTCCCAATCAGTTGAGCCATGAAGGTATACATTCGCATTTAAGGTCAGTTATACAGTATCTGTAAAATGGAAAATTTGCCATACAAGTACGATAACCTTTTCAGTCACAGTGTCGTATACATTCCCTGTAACTCGATAGGGAGCTTTCCAGTCACATGTTCCTTATATCAAAACTTTTGTCTTGGTGTATCCTACCATTCCTCAAAATTATGACCAAAATTTTCCGAACACCCAGAGTAACCTTTTCTTTGCTTATTTGAGAGGCATAACTTAACTTGCTCTTTTTGTTGATCTTGACTCGGGCCGTTCCACTTCGTGGTAGGCTCAGTTGTGAACATCGTCCACCAGTCTTGTCCACTCTTTGGCACAGCCAGGTTAAATCAACATACACTAATTGCCAGGTAGGTTAAATCAACATACACTAATTGTCATAGTCAAGTTAAATCCACACATTTACACTTATAACTAACAAATTACATGTTCAGATAAGTTAACAGCTTTCACTCTTGGCACACACTTCGCCTGCAACCTACACTACCTTTTTTCTATCAATCTAGATGTTCGCTGGTGTACTCTGCGGTATTCTATGTCGGCCGTCCGCACTTCTTGTCGGTGTTTCATGACCAGCAGCACTACTAACCCGCCCGGCGAGCCGCTGACGACGTTGTCAGCAGTCCTCGTCTGCTACTTTGACGGCTGGAAGTCAGCCCTCCTCCCCGGCTCTGTCCAGACACCCGCATTTCGCTGACAGCACATGCACTCACCCATGTGCCTACCGTGCGCGCACCATGAACACGTCCGTCCTCCGAAAGCAGACGGTTAACATGGCATCCGACAACATCTCGACTGAACACTTGGGAAAATCTTGATAGGTCGGGGTGTACCAATTGATTGGCCCCACGATAGCCGAATTTATCTCCTCTCGCCTTTTTCGCGTGGAGTCACATAAAGATTTTTTGTAGTGCACGCAGGTAAGTGCTCGTTGACCTAGGTGAAGCGGAAGATGAATTCTTTATTCATGTCATCCGAGTAGTGCCGAAATGGGCACGTTTCCGAACTTGGGTTCCTCATTAAATATTTATGTAGTACGTGCCCTCTAGAACACCTCGGAGTATGCAGTAGAAGTTATGGAACATTTTACATATGGGACGATGCACAGGAAGTGAATTTAATGAGCTACATTGTACACCGCAGAAAACCGCGGGCAAGCGAAATGCCTCACGGGGTGGGAGACATCATTCCTTATTGAGAATATATCCCTCTGTACCATATTCAGCTACTGCCAATATCATCAATTACAAGAACTTAATAATGCTTACGATATACGACATAGCGTCGAACTCATACTCAGCCATTACAAATAAAAATATGTTCGTTGCGACGCCTAACATTGTGTATTTATCTGCTACCGAAAAGATTAATATGACGAACCATTTACATGATCTTTGTCATACAAAATTGTGGCAGTGGCAGCCGTTCTCACTGTGAATACGCCACTAAATCTTCGACATCTTTATTTCTAAAAACGAAATTAAATGTTGAATCGGATCATCACTGCAACCAATTAATCAAACCTTATTAGTATAACTTTGCGGTTCTGGGATAATTAACATGTTTCGGGATGAACCTGAGACACACATGTAAATCAAAATTGAACAGCATTACTCTAAAGTAAAGATGTAATGAAAATTTATAAAGTTTTATTTCTGTATGTAAAAATATCACTAGAAACTTTTTATTACGCCACATCCGCGGTAACGATGCCTAACGTTGATCCACCAGGTGCAACTTATGTATGTCAGGGTGCAGGGTTTCCTGCAGGCCTGTTGAATGTCATCTCAAAAGAAGATCTTAAACGAAACGATATGTTTTCTTAACGCATTTAGTTTAAGAATTTAGCCATGCGATTAAAGATGTAAAATTATAAATAATTTATAATTCGCAGTGTTATTCTGCCAGTTAAGATAAAACAATATATCGAAGTCCCTTTTCTTCTTAATGTTAGAATGGCTGACGATTTTTAGTATCTTAACTAACTTAATCAGGAAGTCTGGTTTTTCGTTTCGGAGGTTGAATACTCTTATAATAACTATGACATTTTGTGTTTAATTTTATATTTGGAACGTGAACTTAAATAATTTTTACATGAAAGAGTACTTACAAACTGCTCATACTCATCTCAAGTAAATCGTCGATCCAATAATTATGATGACGTTCTATTTAATGAAAGAGTTGAACAATATGTCATGTTTCCTTTACACTACCGGATCTGCACGTACGTAATTTATACCAGAAAGTTTAAGCATGTGGAACTGTTAAAAACAAACAAAAAATTCATCAGGAAATTTTTATTTAGTAGTAATTGAAAGTATTAATCAATTATACAGCTATTTAAGAAGTTTATGATAAGTACAAATATTTTATCCAAATTTCAATAGCAAACGACTATCATAGTTGGAAGCAATTTCTCCTGTTCTTCAAATTTAAATAAGATATAATTCTATTGTTCAGTAATTTTTTTCCTGTATGGTTAGAGGCACTAATTCTTTTTTTTTTTTCGTTGTGGCTCAATCTGTATATACTTTTTTTTTCCCCTGAATCTACGTAATTGATATCCTTAGCTTTATAATTTTTAATTTCCTGTTGAAGCATGAAATATAATCGGAAATATTTGTGTTTCTTTATCTTAAAAAAAAAAACAGAAAATGAAAAGAAATCTAAAAGTTTGTTGGACTTTTTATGGCAATTAATTAAAGTATTTGATGGAGGTAAATGAGATTTAAGCGTCCAAAAATTTGTATTTGTTAAGAAAAGTGTTTTATCGTCTCGTCGACAGAGAAGTTCACCGAGACGACACAACTTACTCCGGAAATCTGGAGCAGAACGGAACCGGCTGCGGCCTGTATTAGGGAATCATCCTGGAATTCTCCTGGAGGGATTTCGGAGAACCAAGTAAAACTTAAACCAAGATGGCCGAACCAGTAACCTCACCTCATGGTTGTCCCGAATGCGAGTTCAGTGTCCCGTGTTCCACTGTGAAGTGAAGTGAAGAGCGAGGTCTTGAGAGCCGACGAGGGTGATTGAAGTGAACATGGAGTGGCGCCGGAATGAAAAGGCGGACGAAACGGGAGATCCCCGAGAAAACTCGCCGACCAGAGGCATCATCCGGCACGAATCCCACTTGTGAAAACCCGGTGTCTCGGCGGGGAGTGTGTGTACCACTGTGTTGCCTTGCTTATTAATAATATTTTTCCTAAGCCACCAAAACAACACATGAGACAAGTACAACAACATCGATGGTACAGAATCTTTTCTACTTTTAATGTTGTCGTTTTTTGACATAATTCTTGGAAAAGTTATCGTATGTTAAGGAAACCAGTTACACGATAGTGAACTAATAATTTATTCCATAAACAAACCTGATACAGTAGTACCTATGTGAAATGTAATGAAACTGTTTTCTTTAGCAAACACTTAAAAGTGCAGTTCACTAGTTGTAAGGAGTTTTGGGACGGTAAATTTCGCAAAGTATAGTGCGCGTCACATATCTGCGATCATTACCGACTGTTACAAACAGTTCTGCTATCGGCCGCCGTCTCGTGGAGGGGGCCCGGAGGAGAAGCAGGCAAACAGAGAACACTGGGCTCAAATCTTCCTACTAACCAATAAGAAAATAGTAACTCCAATAAGTTAAGCACTGCGAAGGTAAATCATTTTTCAAAGTTCAAACTATCTATGACATAAAAGAAAATCTATATGGTGTCAGAAGTGAAAGCAGAGAACATAGTGGATGGTTTTGAGAATATGAAGGGGTGTGAGGGAAAAGTTGTCAAAGGAAAATGTTTTCTGTTATTCTTCACATAATGTGGCAGGCTCTACTCTGCTCGCTTACACACCTTCCCCCTTCGCGATCTCTCCTTGTGACGTTGCTCAAGGTCGCAGAAATCTGGTGCAGTGTGAGACGTAACATTAACCTCTGTGATACAGCTGAGTAACTACGTACAAAACAGACGTAGTTCAGTTTAGAAGTAAAGTGAAATATTAATTTTACTGGTAATGTAAATGGCTGACTGCATTTATTACCCTAAATCTTGTGTAAACGAGAGTAAATGTAAGTTTCTTACGTGCCAAGAAAATTTTTAGTACCCCGTGGAAAGGTAGGAATCAATTTTACCAAAAAATTTTCTAAGCTCAAATTCTTTTACAAATTTTACATTTCGTTATTATTGGATTATTAATGAATATTGCCATCATGCTTCATAATATGGCTAATGATATGATAGTAGTAGAATTTAGCAGATTGAGGCATAAGGGTGTGGGGCGTCGGATTCGGATTCGGGGGAACCGCCAAGTTGTTACATCACCCGTCCGCTATCTTTTGCCCCTTCTTTCCCTCAAAATTTCCCCTTTTCCTTCAAAATTAACCAAAATACCCTAAAAACGTCCCTTTTCCCTAAAAAAAAATCCCCGTGTTACTTACAGGCAGGCGGCAAGCAGTCAAGGCCTCGTCAGTGCGCCTCGACAATTAGGTGAGGTGTTGCCGTGAATCACAGTGGAGCAGTCACGTTCGGAAGAAAGCTGGCCCGGCTTTGACCTTGAACTCTGCTTGGCCCGCATTTGGCGTGTCACATACAAACGGAGCGTTTGACGCTTGTAGCTCGGTAAGGGAGCGTTCTCGGACACATGTTCCTCATATCAACATTTTTGACTTACCACTCCTTAAAATCATGCCCAACACAGTTTCCGAACACTCAGATTAGGTTACCTTTTGAATCAAAGAGAATAACGATATCTAATCCTGTTAATGCGCTGTTTTCGAGTCCTCTAAAACTCTATATACCCCTTTTCACTTTCTTACAGTTTGAACTTATAAAGAATCCTAAAATTGGTTTTTAGGTATTTTTAAACGGTACTTTTGAAGCTAAAAGTACAACGATATCTCATCGGGTTAATTAGCTATTGTAGAGTTCTCAAAAACATATTTGACCTATTTTCACCTCGTAAGGTCGAATTTCAAAACATCCTGAAGTTGGTTTTCAGGTATTTATAGAGGCTCCCTTTTGAATTTAAGAGCTACGATATCTCATTGTGTTAATGAGTTAATGATGAGTCCTTGAAAACATATTTGACCTCTTTTCACCCTCATACGTATTTAATTTCGAAAAATCCTTTCTTAGTTGGTGCCTGCAACCTAAGAGGAATCCACCTTTGAATTTGCATGCTTTTGCATCCAGCGGTCTGGGCTTTGCGCTGATGAGAGAATATTTTTTTTATCGTTTCGCAACTTGTGGGCAGCGCGCTAGATAAATTTATCCTAAAGCTATGATTAATGATATTCGATAATTTTTTTAGTGTACATGAAAATGCTCATAAATGAATCTGGAACAAAAAGAGCTGCATGTGAGTGCCTGAAGACTGGGAGATGAATGTTTAACGGCTCTTGGCGCACGGAGGTGCTGCGATCCTGTGTGAAAGGCGACATGTGCAGGTAGTTAATAACTGACGAGGGCGTGCGTTGTGGCTGACCTTGCACCGACCACGACATATGTCCCGCGGGTCAAAGTTCCCAGGACCAGCGGGTCTGTCCAGACACAAGCATCAGCGACACCACGGACTACAGACAGCAGGTAAGTGCAGAGCGTTTCAAACACTTTCAACAACGTCTGTTTATTGTACTATATCATATTTGAGGTTACTTCGCACTTTTTGAACCAAACCTTGCAAAAATCAACCCATGTATTATGCTCTTAGTTGTTTCCTAAACGAGCATAGTGTCACAATTGTTATAGGCTATTCACGATAAAATGAGCACTTTTGAAAGCCCTGCTAAGGTCTACTTGTATGCATGTTTTGTATTCTTTCGCCTTATGTAAGAATAGCATTGTCATGGGCCTCATCACTGTATTCATGAGTCGGAGAAGTCAAACTGGGAAATTATTAGAACAGTAAACATTTAACAAATCTGCTAATTTTTAAGCTTCAGTACATTAAAGAACCGGTAAAAGAAATAAATAATTTAAGTTATCACAAATGGTTATATAACACTTTTTATTCGACTTAAGATACGGTATTATTTCCCATCCATCGTTACCAACTTTACTGGGCGCATGCCGCTCAGGGCGCCCGGAAATATATGCAGGTAGGGTCAGTGACTTTTTTTAAAGGTTGATATCAAAAGTCTTCACTTTATCGTGAACAGTCTTTACATATATGTGTTAACATAAAAGTATCTTATTTTTGGTTGAATAAAACTTCTAATTGTATTTGACATATGAATTAATACGAATTAAAACAGGGATAAAAGGGATATGTTGGTAATGCCCAGTAAGAAATATTTCTTATGCTAAATATTATTACAGTGAAAGCGCACGAATTCGGTGTGTGGTCATTTAAGTGAAATTTTCACAACTCGGCAAAGCTTTGTTGGCGTACGGCAGTGGAATGTCGTCGTGGAGGTAGTACAGGGAATCGCATACGCTCTGGATGATTTTCTCACAACTTTACCTCCAACGACTTCATCTATGGCTGCCTGTGGAGTTTCTCCAGACCAGGCTGCCTTATTTGATTTCCTTCTTAAAAGCACGTGGCAACCGTAAGGAAATAAGTGAATTCAATTGTAACATCTGTACGAAATTTTGCAGAAAAATAATAGAAAGTTGAAATACACACCAATGTTTGGGTGTGGCTGCCAGTATCAACAGCAATAGCTTTTGCAATTTGTACTCCTGAGTTAGATCCATGATGTATTTAAAGCGCATTATTAATTACATTAATCTAAGTGTACATAAAACTGAAAAAAAAAATTTTCTTGAAATTAAATTTATTGGGTAGCTTTGTCATTTAATTAAGTGCAAGGTAATTGGGATCACTTGAGGAGCAATGGGAACCATACATGGAGCGCAATATCCATTTGCACCATGTCTTGTTTAACCTAAGTTACCGTAGGTATCTGTTGAGTGGAACTCATTTTATACACGTGCATGTTGCTAAAAAATTATATATATATAATCTTAACAACACATACAATACAATGACGCCGTTAAAAAATAAATCATAAAACTAGCAGGAAGGTGTGCGAATTCATAACATCTTCACCGGCAGAAGCGCATGTATAGCATGGCAGTCATATTTTCACACGATAATAAACAATACAGCCACTATATTGATGCCCTAGTGAGGGTGGAAAATTGCACATAGTTTTTGTGCCAAAGACGTGCGCCCGATTGCCCGCTGGGCCTCATCTCCCCACTCCCCACTACACTTGGAGCTACTTAACAGTATCGCCATTAGCATCTTACGTTGTGTTCAATCAGCAATTTTGTCAGCTGTTGAAAATTGAAGAAATGAGAACATTCTAATTCCCTGACGTTGTAGGGATTGCGCTGCATGTGAGGCTTGCTGTCCGCGCGCTTGTGTGCGCGCTCGACTCCCTTCGCCTGTTTAAATTCTTCGCCTTAAACTCTTTGTATCCTTATCTGACAGTGCAAACATGTGGGGAGCTAGATATGTCTGCTGAGAAGCGCGGGAGCGATTATGGCGTGTCTGCAGCGCGCGTCAAGTGCGCTATCGCTGATAAAGCCACGATACCTGCAGACGTGAACGTGAACATCCAAGTGCAATGGAATTTACACACTGTATTTATTACTTACATGGCAATATTTATTTTAAAATGTGTTTAATGGATAATAAATGGCTGAAATAAAAAAAGTAACTAGGGCCTCAAAAGTGCTCACTTTACCGTGAACAGCCTATAACACATCTTTATATTGTCAAATTATTGTTGACCTTTGCATCTATTCGTTGTTTACTGGTGTAGATTCATTCATTTTCTTGAAAAATGTGTGAAGTCACGAGAGTACGAGTGTTATTTTTAATTGTGACTAACCGTTTGCAAAATGTGGTGTTTTCTTTTCGTATCAAGTTGTTAACCGTATGTAATATTTTATGGAAAAAAAGTTTGTTGGACGGAGTTTCGAACTCACGCCCAAGTGTAAAACTTTATCACGAGAACCATGACATTGCCACTGTACTGCAAGTTCTCTCAGAAGTTAGTTGCAATTAACTATATTGTATATATATGCTTTTAAAATAATTTTTTCGTAGTGCAGGGAGTATTTTAAGTATTTAGTACGATTTTAAACAGTAATTATAATTTTGTCATCGCTAATATTCTTTGTCGAATTTTAAATGTATTTCAAAAAGTTTCCACCTCACGGATGTATAATCAAGATGGAGGCGTCCTTTTTGGTTTCTTCATGAACTCGTTTCAAGTAGTAACCACGGGGAGTGCCTTATGCTCAGAAACTGCGACGTGATTGGCCAGGTATGATAGCCGGTGTGGAACCTGCCTTGAAAAATAGGACGTGTCCAATTACCAAACCTGGTACGAAATCTGGCCGTACAAGGCGGCAAATGCCATGACGGGTCCCATGCTAGCCGGTATTACGACCGCTATGGTGGGCCTTGCACAAGCTTTCAAGGAATCTGTTATCGTGTAAGATAACAATAAGTGCAAGGCTCTAAATCGGCGTGCAGTGTTCTCGTTGTGCTGCGTGTACTTATGGGACTTTCGGCAGCGACCCTATCGTTTTAATGGTGAAAAGTCTGTAGGAAGGTTCAATGCAGAGCCCTTGAGTACTTTTGTATCTATCTGACGCGTATATTTTGAGAAACAGCGCTTTGAAAAAGCAGTTTTGAGCAGTGATGCTATGTTGGAGTGCTCTGAAATATGTTTCTATAGAGCGTGACGTCTTGCAAGCACTCTACAGCCCTTGTTTGAAGTGTGTTGTTTTCGTTGATCAGCACATTTGGCGCACGTTCAATAGCTCAGTTGGGAAAATATAATATTTCCCGCCTTAGCGACAGTTTACTTGCCACAGTCCACAAGCAGATTGTTGTGTGTAGTTGGGATCTGCTGAGGCGCCATCTAATTGGTCAACTATGACATGCTGCGTCTGTTTTAACTTGTGTTTTTAAAGAAATTAGAAAACAAATGATAACGTGGTCGAATTGCTTATAGAAGTACTGCTGGGTCGTGACTTTCCTAGTTTGATATTTCATGCACTATTCAAAATTGTAGTTTGGCGCAACACAAGCCGCTTCAACGCAATCATTAGTAAAGCGTTTTGAAAGATTTTTAATTTTTCGTGTAGCCACCTCATTTTGTATCGTAATTTTGAGCTTAGAGTTCTTGATGGGTGTAATATGATAGTTTTTGTGAGACAGAACATACAGTCCAGCGTTAATGAATTTTTGCGTGGCTTTTGCGTAATTTGGTTCCTTATTTGCACTTTTGTCAATAGGCTTATTGGCTATATTGTGGGCCAGCATTGCGTTTATAATAATAGCGGGTTTTTATAATTTCGAGTGGCGGGTGGTATTTTATGAAGGTTTTGGAAGGGCCTCGTGGCTGCCCCTCTTTTAACGTTTCTGCATTTCTTCATTTTAATAAATATTTTATCCGGGCAAGTTGAGCAGCCTTGATTAAGTTGCTTTTTGCACGACTGCCTGCCCTCTCGTGTTTCGTTATCGTTATAATTGATTTTAAAAGTTCCTTTGCATTTCGTAATTATTAGCGTTTTGGGGTATAGTTGACTTGTAATACAGTTTTTTAAAATATGAAAATTGAATTTGGTAATATGATTAATCCATGAGAACTGTTGGAGGTCGTATGGCTATTATTGAAAGTTTTTGCAAAAAGTAAATGCTGAAAATGATTTTATGTCTTTTCCTTGTATAATACTATGCGGTACGCCAAAAGTAGTAAAGCTAATAAGCCTTATTGATCAAGCAATTCGAAATACTGCCAGCCAGTCCTGCATGCATCACATAGAGACATATTTCTTGGCATTTTCTATGGTACTGTGCACTGAATCAATTTCCATATAAGCGTGCTCACTCTCAAAGAACTTGCGTTCTATAACCTGAATACGGAGTGTACAACATACGAAATATATTTGTTCCTGTTTTGGCCTTTATAAGTACGTAAAAAAAAAAAAAAATAATATGACCTCTGTAACCTGCTCCGAGATGTATCACAAATAATGAAACGCACAAGTACCAATCTTTGTTATGGCCCTTGTTAAGAATTGTCTTTTCTATGCACATTTTTTTTTCAAGTTGATATGTGTAACCGTAGTTTGGCGACAACAACTAGTGTAACTAGTACATTGTAATAAATTTGTGGTAATAATTCAACATTTTTTGGTCCTCCGAGTCAGATATGTACCAAACAACCGCGCCGTGGTGTTATTATGTTAATTAATTAATTATGAACAAACTGCTAGTGTGCCGCTTAGGTAAAGTGAAATCGGTAAACAAAAATAGAGTAACGTGCCAAGTGCATGGCGATGGCTGCCATTATCACCGAGCTTCAGTTAATGATATTCGATTACATGATTGAGATCAGTGAAGTTACCAGTTTGTTAGATGAAGCAGTCGGTGACCATAAAAAGTTGGCAGTGTTCGCGATTGCTTTTGAAAGATTATCATTAAAAAAAAAACAAGAATTTCAGGTCGAACTATTTGGCATTGTGCTTGTCGCCACCGAAGGCGGAGATACGAAGTATCGAAACGTTAAAGGCGTCCTTCAGTGACTTGGAAAGATTATACAGACATTTACGTCATGAGTATAATCCATTTACAGCCAGGCAGTCTGAGTTTACGAGTCGCAGCGGTCAACCACATGCAATTTTGCCGCCATCTCCCTTGCCAATTTTCTCCGGGAATAAGGCGGAAAGGACCGCATTCGCAGAGCTGTTTACATCACTAGTACATGAAAATGAGTCACCAACAAATGCTCAAAAATTAAACTGCCTCATTAGTTTCCTCAAGGGAGAGTCCAAGAAACTCGTTAGTAAGTTATCTCTAACTTCAGAGAACTACCAAGTAGTTTGGATGGACTGTTCTTGAGAAAAAGTTCAAGAACACGAGTCGTTATCAGAGTCGTTATCACGATTTGTTAGTGGGGCTAGAGAGAACTTTGATGCCTTGCTGGCTGAAAACTTTCCTGTTAATGGATAGAGTTTTTGGTAACTTAATATTCTACAGGAGAAATGGAGCTGGCACTTTGCCAAGCATTCGAGCTTATTATGGACCAGCAACTGCCAACATGTGGGCAATTGCTATCCTTCCTCGAGCATCGGGCAACAGCACATGAAAGTGTTCAGCTACTCTCTGCTCATAGTTTTGGATCATAATATGACGAGTCAAGAAAATTGCAGTTGAAAGCACAATCTTGGCGAGGTACTACATTCGTGGCAGTGGAAAAGGATGAACAGTGTATTTTTTGTGACTAACCCAATTTAATTTACAAATGAGTAAAGTGTGTGTCGTTATGTACAAATGATAGGGTACAACTGATGAAGGAGCAGAAACTTTGTTTTAATTAGTCAAAGGGAGGTTCGCACTTCGCAAGTGGGTGTGTAAAATGTTGTGTAGAACGAGTAATGGAAAACATCACACATTGCTTCATTTCAATAAACAAAATTATGGTCATTATAAGGTGTGTACAGAGTTGGAAGATAAAGTGCAAGCGTTTCACTCTTCCCATGTTGATGAAAAGCAACAACTTGTCATGTTGTTACAAACTACTATTATGCATGTGTATGATGGGAGTAGAATCTTTCAGACTGTAAGTGTGTTGTTGGATAGTACCTCGCTGACTTCATTCATCACCGAAGAGTATGTGCAGAGGTTGTGTTTGCCCCATTACCATTAGGCAATAGAAGTTGAAATTTCTACAAACCTCGGAGTCCAATGTTAAAGGTGCAGTGCCATGTACAATAAGGCCAGATGACTGCTGAGACAAATAATTTGATTTAAGAGCTATTGATCTTACGAACATAACACATACTATGCCATCTTCAACAATTGCTTTAGAGAGTATGGCATAATTTGCAAGCTTGAAACTGGCAGACCTCTCATTCAAAATCCTTGTGCCCGTTGTTATGCTGTTGTCGGCTGACATTGTTAGCAAAGCTACGTCTGGTGCCAAAATCCCAGGTGAGCCTCATGCATTGCATTCAGTCTTTAGTTGGGTGCGACTAAAAAGGCACCTTCTGAACCATGTACCAGTCGTGTAACACAAGTGTAATTACTTGTACAGACTAATTTGGACATGGAGCTCAAAAGGTCTTGGGAGATTGAAGAGGTTCCAAAGCCAGGACTAATGTCAAAAGATGACCTAAAGGTGAGGACCATTTTGTCACAACCCATACTAGGGCACCAGATTGTAGGTAGATTCTTCGCCTGCCACTTAAACAGTTTGACCTTGAATATGGAGACTCTACAGCAGGCCTTGGTCCGATTCAAACATCTTAAACCAAAATTTTGCAGGATTATGAAATTGGCTCGTGACTGCAAAGCCTTCAAAGAAGAATATGATGAACTGGGTCACATGACACCAGTGATGAGTGTGCCAGAATACCATGCTGCAGGCACATTGGAGACCAGGGATGCTCAGAAGCCAAGTGTTGTGCCCATGTACATTATTCTTCACCACACAATGTATAAGGAGACATACTCTGCAATCAAGGTGCATGATGTATTCAATAGCTCAGCAAAGACAGCTCATTGAATGATGTACTCAGTACTGGTAAAAAATTTCAGAAGGACCTAGCTGAAATTATCCTTAATTTTCGAGTTTCTCCTGTCCTCATGGCGAATATTTGAAAGATGTACCATCAGATTCTCTTTCGCCAAGATGACCACAGACATCAATGCATATAGTGGCACCATTCCCATGACGAAGACATTCCGATTTATCAGTTTATCAGTTAAACTTCTATGGACTTGCCTTCTCTCCATACCAGACAATCATAAATGTGTAGTAGCTGACTCACAATGAAGAACATCTGTAGACAAGAGCAGCACAAGTGTTACAGCATGACATTTTTTATTAACGTTTTTTTAGTGGAGCAGCATTACTTGAAGCAGCCCAAGCTCTCAAGACAGAGCTTGCATCCCTCCTGGCATTGGGGGGCTTTGAGCGATGGAAATTGTATTCGAACAACTCAGTCTTCTAGACAGTATCCTTGTAGAGCAATGTGAGGTGCTGCGCAGCTTTGATGGAGACTCCAGCCTTGTTGGCCTACCTGAATAAAATCTTTTGACCTAGAAATCTGTGACGAGCAGCCCCTTCAATCGCTGGCAGCTGGTGTGCAGATTGAAGCAGTCAATTTGGAAATGCTGGAGCTCACAGTATCTTCACACATTGTATCAAAGGACCAAATGTAATGTCCCAGTACCATATGTATAGGTAGGTATGCTAGTATTTGTGAAGGCCACAAACTTACCTCCCTTCAGTGGAAGGTAGCAAGAATTGTGAATACTCAACCTGGTACACATGGTATATTGAGAGTAGTTACTCTAAGAACCAAAATGAAGTTATGCAAAACTTGTAACCAAGATTTTTCAGTTACCTCTAAATTATATAACCTGTGTTGTAGGTATAATCCACTTTGCCTTGTGGTATAGTATACCTACTAGTGGATGCAATTTTTTATTCTTAATTGTTAGCTTTACGAGTGGATTGTGTTAACTGTTTTAAATGCAAAAAAAACTACAATTTACTGTGGGTGGTTTGTTGAGAATAGTTTTATCCATGGAGATTTTTTATCAAGTTGGTGTGTGTAACCATAGCATGGCAACAACGCTTTGTATAACTGATATGCTTCAATAAATAAATTGTATTAATTCAACACCCCTCTTGTCAGTTACTTCTGACCATGGGTCTAAAAACACACAATCTGGCAAATTTTTTCAAGAGCAGAGTGAATATAACTGTTTTGGAGCTATGCATTCTTTTTACCAGTTACATATACAGTAATGTGTTCAAATGCAGTGCCATTAAGCCAAAGGCTGGTCTGTGCAATGTACAGAACTGCTGCATGTTTCAAAGATTATTTCTCTGCTAAAACCATTACAGTTCACCATTTATGAGTGGTGCTCTACTTGCACAGCAATCTAGGTCCATTTTGAAGTCTGGTTCCGTTTGGTTATACGTCAGGCATCCCAGTAGATTGTGAAGGCAAAGAAAGAACATATTCTCTGTAGCACGAAACTGAATAACTCCTACAAATATTGCATCAGTAAATTAAAAAAAAAAAAAAAACTTTAACATATTACTGAGATAGAGTGTATAATCGTCATTCTTCAGACTTTAGCATGTTTATTACAAGAATTACAAAATTAAATAGAATGAAAATGCAATTTAATGAGAGACCGTAACCATTACACCACTATAATATTATTTTATGAAAATAATCGAGTAATATCGTGGTTGTTTTACTTTCTGTTTTGTAATGTAGAAACGTAATTGGTTTTCTACTATGGACAGTAGGCATCTATTAATGTTCGACGTAAGATTCATTCGCATATATATAAAAAAAAATCCCAATACACAAAAAATTAGCGTGTCTGTATGTGCATGTATCCTTACAGTATTCGAACATATAATGATAATCAGTGCAATAACCCAATAAGAAAGGAAAACAAAAATTAATAAAAGGCGAAGTAGCAAGCTCAGTGTGCAGTTACAGAGACTTGAGAGTAAAGAGGAATGCGATGTCTAATTTCTTAACAAATGAACACATTAATTTCATGACAACAAATGCGGAAGTTGTTTAAAAATTCTGACTTACGCCACTAGTTGCACTATTTTGCTCCGCTGTAAAAAATTGCAGATTCAAATATTGTTGAAACCGTCCTTACATGACAGGAAATAATCGTTCAACAATGTATATGTCTGCTGTGTGACAGGACCACTGATTGGCTGTTGACACGATACATAAATGGTTGCTACACAAAGATACATTAGTAAATGTAAATGTGACTACCACTGCACAATTTTCGCTGACTCTTGTGATCAAGTGAGGACTAAACATTCTTTAAGCACAGCTCTGCCTCAAGATAAGAGTGCTTTACAAAAAGCAGACGATTTCAGTACTAGTAAGTAAATAACAAGGACAGTAGATATTCAGAAGAATTTTTCTTTCTGTGCATTTTAGAAAGGTTGTAATTTTTTAGGAAAATGTTTCTTTTCTACGAGGAGAAAATTTGACGTAGGCTGGTAATTCAGAGGGTATACCCGAAACTCTATAAAAAAAATAACGTACTATTAGTTCGCATTATAAATATGCAGAAGGTTAAACTGCAAAGTTCTCTTACATACTTGGGGCCACGATGGCTGAGCGGTTAGACCGCACGCCTACCACTTAGGCGAACCGGGTTTAATACCCGGCTGGGTCACTCCCGGATGCAAGTGAGAATCTTGCCGGTCGGCTGGTTTTCTCATGGATCTCTCGTTTCCCCCGCCCTTGCATTCCGGCGCTGCTCCATTCTCGCCTCATTTCAGTCTGATTGG
This sequence comes from Dryococelus australis, assembly GCA_029891345.1. Classification (NCBI taxonomy): domain Eukaryota; kingdom Metazoa; phylum Arthropoda; class Insecta; order Phasmatodea; family Phasmatidae; genus Dryococelus; species Dryococelus australis. The sequence continues at coordinate 181,549,282 of CM056997.1, read as the reverse complement.
CTCTTAATAACTCGTTGTTAATAGCCACCCAAATCTCTCAACTCTTATCATACTTGGGTATTTTGTTCGTCAATTTCTTGCTGCCACCGTCAGAACACGTATTCGTTTGGACTGGATCACATTAATATTTAATATACACTTGCAGAGTGTATTATATGGTAAGAGGTCCGATCAGACAAGGAAATAATTATTTATATATGTTATATAGCCTAATTGAATTAAGAAATGACATCCATGTACGTGAATTCTAGAGAGCTGATTATATACACTAGTAATTCAAAATTCATTGAAGTTTATCGCTATGGTTCGTGTAAAGTGGCATCTGTCTTTGTAGGTGCTTTGTATGGGTAACTGCGATTAACCACCCACTTCATTCAAAGAAGGAACAGCGATGGCTATGCGGGACAACAGGATCCAGCAGCCTACCGAATACTGGCTCAAGATGCAGACCTTTTTCCTCAGCATCTGGGGGTGCTGGCCTCGAGGGAGGTACAACATCTACTACGCCTATACTGCGTGTTTCGTGGTCATCTACGCCAACCACTTCTACTCGTCGCTGTACGGTATCTGCCAAGTGTTCGGCGATCTGGAAAAGGTACTAACTTTCGCCAACAACTCGTCCATTACGATGCCATCCAGCCTGATCTTCGTCACGGTGCTGACGCACCGCGGAAACATCAGGAGTCTGTGCGAGGCGGTAAATGCCTTTTACGACCAACCAGAGGTGGCGCAGCATCTGCATCTTCTAGAGAGAACTCGCAGGTATATACTGTTCACGGTAAAATTAACACTTTTGAAAGCCGTGCTTAAGATCTACTTGTACGCACCTTGTGTCTTATCCCCCCTTATGTAAAATTAACATTAGCATGGGGCTCATCACTTTATTCATGCATCGGTCAAGTGAAACTGTACAATTATTAGGGTAGTAAATATTTTAAGAATCTGCTCATTTTTACACTTCTATGCATTAAAAAAGCAGAAAGGGAAAGAAATAATTTAAGTGATCACACATGGTTACCTAACACTTTTAATTCAACGTTAAGATCTGGAACTACTTTCCCTCCGTCGTTACCAATTTTATGGGCCCATGTCACCAAGTGCATCCGTTAAAATATACGCAGGTAGGAACAGTAACTTTTTTCTATGAGGTTGATTTCAAAAGTGCTCACTTTATGGTGAACAGACTCTACATACATGCAGTGTTGGTGTTGTAAGTGTGGCTCCGAATTAAAGCGACAGAGCATTCCAATTCTGAATCTCTTTAATCCTGCCATCATTATTTGTAGCCCAATTGAAATTCTCTTTCATGGCCTTGTAGCTTTAATGTTACTAGAGTATTGGTGTTACTTTCTTTGTAGGATTATGAGGAACCTGACGATCGGCACGCTGACTATGGGCGTGCTCGACTCTCTGATGTGGAGCCTCAACGAGCGGAGCGTCACCTCGGTGTTCGTGTATGTGAACAAGACGAACCTCCTTCCCTTCGACCGTTACCTGCCCTACGAGCCGAGCGAGTCCGCACTAGGCTACTACACGGCGCTTTTCCTTTTCTCCTTCGAGTTCACGCTGAGTGTGTGCACATTCTTGTCCACCGACATGACGTCCTTGGCGCTGCTCGCTTACGGATCGACGCAGCTCGAGATCCTGCTGCGGTGCCTCGCGTACCTGCGCCAGGACTCTGTGGAATACCTGAGGACAGCGCAGCCTCGAGTCGTCAGGCCCACACCAAGCCAGGACATCTCCAAGAGACAGAGAGGAGAGTACTTGTGCTCGGAGACTCCCTCCGTGGAGACCCGTGGCCAGAAGACTCTCTCGGCTAAGGACTATGGCTCGAACATCATCTCAAAGGAGGCCCACAAAGAAGCTGCCAGTATGAATGACATTCCTGAGGCGGAGATCGTCGCTGAGATGAAACGCCGCCTGGCGATTCTTGTTGAGGTGCACAGGTCCATACTTCGGTAAGTATGTTAATTCGTCACTGTGTATCTTTTCTTTATGGCAGTGACACACATGAGCCCTGCAGTTTTTGTCATTCGTTGATATTAACCAACCAATGGAAGGAGAGTCCTTAAACGAATTTGTTACAAATACATCGCTGGACAGAGATAATTAAACACCTCAAAACATTGATCAAATCGAGCTGCCTGTTATCGATAAGTAGTAACTGGAAACGTAAGTAAAATATTATAATAACACCTACATTGTGCCACTGAAACATATTATACAGGTAAAAATGCTGTGAGGCGATTCGTTTTGCGAAATGAGTCAGAAAACTTTATACGACCTATGTCCTGCAGTAATTTGTGAGGGAGTTAACTAGGTACCCTTGAAAATCGACATTTCATATGGTCTCATTTAATTCAAAATAATAAAATCTACTTGAGATAAAAAAAAAATTCTGTGAATAATATTGTCTTGAATCGAGATCTGAAATATGCGAAATGGTGTTTGGTATTTAAATCCCCATTCATTGATAAAACAGGGAATGCCATATTACTCTGCAACAAATATGTGTAATTCTTAGGTGTTCATAGCTTCCGATAACTTCGTATTCATATGTACGTTATTGAACAAGAAAACGTTGTCTTGGTGCATCTCTCGAGCGAACGGTTGTAGCGGAAACAGACAATGTTTGTAAGGTTATCTCTGGCAGGCAACCGACTGCATGTCCACTGAGAAATTGTTTCATTTAATAAACAGGGCATACATTTTTGTGCGGGACGTGTCTTCATATGTAATAAAATCATATCAATGCATAAAAGTATACATCAAGTTATTTGAATTGTTTAGTGTCTACAGATATTATTAGCAATAAACGGATATAGCTTTAACCAGTATTGTTGTAATATCTTCAAATTTAGATATACGATTTGGGAAACTACAGTATCGTACGACTTAGACAGCGTGTCATCCAACCAAACCGATGGAACATAACTTTAAACAATACACATTCAAATGTTAGCCATTTTAATATTCGAGTATGTATTTTCTCTAGAGCTAATAATACATATAAACAAATATTACTCACTTCTGAATTTCGTATGCGCTTGCAAATGGCATTGTCAAACTACCTCTTGAGGTGCAAATAAAAAAAATCTCTGAAAACAATGTTAAATGTGGCTCCGCGGTCTCGTTATATACTTCAATGGGCGGGAACAATGAGAGGTTTAATTATTACCCATAAGAGTGCAATGGTATTCTCATTTCGTGAAATATAAAGATGGTAGGAAGCAGTATGAAATAGGAAAATTTCTCCTTATATATACACAGCAGTAACTACAAAACTTCCTACCACTAAGAGTTCCAAAATTTAAAGGAATTAATCAAGTTATTTAAATGAAGTACGGGGAAATGCACTATTTACCAAAAAGTAATTGGGCACCTGTCCATAATGTTTGCTCGTTGGTTGTCATCCCGTTAGAATCTCGTAGGGCCACCTCTTGCGGCTATAACAGCAGCCACCCTGTCTGGCATGCTCTCTACGAGTGTTTGCAAGACATCCACGGGGATTCGTCGCCATTCCTCTTGCAACCATTCCATGAGTCGAGCAATGTATTTTGGCCACGCCTGACGAGCCCTCACCCGGCGATCTAATTCGTCCCAAAGATATTCTATAGAGTTGAGGTCGGGACTCTGGGCGGGCCAGTCCAATCAGCTAACATTGTTGTCGGCGTACCACTGCATAGTAGCCCTTGAAACATGGCACCTGGAATTGTCATCCTGGAAGTAACACTGGTCCATTCCGTAAAAACGCCACAATGTTGGGAGCATTTCATTATCCAGAATGTTAGAATAGGCCTCTGTGTTCATGCTACCGCGGGCAAACACCAGCGGTCCTACGCCGAAGGCCGTGAAACACAAGTCAACTGACATACTGAATTACCTATCTTCACGGGTGTCCAATTACTTTTTGGTAGATAGTGTTCTATGAACGCAGGAGGGAACTGTGATAGTAAATATTTTGTCTTAACGAGCCAGTCTTTTCTAATAGTATTCGCCTCACTAGGCGACCGTAACTGTTTAATACTTTCTCGTATTTTAGACTTTTGCCTATCGACTATTGTAAATTTCTCACTTTGTGTCCCACAGCATTCTCTCAATTTACTCTCTCACTGAAAGTCATCGCACTACAACCAAGCTATTTTAACGACCATGTTCCGTCATGAAATACAATTATTGCTTTTCTTACTCTCATATGTCATGTGCTTATTGCACTCAATCTACCGGAAGAACCGCAAGCTGGCCTGCATGTAATTGTTGACAGGTCACCCATTCTTCTTCTCACTTGTTGAGCAGTCTGCAGCTGTGTGTAATTCAGTGAAATAAGGATTAGTCTGCCGAAAAATTCGGATCAAGCTAGATCTTTGCATACACCTTCATTTTGCCATTATATAAAACATACAAAAAGTCCCCTAAGCTATCACGCCGGCTTCGTATACTTTAACAAGGTCAAAGGTCATAAAAATTGTTTTTTTTTGCCGATATCTTGCTTCCAATTTGCCGGACAGTAATTAATGTGATTATCAAAATTGCAAATTAAACAATTCTCTACAAAAAAGGTCATACGCATTTTACATACGAGCAACCATTGCCACGTAATACGGCTAACAAAGCATCAACTGCGTATAGGATACAGAAATAACAGTGATGCATTAATTTCCACACCACCTTTGAGGTAAAATTCCACGCGCATTTTTTTGCATGGTTTCTTCGGTAGGCCTAATCCATGTTTGATAAATTTATGATTCTTTCTCATCATCATCTTCAACCTCTGGTGCTTTTTCTCTTTATCATCTTCAACCTCTGATACTTCTTTCTCTTCATCTTCTTCATTAACACCTTCTTCCTCAAATAATTGATGGTTTTTTTTCCATCGTATTCCGTTTTATTTATATTGATCTTATCAGAATCGTCAGAAGAAACAAGATCAGTAGTGGGATTGAGGCAAGATTGTCCACGACAATGACCACAAACTATGGAGCATGGCAATCCGACTTTTCTACACCCACAGTTTGTGCCACAACCCTCAAGTGCAATTAAAAAAAATTGTGTTGAGGAGTACGTCCGGCACAGGTGGTAGTATCGTCATTATGGGCTCCAAAAGATGATTATTAATTACACATCCCCACTGCGCAGGTTTTAACTCATTGCCTAACCAAGTTTGTGCCTGATAGTATACATGATACAGGTGCTGTTGAGGAGCTGCAGCTGTGGGTGATAACAATATTTTACCGCACCGTTCGATTAATTTTGAGATAATTCTAGCATCACCAGGAACATAATCTACAATTACTTCTTTCAACTCCCCTAACGTAAATTGGCAATCTTCATTATTTTCGATATAGTAAAAAATGTCTTCCATTGCTGATATGATATTCATGTCCAATGGCCGGCCTATTTTAAGTCCTGTTTGTTTTGGTCGAATGAAATATTCAAAGCACTTACTATGATATTTCGCTCCAACAGCTAATAAATCATGGTCAAAGACAACCCTGTCTTTTACAGTTCTTCCATATCTGTCTCCATGTGCCTAGGCAGCTTTAATAATAGTTTTCTTAAATGAGATTGTACTTACTTTCTTAATTTTGCGTCAATATTTTTGCTCTTTTTTTCATCTCAGCTTGTTAATTAGCTTCTTCACTACAAAACAAACACAATGTTAAAAATTCAAAAGAACTCACTCGCATTTAACGAGGAGAGCTCTGAGACGTACCAGGGCTTCTTCATCTCTGCGTCTCTTGAATGCCACGATGCCACTCTTTCGAATATAGTCTTTACGACAATGAACATGGATAGTCGCTGTGTTCACATTCTTTAAATGTTCAATGTGTCCATCACCTCTATTAACACTTGCGTCTTTCAATGTTTGTAAACCACGCTCAACAACCACAGTATCGCCGTCCGAAGGCGAATTATCGCAAATGAAACGAATATCTACCATATCGGAATTATCGTTTTCACAATACTACTTTCAATTTAAAACGTTCGAGTTAGTTGAGAACTAGTTTTAAACTGAGTTACAACGGCACGATATACTTTGACCCGTGCGATTCCAGTGGCATGTAAGACAGCTGCAACGCCAGGTATAGTCCAGTTATAGTATGTAGGGGACCCTTCTCATTCTAAATACTTTTTTCTTTCATTGTGCTCACTGCGCCTTGCTTCGGAGATTAGCAGTGCATTATTTACAAAACGGTTGCTCGGAAGTAAAAAAATGTATACAAACTTTTTTGTAGAGAATTGTTGAATCTACAATTTTGATAATGACATTAATTACCGCCCGACCAATAGGAAGTGAAATATCCGCAAAATAAAAACAATTTGTGTGAACTTTAACCTTGCTAAAGTATACGAAGCCGGGGACTATGATTGCGTTTTATATAATGCCAAAATAAATGTTTGTGCAAAAATCTAGCTTGATTAGAACTTTTCGGCAGATGTCCCCTTATTTCTCCTTATTTCACTGGACTATGTGAGGAAGTGCATCCACAGACAGCAAGCGGTTGCCTTAGCTCGCACACATCACTTACTGTAGCCCCCGGCTGCCACAGCCGAGAGACACGTGCGTTCACATATCCAACAAACAAAGACAAACAATATACGAAACGTTTCGTCAAAAGGAAAAGTAATGAAATTGCTGGCTCGAAGCAGTGCTCCTTCAGACTCAAGAAAGTAAATAATCGGGTCCGACGAATTCTGGAGCGTCTTGTGCAAGCCGATTGTTGCACATGAAGCCGCTGATAACACGCACTGATGCCCGACGTCGTGTTTAGCGGTGCAAGCAATATCGTCACCGGATCGTGGAGCTGTAGAAGATCTCATGGAGAGTCGCGGGCTCGTAATTTATGAACTATTGAATTTGTGTCATGCAACTTTAATAATTTGAGTTCTACGGCGTTGTGTTTCATGCATGGTTATGCATTTTTCTGAAGGGGAAAAAACTACGTAATGAGATAACGTGGAAAATGAATTAATTTTGTTTTCTTATATCATTGAATGGTTACATATTGCAATGATTCTGTACTGCTACTCATTTATTCAGATTATTTTAGGGGTTTTGTATAAACACATATGGTTGGTAATAGTTAAATAGCTTCGTATTTATTAGAGGCTCAGTGAAATAGAAAATATTTACTCTATACTTTTTTTAATCATATCATGCGAAGATAAATTGTATAGTGTTTGATTAAGTGTTTTAGGTGTTCAGTGAATATTCCAAATAGAGCAAATTGAAATGAAAATGTTTCCTGCGTTTACGTTTTTTCCTGATTTTTCTGTGATTTGTATTGCAAATAGCAAAATTCTTAGTCCCAGTAAACGCATCTTAAGTATTTAGGGAGCACAGATAACTACGAATGACCAGGAGGGATGATTTGTAGGGAGGTGAAGTGTATGGGGGAATTTCAGACCATTTTACATTTGTGCGGCCCTATTAGTTACGTGTCTTTCACATTCCTTAAAGCAGATCGAGCAGTCAAGTATGTGTCAAATTTAGAGTAACACGGTATCAATAGGAATGCAAATGACGAACAAAACAAACAGAAATGTACATTATACAAAATTGCCATAATCGCAAGAATTGTGTCAAAATAATTTCAAAAAATTTTGATCTCAAGTGTTTGATTTCAAAGTAAAAAAGGTTCACTGTCACCAGGAAAAATTGGGGGAGCGGTGGGAATTAAGGGGGCGGGGGCGAGGGTAAACTTCAGTCTCGCGTTCTGTACAGAGTTTCTGACCCAACAATGAAATAATAAGTTCAGATTTAAACAATCGTTACATTTCAAAAAAACTTATTTGCAACATTCTTCTGAAGGCAAAAATAATAAAGCTAAAACCAAACAAATCCTTTGAAATTTTTTTTGGCTGTATTTTGAGTATTTAAATAAATTTTTTGTTTCATTGAACAATAAATTTAGTTTCATGCTAGCGACCGAGTCCTCCGGAGGGATCTCACTGGAAAACCAAGAAGGCACCCAGACACACAGCCACCCGATGACCATAATCCAACACTCACAACATAACATGCATTTATAATGCTTCGAAATATTTTAGAAAGTATCTAGTTGGAAAATTAATGAAACAAATAGGCTTTTTGATTACATACAGGATTATCTGAACAACAATAAGACGAAACCGTATGAACAACTTTTCCCTCAAGTGACTATAAAATGTAGTTTTAACATACTCTTAGTATAAAATTGCGGAAATTATTTGCTATTAAGTAACAAATCGAGTGATTTGTATAATGCAGACCTTGCACCTCTGAATACGCTGTTCTTAATATAATCTCCCTTTGTTATGTTAATTGGGGCTGACACCCTATGCTCGCAAGAAACTTTTTAACACTAAGCTGTAAACGATTGAAGACAAATAATAAATTGGCACATTTAAATTAACCCACAAAGGTAATAATAATTGCCGTCAAAAACTGTCACGTTTAAACAATCAGAAAAAAAAAAAAACATTTGCTTTCCATAATAACACCAGTAAACTTACGCAGTTGTTACAAAAGTCTTTTAAAAATTTTTATAATAAATTATTTTTGCACGCAAACTTAACACATAATTACAAAGTAATTTTATAGGAGATACATATCTTAATACAAGCACGCCGAGAATATCACAACCGTCCCTGCTCATGATTATCTTATATTTCTTGGAAGTCAATTTATCTCCATCCATCACTATGGTTCTGCAACATCCCAGTTCAGTAAAAATGGCAAGCTTCGTTGTATCCAATAATTCTTCAAATTCTTGAGATAATGTTCACGCAGGGCAGACGAACACAGTAGGAGAAGCGTGGATGACGTAATGCCGACGGGATAGCACAAGTGATGTCACAGTGACGTCACAAGAAGGAAATGAGAGTGCAGGCACACATAGTCATGTACCGAAGCGTCGCCAGTTGCTTGGCTGCACTCTTCTGCCATCTCGGACCTTCGAGCTGCTGCTATTTGTGGTATCTTTAAAGGACCCAGCGTCTTAAAAAATAACTTGTAAATATATTGCAGGTGTAAGATTTTGTTTAGCTTGCGTGTAGATTCATGCGAGACTGTTACGAAAATTGGTCATAATTTATTTATTTAGCACTCTTCATATATGACTCATGTCTGTTTTACCAAAAATATAAGGTGTATTTTTCAAATGTTATTTCCTTAATGCATTGAGTTTATACAAAGCATAGTTACCTGTTTTGCATGTAATGATTTAATAATTGGTATCGATGATGCTATATAATATTATGTCAAGAGCCCCTTGTCAATGATCATGTTCGACTTGAGTGCAAAAATTGTTGAGTGCTTCGAAAACAATATAATTGTTTCATTTCAGGTACATAAATGACATCGAGAACATGATCGGCATGCTGTTGATTGTTGTATTCTTCGCCTTTACGTTCATAATCTGCCTCTCTCTCTTCCAAGGCACGGTAAGTTTTTACAAGGCAGATACTGGCCCCTGCACAACTGCACTGCCCTATAATTTATTTACCATATAGTAGCAATTTTAACTCTTTCCTTGACCAGAAACAGCGAAATGTGCCACAGTGCAAATTTTTTTACTCCTTTATAAATTGTTAATGCAAATTGATTTAATTGGTTTTCAGTAATTATTTTCTTATCTGATTATTGAAAACATAACAGCTGAATGTAAGGCGCCACCTAATTAATTCAAATAGACGGCTACATATTAAAAATCTAACATTCATCCCTGTATATTACAGTAGTTTTGTACGAATAATCTTGCTTTTATCATGCCACGACACTTTATAGATTGCTTTTACTAATTACAACTTTGTACCGATAGTTGTGAATAGACACACACACACACACACACACGCACATATATATATATATATATATATATATATATATATATATATATATATATATATATATATATATATAAAATGATTATGGTGGATCGGGCACAAAGGGACGGGAGGTCGGAGCCGGCCGCTGCCATCTTTAGTTTCCATTTTCCCTCAAAATTTTCCCATTTACCCTCACAATGTCACGTTTTTCCTTTAAAATTTTTTTTTTTTTAAAGCACCGATCCCTCCAGTTCCAAAAACGAGCCACATAAATGTACTTTTCGAGCCATTGGAATGATTTGGGAGGCTCGCTTCTCGAGGGCAGAACAGAGGCGGCCATATTAGTTTTATAAGCATAGATTATGCCAAATCGATACACAACGTCCAGGGTCCGGAGTCAGGCCTGACCATCAATCATATTGGTTCTGTCAGCGATATTGTCCGCCATGTTAGATGTCGGTGACCTTGAGACCCTTAACCCAAGACTCCAGACCGTTGACCCAAGACTACTCATGACTGAAGACCCTTGATCCAAGACTACTCAAGAAGAAAGACCCTTGGCCCACGACTCCACTCAATAATCAAGACTCAAGACTTAAGAATCAAAACCCTTGACCCAAGACCTTCTACCAGAAATTTAAAAAAATATTAAAAATTACTAATGCTTGGACATAACGGGGCCCAGAGCTGAAGCCAACATCATGCTCTGTCATTCTGGTCATTCGCTGTCATGTTATAATGTCACACAACCACCATATTAAATTTAAGTGACCTTGAACTTGACCTTAGACATTGACCTCATGATCTTGTATGACAATGAACTCAAAGAAAAAATTCTAAAAAATTACTAAAAATAAAAAAACGATAAAAAATTTACTTAAAATTTTATTTTTAAAAATTATTTAAAATTGACAAAAACTCTTTCAAATTACTAAAAAAATTTCTTTTAAAAACTTACATTTCCATAGGTTTCCCCCATGCCATTCCAGCAAACAACTGATTGCGCACACCAAGTGATGTGCCTACACAAGTAACACTTAAATATTAAATTTCAAACCATTCTATTTTAACAGAATTTCACTTATTTTGTTATAATGTTCAACTACAGTACTGTCGTATAGAAACACATTTAAAAACCAAGGCAAAGTACAACACCAGCAAGAAATAAAACGGGTTTTTCATTGAAATAATAATATTATAAATTTGCATACTTCAGATAACAATCATAACATAACAGAATTTCTATCGTTTCCATACATCCATGTAATGTAGCTACAGCAGCATGTTCCATTTTCACACAGTAAATAAAATCTGCTTATACACAGCTGAAGACAGTCTACGCTAGCAAGCATCTAACCAGAACCCTTGGAGATATATTTTTCTTCTTCGCGAAAAAGTTTTTTTTTTTTCAAGGCCTCCACAGCCCCTCGAATGCTGTCAACATTGTACAATACTACGTTCGTAGTCTTCGATGCTCGCTGACTAATGGCTTCATTTAAATGTTGTGGCTTTTCATAGGTACACTCCAGCCAAACATTATACTTTATGGGAACTTCTTCAACTTCTTCTGTTAATTGACTGAAATTGCTTTGCTTAATGTAGTGAAAATATAAACATATGTTTTTTGAACAAAAAATTTATTCCCAAGCACATAATCTTTAAAGTACCCTTGAATTCTGATTGTTTCAGCTAGAAGCCGTTCGATGTCGTTTCACCAACAGCTAGTACAGATCATTTTCTTAGCTGCAGAAACTCTACCTTTACAGTTATTCTTGTGTCTCTTTTGGCTATTACTACATCTGTACAGATGTTTGCGCTTGTCACATCAGTGGATAGCACAGGAAGGGCCCTTCACGCAAGTCGTTCTTTAATGCTTCCTCGCACTTTGGCTATAGACAAATTTATTGTCACAATAACAGCAACGAAGCCTTGACGAAGTAATCGATGGCAGCACTGCAGTAGGTGATCCATCCGAATGAGTCGATGTCGCAGCCTACGTCATGCCTGAAGAAGTCGATGTCGACATTGCTTAGGTAATCCATCCTAATAAATCGTTGGAGACACTTCTGCGATTGACCCATCCGAAGAAGTCATTGGCACTGTCAGCGTCATGCTCTAAGAAGTCGATGCCAGTCAGTACTGCTGTAGGTTTTGTTGCTGAACCCGCAACCTTTGTCATCATAATAATTTATAAATGTTTTCACAAGCTGAGACGATATCTCTTTCACGTCAGCTACTGTAAAACTAAGCCTCACATCTGACCCCCAACTACTTATAATATACCCATATGCAAGCACTATGACGTCATGTTGACATTAAACCAGTCATATTACGCCATAAACAGATTGTGCGGAAATCGACCAGCCAATCACCGAATTGACACATGAATGCAGCTGGACAATCCCGTGCAGGTACTGAGATATCACATGCAGGAGTCAGTCTCAGACTCCTGCAGACTGACTCCTGCATGTGATTGATTGGAAGAGGGTCAGTCGTCTGCTGGACATGGCACTGGGCATACTTTGGAAATGTAAATTTTTAAAAATAAATATTTAGTTATAATTTTAAATACGTTTTCATAAATTTTAAATAAATGACTTATTTTTTTTTTTTTTTTTTTTTTAAGAATTTTTGGTGATTATTTGGAATTTTTTATTGTTCAAGGTCATACAAGGCTAGTGGTCAAAGTCTAAGATCAAGGTCACTTGGATTCAGTGTAGTAGATGACATAATTATAAGGCAGCCGAAAGACTTGAATGGCAGAGCATGATGATGGCTTCGTCTCCGGGCCCTGTTATGTCCAAATATTCGAAAATTTAATTTTTTTAATTTCTGGTCGAGGGTCTTGGGTGAAGGGTTTTGATTCTTAAGTATTGAGTCTTGAATGTTGGTACTTGGTTCAAAGGTTTGACTCTGAACCCTGGACCCTGTGTATCGATTTGGTATACCATATGTAAATAAAATCAATATGCTCTGCCCTCGATAAGCGAGCCTCCCATATTTTTTCCGATGAATCGAAAAATGCCTCTCTGTGGGTCGTTTTTGTAACTGGGGGATCGGTGCATATTTTGAGGGAAAAGAGAAATTTTGAGGGCAAAGGGAAATTTTGAAGGAAATTTAGTTGATTTTGAGGGAGAAAAGAGAAATTCTGAGGGAAAAAGGGAAATTTGGCTGGAAAAAAGAAAGTTCGAAGATGGCGTTGGCCGGCTTCGGCTCCGGTCCTCCCTCCTCTTGCTTCCGATCTGCCATTATGATTCTGCTTATATATATATATCGCCCGGGGGGGGGGGGGGTGGAGCTGGGCAGATAGTCGAGCAACCAGCCTGTAATGGGTGTAAGGTTGTTGGGGCTGATTACTGTGTGAAAGCGGAAGTGGAGCCCCGGAAATTTGCGTCAGGAAAGGTTTCCTCTTGCCTGGTAGGTTAGCCTCTGACTGTTGGAGTGGCTATCCTCACTCCGTCATCCCGCTGGCGAAGAATAGCTCTGGATTTACTGGCCTATTGGCACTGGGCGAGTGCTCTGGAGTGGTTCAATGCCTGAATCCTGAAATGGGGCAGCGATGCAAATATATTGCCTCTCCTGTTCAAGTCCATCCCACCTCCTCGTAGGTCTGGGCTGGAAAAACGGTGACAACGCTGTGGCTAACAGAGTGCACGGGAAAACGCCATGCGAGGTTATGTGCAGCTTTCCAGAGGCAGTATGTATTCTTCGCACGGGGTGATGACTCGCGAGATAGTTGAGTGTGCCAAGCTGAGGCTTGCTGGCAGATCTCGGGGTGGCAGAGCTCCATTGATGGGATTCTGGAGGATTTGAGCCTCTCCTGGGTGGAAACTCAGTGTGCAGAGTTAAGTCGCGGGGAACCAGGGGATCAGGGAGAAGCCCTGACCTCTGGGTCGGGTTGATCGTGGGTCGGACTCTGGGTGGCATTGGTTGAAACCCTAATGCTTGGAGGAGTCATCCTGGAGTGTGTGTGTTTGTCTGGAGGGCTGCTGCCAGCCATTTTGGTAGCTGCGGCTACTGGGTGCTTTGCATCGGCTGGGGGGGGGGGGGCAGTGGTTTCGAAGGGTTGATGCACACTAACGAAGGGGCGCTGGTCTGATCCGCCGCGAAGGGGGCCTATTCACTAAGTGAGTTAGTAGAGGTTGGATAGGCCTCGGCCCCATCAAGGTGGCTCATGTCGGCAAACCCAGCATGGGCTGTTGACAGGTGAGGTGGTTGGTAGCACTCCACCCACCGCGATTGGAAGGAGCGTATCTCCTTCTATTGTACTGCATTCAAATGCAGCCAATTAAAGCATAATGGCTATAACATTCTTGTATTGGCTATAAAATGTTAATACCCTGTAGGTGTGCATAGTTCGAACTTATTTTATGGCTGAAGTGGCAATTGAAGTTGAGGTGGTTTGTGGTCTGGACATCTTTAGGCAGTACTGGGCACCTTGAATTGATCCGGAAGTTGTGTCCTGTAGTAGCCTCTGGGACCAGGCACAGGATGTTCAGCCTGACTTGGTTGCGATAACAGCAATATATGCTTATATATGTATAACTTATATGCATGTATCTGCATACACAAACATTACTGGAAAATGAAAAAAAAAATACCTCGGTAGACACTTCGCAAGAGATCCAAAGTTGATCAATATATAATACAGGTATTATATAGGACTTGATCACTGGTATAAGGACATTCGTCGGAAAATAATGTCTGCAGAGGTGTGCTTTGAGGTCGTTCAGTATTTAGTGTGTCCATATCGAGCAGCAATTAAGGCAGAAATTATTGCAAATTAAACGTTCATAGAAGTAACGAATATCGTCCTGCGGAACAGAATTCCACGCACATTGCATTTTGTGGCTCAGCTGGGCAAGAGTGGTCAATGGTGCAGGAGATCGGGCCAGATGACATCCGACCCAATCCCACGCATGTTTAATAGGGGAAGATCTGGTGATCGGGCTGGCCAGGGAAGTTAACGACCTCCTTGAAGAACACGTAGGTTTGCACGAATGGGATGTGTACGGGCATTGTCCTGCTGAAATAGCGCACAACCTGACCCTGCAAAAATGGTAGCAGAACGGGTTGAATGACGTTCTGGTTGTACTGTGCATTGGCAAATGTTCACTTTATTAACACCACAGGCGAACAGCCGTAGTAGTATATGGTCCCCCAATCCATTAACCCAGAGAATGAGAACAATTAAGTAGTGAAATGTTTATTGCAAGTGTGTGCTTACATCGTGTGAACTGAGTGCATGACACACTCTTAGAATACACTTATATTTTAACAAACCTTGATTGGTTCTGACATCAGTGCAGCTGCATTGGGCGGCGATTTGAAGGTATCTAGCCCTGCATGACAATATCATCAGGGAAGGAAAACAGGAAATGTGAGGTAATTCCCTCAGTGCTCACAAATAAATTTCCCTGAATTTATCTTTGTTGTAAAGTCGATAAGTTTTCGGAGACTGCGCGTTGATCTACAGAGACTGGTTTAATTTAAAATGTGAATAAAGTGTTTGCTTTAAGTCTTCAAAATTGCTTACTCGCCGGATGTATGCTACTCGTATTTATGGCGATATTCATCTCTCGCATACAGTCGCAAAGGAAATACGAGGGATTTATGTACTCGTTTGTTGGCGAGTTTCCAAAAGAAGGCAATGGAATCGCACTGCTGTGTTCCAGACCAGAGATATGTCCTTCCAGCAGACTTACAAGTTTGCCTCCGCCTGTATCCACGCCACCATAGAGGTGTTCATCTACTGTCGCCTGGGAGAGTCCATCACTTCAAAGGTAAGCTATACATATCTCTTGAGATAGCCAGTGTGGAAACTTTGCAAGTCTGTGAAAGAGCTACACTAATGTTATCAGTTGGTATAGCTATGTACTGATGGTAACAACTTCTCTTTTAACCGTAATCATCATTTTCTTTGCACTGAGGACATTTATACAAACGCACTTATATTCATTTATACTAGATAAGTTTACAAATTAAAAATACTACATTGTTTTAGTGAAATTGTAGAGTTTTGTTTTGTTGGTTGTTGGTAAAACATTTTTATCAGTACTGGAATCACGATTAATGTATTTTACGATTTCAGGCTTCGATCTCAGGGCCGCGAGACAGGCATCGCCTTTGTAAGTTGCTTAAAACTTTGTATCACTTGTGCAGGAATATTAAACAGTAACAAATTAATGTACGAAGATGGCAAAAAAAAAAAAAAAAAGACTTCGCAAACTTGGGTCGTTAATCGAGTTGCGAACCACTTATCTTATCGTTTAGTCTTCATTGTGAGTTTCTAAAACATCTCTGTAATATTTTTTTCTAAATCATAAAGTGAAATTATATTTCTTTTTATAGTTTCGGGTCTCAAACTCAGGACCCTACACCGTACCTCACCTTCAGAGATGGCATAAATCCTTATATCAGGGGCGCATGAATCTCTACAGAAATTAATGTACGAACTTCGCTTTACAAAAAAAAAGTTCAAAATCTCGGACCATGAATCGATTTTCAATCCTATTATCGCACTTTTATTTCTATAACCGATGGCTAAACACTTCCTTCTCGCTTTCAATATAAATTACTATTGGATTTTTCCAAAAACTGGGAAAAATTACCACATCTTTTCCTTAAGTCCGATAGAAAATTCATATTTTTTTTATGGTTTTGGGTCTCGAACCCATGTTCCTACACCATATCTCAACTTTTGAGATTGCATAAATCTTTATATGAGGTATGTATAAGCATATAAACAAACAGAAAATCATGCACAAAGTTCGTTAAAATTTATCCAAAACTTGGGCCTGTATTCGATCTGTGGACCCGATATCTCACTGTAAGATATATGTTCTTCGTCCAAAATATGTCTGACAACCTACATTATAAGTTTGATATACCATATACTTATACGGAATTTATTCTAGCATTTTTTTCTAAAGTGTCACTTAGGTGGTCCTTGCACGTAGACTAGTAGTATGATTATGCCGTTTGGTGTCAAGGGACTGGGGGCGCGGAGTTGGCGGGTTTGCCGGCGTCCATATTGGATCCAGTGGACCCTGACCTTAACATTTGACCTTGACCCTGGGGACCTTTGACCTTGAAAACTCCAAAAAAAATCCCAAAAAATGTATAAACTAGTCATTTAAAAATTATTTTAAAATATCAAAAATTATTTTTAAAATATTAAGAATTATAAAAACATGAATTTAAAAAATGTATTTTAAAAAATATATTATAAAAAGACTTATTTATATTAAATTTTTCTCGAAATTCTCCTTTTATCCCTGAAAATTCCCGTTTTACCGTAAAAAAAGCCCTAATCGTACAATAACCACCTAAGTGACACCTTATTAAAAATGCTGGAATAAATCCCGTACATGTACATGGTGTATGAAACATTGAATGGTCCGCAGTCCGGAGTTTCCCCGTGGCGGATGATGACAAAATAAAATAATAAATGTCATTACATAGTGTGATTGGGAGAAAATTTCACATCACATAATAAAGATCAACATTTTTGAGATTACAAATAGAAAATAAGAATATATTTTAACGAATTCGTCACAAATATTCTATGCTGTACTAAATATACTTTTAATTCAGTGGTCGTTGAAACACACATACTGTCTAGTGTAAATACGATATTATCAAGATTATTTTGTAAGTTTCCTAATGACATGATGCATTCATAGACTAAAGATGAGCTAGACCGTTCTCGCTGGTTGCGCAAAACCAATCTCCGTGTCACAGAATTGAACTGCTTTTCTGCCAATACAGTTACCAAATAAGAAAAAAGGCTTAAATTGTATTTGAGGCTAGACCACTGATTAATAAACAAGTGCTTTGATATGTATGTATACTTCCTCCAAACAATTTTTAATGCAGTTTGATTAAATTTAAATTCATATTTTATGCATATAAACGTGCTTTTCTTTTAAACATTCAGATATAAACAAACGCAGTCATTACTGTTGACCATGTGACTGTGATAGTTGTGTTCCTCTGGGTAAGACAATATTGAGTGCGTGTACAGAAGACGAATAAGCGCTCCGCCTCATCTTTAGTCCTTAGTCTATGAATGCAATTGCACCCCCTTGCAAACGAATATGCATCATTCCCAATCACTGAGAGAGGAAACCTCTTATTAAGAGAGCGAACGTGACTTGCGATTGCCAAACATGAGCGGTCTTCTTACATGCTAGTGTCCCGCAGTGAGCTTTGTCGCGAAAGTCATGTGTGCAACAAAACTCTTGGCAACGTATCGTCAGTAGATTACCTGCCTTCTGTTTATACGACTCCTTCAATAAGTCGTGTGAAATAACCGAAAAGGTTGCTTCCTGTAACCTTTAAAAAAAATTGGCCATCGGCTCACTTAAATTTATCTGTGCGCAAAGAATCAGCGCATTGTTCATCCCACACGAAACTTCAAAGGAAATGTAATCCGAAGTTACCCGTTCCCCCGGCTAACATAATGTAATCCAAAGACGTGGAAATGATTCCTTCAGTCCTACCCCAGAGATATTTTTTAACAGGCAGTGAGAGATAGCGCAAACTGAGTGTTTAACCATTTGTGTGTAACCTGCTACGTCGCGAGTTTTCGTAAGGTACCAGATCGTTTAGGAAATGATACTTGAAGAGCATAAATGCCAGCGCAAATGGAACATCTAATGAGAGACGTATTCATTGACGACAGGGGGGCGGTGTCTAAGACCTCGCCACCGGCGGGTTGCGTCCACGTGGGGTTGTTACACTGCATGGTAAAGACTATTCACGGTAAAGTGAGCGCTTTTGAAGCTAACCTTTGAAACGACGAAGGGAAAGAAATTCCGTGGTTCAACGTTGGATTCAACGTGTTTGGTAAACATTTGTGAATAGTGAGAAATATTTATCTTGCTTTCTGTTATTTCTTTTTGTTACACGTGTATGTAAACGTAATAATGAGCAAATTAGTTAAATATTTACTTTCTCCATAATGCACAGTTTCACTCGACTGACACAAGCAATGCTAACGTTACATATGGCGGAAGAATACACAACGTGCATAAAAGTAGATCTTAAGCGGAGCTTCCAAAAGTGCTGAGTTTATCGTGAACAGTCTATACTAAGGAATGGCTTACGTGCGGAGGTGTACCATGTTACCGTACCGACAAGATACCGTACGTCTGCTACTGGCTACTGCGCACGGCTAGCACTGGCCAACAGTGTGAATGCCTTACCACGGCTTATTTGTAACCAATAAGAATACTAGGGGCTTACTGCAAGTTTGTCCCTCTATTTTTCCGACCAGTAATGAAAAAGTATAGTAATGTGTGGCATATGAAAGCTTCGTACGAAAACAGCACACTTCTAAATCATAAAATGCTAAATTTCTGAGGCAAAATGTGATGATACGTCAGGCAACCGTACGCGACGAGCGGCCAGGTCGTCAAGCAACCGTACTTCTGCTTCGAGGAATAACAGCCTAAGTTCAAACACACTTTCCCCGTTCAATGCTACATGCGATGTCTCACCTAACCCTGTTATTTCTTCACTTATGTCGAATGCATTGTAATAAACGTCACCAGTAATTATTATGAAGTTTATAAATTGCAAAAATTTTAGTTTTATTAATATTTTACTTTAGTAAATAAGCAGCTTAATATTTATAAACATTGTGCTCTAACTATTACACTGAAATTATTTTGTACGAGTTTAATTCGATGCCAGATTGAAATCACTGGTAGTAAAATTATTATTGCTTTAAACATCCAGTGTTTGCAGATCATCGCAATGACGGAATGGTTACCGCGGTCGCTAGGGCACTCCCTACGAGAGGTACTAAGCAGTTGGCGAGAAATAATTCAGGATATTATTTATCCATTACAGAGATACGTATACTAAGCTACAATAAAAGTATTTTTTATATATTTCTCATTATTATTTATAAAAATTATACATACATGCGGCAAATAATATTTTATGAAAATTGCTACGAAATAAAATGTGTGCCAGGAATCATTTTCATTTGAAAAGGTAAATAAAATGTGAACAAGTAATAAAATGAAGAGTGTGAATGTCTCCTACGTTGTGGTTTTTACAAATATTGAAATTTGCAGGCCAATCAAAATTGTAGTCCCCTCATTGGGGAAATTAAGTATAAAAAAAATTATATTAAGTCGATTTAAAGTTGTTAGCAATATGATACGAAATAATGTTTTTTGATACCGTGTAGATTATGAAATGATGTGTAACTTATTATAAAACATTAACTATCATATATTATACAAGAAGTATTCACGAGTAGTTACCGCCGCCGACATGGCTTATTTCTCAAGTCATTTGGAGCAAAAACTGTCATATGAATGTGGGCCCTATTCCCCATATTTAAAGAACAATACGAA